>JAWWEE010000105.1:96191930-96211970 GCA_035221455.1 Xenops minutus | reverse complement strand
CAGTATCTGCTGCCCAGGGCTTGCTGGACAATCCCTTCAGATCTCCATCTGTTAATAATCCTTTTTCTTCCCCAACAAAGAGGTTAGTCCTTACCCCTCCACTTCCTCTTGTGAGGAAGGTGTAGACTGAATAAGGTCTCCCCTTGGTCTTCTCCAAGCTGAACAAAGCAAGTGGCCTCAGCTACTCCTCATACACCTTCCCCCGCAGACCTTTCACCATCTCCATGGCCCTTCTTTGAATGCTCTCTAATAGCTTGATAGTTTTTTTATACTGTAGTGCCCATAACTGCACACAGTACTCAAGGTGAGGCTGCACCAATGCAGATCAGAGCGGGACAATTACCTCCCTTGAACATCTGGGAATGCTGTGCCTGATGCACCTCAGGTATAGTTCTCCCTTTTTTCTGTATGACACATTGTTAAGACTTCTTTGCTACTGACATTTCTGTCACCCTCCCTAACATATTTATGTAAATATTTTCTCCTTTGTGTGCTTGCATACCTTTCTATAAAAATATTTATATTTTTGAGTAAATCTCACACTTACAGGAACTTAAGAAATTATGTCAGCAGAGGTAGAAAGCTGACACCAGAGAAGGGTTTCCTGCAGCTAGAGTGCCATAGTTAATGTTGCATCATTTATTAAAAATAAAAGTAAAAGCAAAACAAACAGGCTCTGAATGTGAGGGAGGTATCCTGTGACAGTGCTTACTTCCAGTGACCCCTACATCTCCTACATGAGGGGACTAATTATGTCAATTCCCCCCTCAAAACCACCACCTTTCCCTGTGCATTACTACAGCATCTTCAAAGAGCTGCTTTGTACATGCACTCATGAATGAATCTCTGCATTTCAGTCACCCCCTCACTCGCTGCATCAAAATGTGAGCTGCTTTCCATCTGGAGTAAGGAGTGGAATATCTTTCTTATCTGGATGACAGCTGTGAAATACATCCCTCCATCTTTCCTGTTTAGTCTGCAATATTCCCTCAAATTTTGGGATCCGCTCCAATTATGCAGCACCTTAGACATTACAGTGCTGGCTTTTTAGTGACAGCTGCTATAGGAAGCCCTAATACAGATGGATCATTCTGCTCCATTCACTCCAATTTCTTGGGTTTGTTGGCTTTGATGGGACCTTCATTTTCAGAGTGTGCTGCCTTTTCCTCTTTACAGGGATATATGTACTTCCATGCAGGATCAGACTTGAGATCCTACTAATGTAATATCCTACTTAAACCAGTTTCTTCAAAAGAAAATGAAACTCCCATTTGTCAGACTTGTAATTAAATATGCCTTTGTGGGAGAATTTTCTGAAACTCCTAACATCTCTATTGAATTTTAGATAAAGGAATATAAATTTTATATAAAGAAGACATAAATTTTATATAAAGAGGATACAAACTTGTAGGTCAATGCTGCATATTCTTTATATTTTGCAATGAAGTAGAAACAAAAATACTAATTCAGTTAAACATGTAGTGTTTATTTTCAAAATAATTTTGTTTTCTGCCTTTGCAAGTCAATAAATTAAGTCCCACCATATTAGCTATATTTCTTCAGTTCCTGTTTAACTTCTGAAAATTAGAAATCATCTTTCCTTGTCATTTCTGTTTTGAGGGAACTAAGCTGATTGAATAGCATCGATACTAATAGATGCTTTAGCTTCTGCCAACATCACTATGAACAGAGTTTCAGAAAAGAATCCATCTTCTTGTTAGGAAACGTAGCTGGTGCCAAACATGTGCTACATATACCTCCTTCTGCTGTCTGCTTACCATCAGATAAGATAAAAGATTGGAAAGAGCTCAGCTGAGAACTACTGTGCACAAACAAGTGATCTAATCAAAAAACCTACCGAGAAGGCAGGATTCACCCCTGTTGCCTCCACCTGTCTTGAAATGATGTTTCCTCTGCTGCTTCGTTCTCTTTATTCTTCCCCATAGCCATCCTCTATGAACTGTACATTGACCCCAGATTTAACTCTTTATTGCCAGAAGACCACTCCTCTCCTGACTGTTTTTTGTGCTTGCCTTCCTCCTTCCCTCAGGTATGTTCTTATCTGGTGTGCAGCCTTCCATCAGACAGATTTTACTCTTGCATTTTCCTTGCTGAATTCCATCCACACTCCCCTGTTCCCTGTGAATACAGTGCTGAAGGACTACCCTGTTATTCTCTCTATTCCATGCTTTTCCCTCTTTACACTCAGTACTGCAGCTGGTAGCATTATGTGATACAAATAAAATAACTGATTAACTGATTAGCTCTTTTCTCTCCTTGTGAAACAGTTATATAAACTGATTCTATTTGTTGTCAATTTATGCATAAGCCTTTGCTGAGTAGTGGAGATACATATTTTCTAGTCTGTGGGTACTTCACAAACTGCTTACTTTGATTATTAGCTTTTCAGTGTGTGATTAGTCATCTAAATCACAGGGTATCAGCATTGCCAACTTTAAACATTACAGAATCATGAGTCAGCCTCAAAAAATCATGGGATTGCTTAAAAATTATGTGGTTTTTTTACTATTAAAATAATTCTGCATTTTGGATTTTACTTGGTTTTTAAGCCTTTAGATTTTATTTGCTTTAAATTTTCAAGCTTTTCTTTGCAAGTTTAGATTTGAATACTCTTTAGTAAAGGAAGTTATGTTTACTTTGTAGTCTCCTGATTTAATGATCTGGATCCTCAATAAGGAATTATAAGAAGAAAAATTCAAAAAAAGAGTTGACAGTGCTATAACATATTTTCTGTTATTGATGACTGAAAATTTTTACACAGAAAATAAGGAATACCAAATAAAGATGAATAGAGATAGCAATTTTTCACATTTATTTAAACTCAAACAATTTAAAGCCTTCCCACTAAACGGTGTTAGGCTCCAGTTTTATAAATGATGTCTCTGCAGCCTTCAGAAGAAAAAAAAAAGTGCTTATAGAAGGTTAACTAACTAATTTTGGGATTCAGCTGTGTACCAGACATCCACCTTGCTCACAGACACATCTCTTGCACTTATGGTCCTCATGGAAGAGATTACCTTTGCTGCCACAAGACCTGGCTGTCTGGCTCATGACCCACCTTGGTTTGAAGGCACCAGAGGGTTTCTGGGTTTCTAGGTTTAAGGGCACCAGACAGATGGTATGTAGGTTTCAAGTTTGGAAGGTACCAGACAGAGGGCTTCTAGATACTTAGCCAATTTTTATCTTGCTTGTGCTTCCTACCACTTCTCCAAGCTGCTTCCCTCACCAGCACCCCTCTTAGGTATTAGTGGAGGAACACAAAACCCCTTAAATATGACTGCGAGGCAGCTGTTTGTTCTGAACTCTGTTTCTTACCTAGAAGAAAGTATATCTATACAAAGCCACCATTACAGCAAGTAATCTAAGTAAAAGTAATAGGAATCTGTATGAAAGCATAGTAAATGTCATGTTTAATTTATCTTACATTCCTTATAAGCAATACCAGGTGTAGCTTGGTTAAAGGCACAAAACCTGAGAGGAACAGTTTAAAATCCCATGGAGGACTTCATAAGTGCTGGCTACCCCTGCACTTAATCCTTTGACTCATACAGATATCTTTCTTATCAAACTCCCCTAATTCCAAGCCAGTGTTTGCTTTCAAAACTTTTCTCTTCTTATGGTCAATGCAGCTGTCTTTGGAAGAAAGGACACTGAAGAATTTTGAAGAATGATTAGTAGTCACCTTTGAAACACCTGCTGCACTTCCTTGAATCTACCTTGGAAACAAACTGAATCTAGTTTTTGAGTCAGACCTCTTGCTTCACCCCCCAAGGCTTCCTCCCATACCCTCCCCCCATCCACCCCCTGGCCCCCGTCTTTTGTTTAGAGACAGGAATTATGAGTGGATCCTCACATATTTTGAAGGTATTGCAGCATAGTAGACCCACCTAGCAAAGAAAATCAAGAAAGTTCATCCTGGTATTGGACAAGCCCTCATGATACCTGTATCTAAAAGTGTTCTAGTACAGGCAGGCCAATATAAGTCATACTGTGGTAGATAAAAGAAAACATGACCATAGTATCTTTTGAACCATTTGGCATACCTGTGTTACAGGTAATGAAAATTTCAAACTTTTTTTTGTCAAAACTGAACATTCTGAAGATTTGTTCTTATTCTGAATGGTAGCTAATGGAGTATTCTCTCTCTTTGATTCTCCAGCAGATCATATCTCTCAATGCCATTGACTTTTCCTTAGCAGAGACATCAATAGTCCCTGTAGGTAATTCTAGCTAGAACTCACCTCCCAAGACCTTCTGTTTAATGCCTGATACTGCAAGGTTCAACAATAGCAACCTTTTAGAAGACTTGTATGACCTTTTATTTCTGCCATATGTGTTAGAGCAAATTGTGGTCATCCCTGTGCCCAACACCACAAAGACATGCAGCTGAACACTTCCACCACATGTTAAGCACTCATTAAGGTGCCAACAGTCATAAACAAGCTACTTTGAAGCATGAGCTACTTGGAAGCTTGAGTGACTTTGAAGATACTTTTCCATTGTGCAAAAGCTAATTGAAGCATTACAGTTAGGGAGATATCTCCAGGTGCCTCAGCTATTGGTAGTGGTGTTTAGAGGGCAACAAATGATGCATACGCTCCTGCAGCATCTTTCTACTCATAAGACATCAGACAAAACCCAGTATTGGGACTTGGGGCTCTGCTTTTGTGGGCAAAGCCAGCAGTCTTTTGGGACTGTGGTCTCCTGACAGGCTCCAGAATTTGCCATTGCTTCCCAGCCTTGTCCACACACTGGGTCTATCAGATCTTGCTTTGTTGCTTGATCTTCTCATCCTCCAGCAACCACTGCTTGTTTTACAGTTGTCTGTGGGCACACCCACACTGGTTTTCACCCACCTCTGATGCACTCCTGCTGGCTCTGGCAGAGTGCAGTGACTCCTAGCAGACTTTGCCTCCTTGTTGCTTGATCTTAAAGTCAGGGATTCCCTATGCTGAAAGAGGAAGAAGGGGCAGAATGACTGATGCTATGCTCCTCCAAAGCTGCTGTCAGGGTTGGTACCTGAGCTAGCTTTGGATGAGATTCAGCAACTTGCTCTACGAACAGCTCCCCACTGGTTTCTTTCCCTCTGTATTGCATGTGAGCTTTGTTTTTAACTTTGCATCACAATTTATTCTCTACTATTCTCTAATTTATTACTCTACCTAGACCAGTTATTTCCTCCAGGCTCCTTGCTGCCACTTGCAAATGCTGTTGTACAGTAACCTCCTATCCACTCCATTAATTTCTTCTCAGTGTTTTGTCTCAGCAGCCTTTCCACATGACTTCAATGAGTAACTTTTCCTGTTGAGTTCATGCAGAAGCCACTATCACAAACATGTAACCAAAGTACTTGTTTCCATCCAGTATGCTGGAATGGAAGGGCTAAAGATGCTACGTCTCTAAAGGCGTAAGGTCAATGTGTTCAAAGAGTCAGTGTTGGAAGTGTCAGTATGGATTCATAAAAGGTCCCTTTGAAATCAGTGTGATGTGTGTCAGTAGGGACTGCAAAGGATGCTAAAAGTACATATAGCCATAAGAGCTTCTTTGGGCACATCTGAACTGGGGAATTTTGGAGCATTTCCCAGTCCCTTCAGCTGAGTACTCAGGCCAGACCATCACTGTTTGTTGGACAGAAACCCAAACACATAAGTAGAGAGTGAGCCATCATATGTTCTTCTCTGCTCTCCCATCTGGAGCATGGGATTGAAACGTCTGTAACAGTTTCAGAGCATTTTTTGAAAGAAAAGAAAAAAGAAAAAAAAGGAAAAGTCTACTCAGTTCGCTCCAGATAATGCACGTTAATAGTGCAGCTGGCAGCAGTGGTTTGGAGATCAGAGTAGATCTGAACCACAAAGAATTGTTGAAGATGTTTTAAGGAACTGGTCCTCATTTTCTCTTCCAGACAACTATCTGACTAATAAAAATAAAGAAAAGACTTTTAAAAGTGAGTGTTGTGGGTCCCTTCCACCACAGGATATTCTATAGCTCTATGATTTTTGATTTTAACTATGTGTTATTGCTGTCCTCTGCCATTTTACATGGGATGTTGTAAAGAAGTAGTCACCATGTATCTTCTACATTAGGTTTTTGTAACTATATTGTAAGTTTCTGGAAAACAAAGCAGCCTTGGGAAAGAATAGAAATGAAGCAATACATGATTAGACTGAAAATGGAGGACTATAGTGCTTTTGCTGTATCTGTAATGGCTTGTTGCAGAGCATGAGGGAATGTTGTAAATCCCTGGACATGTGGAAAATAGCACATTAGTGCAAGGTCATACTGATAATCTGGAATGACAGAATGAGAGAACAAGTATATTTATTTTAACATTATTATACTTAGTGAATAATAACATTTCTTGAGGCCAAAGTACAAACAAGAGTACATTATTCTATTGCCAGAATTTCACAGGATATTATGAATTTATCTGCAAATGAGTCCATATACCACAACATTAAATTCAAGAACAAACTGCCTAATGAAAAGTGATCTTTGTGTGTAGTAGAAGAACAAGACCAGCTTTGGAGTGGCTGACTTAGGAAAGACATTAGGTAAGTGCAGCCAGGGAAATGCAGTTAAGACTCTTGGGTCCAGACCCAAAAGGATCTTAAGTCAGGTGACTGTCTCTGGGAGATTAAGTCACAGAGTATATCTAAGCCTCAGCTTATTACAAAGTAGCTTCCGTCCCTGGCAGCTGAGGAAGTCTAATTTTCATCTCTTGGAGGTATAAACATGAGTCATAATAAATCTTGTAAGCGCTATGGGTCATTTTAGTGAAGAAAAACTGCACTGCATTTCTTTTGAAATTCGGCTGCTCTCCAGGAGTAGCTGAAGGAAGATTTTGCTGTCTGTTCAGGGCTCTCATCTGGGAGCAAAGGTGTGCAGTTTTGATAGCTGCTTCCAGAACTGCCTTGGTTGTTTTTATTTAGTCACTGACCAAAATGTGGAAGCCGTCCAGGGAAATTTCACTGCCTCAGATGTTCTGTCTAAATCAAACATTAGGGAACTGCTTTACCAAGTCATGCCTGGTCCTTATCCTGCCTTGTGTTTCTTGACTGTCTCACCTGTTGTGTGTATCTTCTACATGTAACAATTCGTCCACCATCTCTGACCTGGGAGATGACAGAAATGTTACCAGAAATAGCAGATTTCACACACAAAAAGGCTTTCAGTGGTATGACAGTTTTATGACATTACCCATATTTCATAAACTCCACGTAAATTCCTTTGTCAGTCTCATGAGGGACATCCGCTTTGTCAGATCTAACTTTGTAAGTCCTTTTATGCTTACAGAGCATAGCAGAATTTTTCATGTGAAGCAATCATTCACGCAGGGTAGTTTCACTGTCGTGATGGGCTAAAAAAATTCAGGTATGTTTTAAGGAAATACATTGTTATTGGCTATATCAGTACTTTGATAAATGACCTTTGTACCCATCAAAGTGTAGCCAACTGTGTGAAGACTTCAGCATGGGTTCATCCTAGGAGTGTTTGATGCCAGTGGATCTGGTACCTGCTTTTCATGGCACTGAGCAAAAAGTTTCAGCTGAAAATTCTCCTAACTCTGGTCTAGTATCGAATTCTCACAAAGTAACTATTTACCTTTTCTGTTAAATTTTGATATTGTAAGCTTAAGCTATTTTAAGTTTTTCTCAAGAGAAGAGGTGCGATTGTGAATGCCTCAGGTAGACAGGCGAGGGTGTTCTCTGCTGTGACCTGCCTCTGCCTGTCTGCTGTCCTCACCTTCCCACTGAGATTATTATTTCCTCTGTTCTGGGCCTGTCCTCTCTAAAGGGCTTGGTTTAACTTTTAAATACTTAACATAAGCATTTACTGTTGAAATTGGTGCTTTGTTAACTCAGGGTGAGCTCAAGTACTGACCTTCCCTCTCTCAAGCCACTGACCCTGCTGACATAGATGAGAGGGTTCTACTCTGCCTCACATACCCCTCATTCCTAGTTGTGTAGTCCAGCTCTCTCCCTGAGGCTAGGATCTAGCTCAGTATGCCAGCAGAAATTAACTTTTTTTTCCTCCATTTATTTCTGGATTTGTTTTGTGCCAGCTCAGTGAACTGAAGGGGCTTAGCATCAGGCAGAAGAAGTAGCCAAATGAGCATATGAAAAGGTGCCTGGGCAGCAGGAAGAAGGGGTAGAACAGCCTCTTCTGCTAACAGCAGCTCAGCATCATCTCCTTGCTTTTAGTCACCTCACAGCACTCAGTGCAGCAAATAGGGGCTGCTCAGCAGCTGCTGCTTGATAATCTGATAGCTGAGCTCCTCCCATGCGGGTGTGACTTCTGCAACTAGGACAGTGTGGGTAGCAGGGGCAGGAACCACAGTAGCCTTCCGAAGGCAGCTCATCCCCAAGGCTGCATGTGAGCCCCTTTGTTTTCTTTTATCCGGTACACCCAATTCACAGGGATGAACAGGTTTTTAATTGACTTAAAAGCAGCATTCACAATAAGCCACAAATTACAACCATGCGTTTGGGATGCTATTTTGGATGAAACCAGCTATAGAAGGATAATTTTGGAGAAGGAGGATGAGCAGGTGAAAATAATGAGGTTGTAATGAAATGGATAGACTTAATTATAGTATTTGCTTCTGTGAAAACTATAATGTTGTCTAATCAGTTAAAAAATGTGGGAAGATGAAGGAGTTACTGTTTTGTCTATTTACACTACTATTTTTAGGGTTTATTGAATAATGTAACTAGGATACCATTTAGAATGTAAAGGTGTATATGGAAACATATAGCCAAATTCCATGTTTGATAAAAACATATAAAGTATCAGAAGGCATAAAAAATTCTGGTGTTTTAGATTGTGCATTCACAGTTTATGTGCTCCTCTGGTTTACCTGATCACCCCTCCTTGAAAAAAACCCACCAGTAGTCTGTTGTAGTGTCCTTCACCATAGTAAATGAGAAATGCCCTGTGTAAACTAGAAGAACAAAGGGTTATTAATACTGTTATTGTAACAAATGTCATCATTGGGTTACTTTGAATCATATCCAGATTTATACTCTAGCTGGTTTTGGTTGAGACTGTTTTGCATCACCTGGTAGAGCCAAGTTTGACCATTGAATTATTTGAACTTTATGAGGTTTTTCACTTCTTTGCACTTGTCGTGTTTGGCAGAGTTTCAGGGAGCAAAGCATTTTCCCCAGATCCTAGGAAAGGTGCTTCATGTTTTATTTTCTCCTGCATTTGCTATGTTTTTGTTTAGAGTAGGGCCGAATTATAATCTCATTTGAATTAGCGGGCCTCAAAAATATAGTCAACTATAACTCACATTAGTGTAAAAATGATAAATAAGTTAATTACAACTTTTCAGCTCTTGTTTTTTACTTTTGCAAAAAGCTTAGGAGTGAAAACTATAAACACATTTACAGGAACATATAGTGTATATTCCTGTTTCCCTTTATATCCTTGGCAAAGCCTGCCCTTGTTCCAAACCCACCTACTCCAGTGTAACTGCATCATAGGAAGTGGTTGGTGCAGTTCCAGAGTTGCAGAGCATCCTCATGGGACTGTTTCTGCTTTAGTGACTTTTCCTCATCCTTTTGTCAAAGCAGTGCCTGAAGGATGAATTCATCCTGAAGGATGAATAGGACATACAATGTGATGCAGGGAATGCCAAACTTATAAACTGCATGGGTACTGATGACAGCATCATAGCTCTCTTTCCATATGCAATGGTAGCAAATGGGGCCAGTTGTTGAGTAATTGTATTATGTACTTCATGTTAAATTTTTCAACTGAAATACTTATACACATTGCTTCTGAAGTTGTGACCCAACTGTATGTGGCAAATATTGTTAGATGTACTAATTTAAATATTTATTATTTCAATAATGTATTTAGTATTAATTATGTCTATGCTGCATCCCAACAAAATAATAAAGCATATATTTTACAGTTAGGTATGTGATTAAATGTGAACATACTGCTGAATCAGGGCTCAAGTAAGCGATTTTGAATGGATATTAATCACAAAAAAATACTGAACTATAGTGAGCATCTGTGCGCTGAGTCAAAGAGCAAACACACATGACCCCTGGAGTATTTATTGTATTATTCTGAGGTTAATGAATGCTATTCTGTTACATGTTTTCTCTAGTTATATGTAAATTTTTGTGAATCTTACACTGTTCTGACGTTATTGTGCAAATATCTCAAAGGCTTATTACATTTTTTCTTCCCTGATGCCTGTTGTTAGAGCTGTAATCGCATTCAGACTTTGTTTTCCATGTTTTTAGATGTCTGATTCCCAGCAAAGAATGCCAGGTGTCTGTTTCCCATTTCCAATTGTTCAAATTTGTTGTTAGGAAGGATGACAACTGCACAATACATGTCAGTGAGGAATCCAGCACTGCAGAGTGGACCAGCATTCATGATACTTTTTTTGTGGCCAAGAGTAGGCCACATCACATCTGTTCAATAGGCTACAGTATGAATTAATTATTTATTTTCATGCGTGAATATAAGGAAGGTTGTCAGACGTACTTTCATCAGTAACATGGTATAGAAAATATTGCCTTATATGATCATATACATAATTTTGCTGTTCCTCCTGGTCTTATTATTTTAGATATGAAAAAATATGGACAGCAAATAGCAGGTCACCTATGAAAGGCAGAGAGCATTTGCTTTACTGCCACAAAAATCATTATGGAATTTAAAGGAGCATCCTTTCCTGATGATGGGTCAAAGGAAAATACCCACAGGTATTGAATAGTTTATTTTAGTTTATTTATGTAACACTTCCCCCTCTCTCGCAATAATGTTTCTGTTCTAGTTCACAGATCAAAATATCTTCTCTTGGTGTTTAAATGAGATCAACAAAATGAATTGCCGTTCCTTCTATGCGATACTATAAAATAATCACATGAAAATGAAAAACAATTTAAAAATTGAACCCAACTAGGGTGATATTTTCAAGCATCCAGACTCCTAGCTTTTGATTGCATACTAATTTTTTCTGCTATCTGTATTGATTGCAACAAACACCCAACTTTTCATAACATTTACTCTAAGCACTCTGAGCAGCAAATTAGCTGCAGTTACCTCATGGCTTTTTGCGTATTTGAATAATAAAAACTGATCGATCTAAGTCTGAAATTCAGCAGGATGTTGCAGTAGTTGTACAGAATATTTGTATAAATAAACAGGCCACTTATACTTTGGATATTTTCTGGTGCCAAAACATTTTTGGTAGCTTTTTAAAGAGTATTTTGGCTATAGCAAGCAATAAAAATAGCGGGTGACAGAGCCCTTTAGTCTTTCATCAGGCCAGTGCAATTGTGACAGACTCAAGCAATTTCATTGTTAATTCTAGATTCTGACTTGAAAAAAACGCAGTTGCTGATGTTCACCAGGGATGAGGTAACATCAATGCTAACATGTGTGAGGATGGAATGACCCATGAGAATAATTAAAATACTGAAACAGGAACTTATGTCAATGGAGATAGCTTGTCTACTAGTCAGGTGCTCATTCTTTAATATTTTCAGCAGCCTAGGCTTGTCAAGCAGACGGATTATATAGTTCAGCATTGTGTGACTTAACCTTTTGCTCTTGAGAAGTGACATTTCCTTGAAATGAAACATGAAAGGAAGAATTAAAAACAAACAAGTTGAAAACAAGCTATTTTCAACTAGATAGCCAAGACAGAAAGAAAAAAATCCCTCTAAAACTGCTTTTATTTCAGCTTAAGTTAGAGAATGCATACATAAAATGTCTGTCATTCCACATATATATTTACCATCAAAACAATGTACCCCTACCCTTCCACCAGTTTTTGTGCTTGTTTCTCTGATGGCAAATGAAGACTAGAAGCATTAAAAAAAAAAATAAAAAAATTTGTCCTGGTCAGAAAACTAATTAACGCTGTGCAGCCACTTGCAAGCCTTATAAAACCCCCAAAACATAGAGAGCTGAAGGGTAATTGTTTCTTTTTAAGGGAGTACTTGGCATGCTGTCCTGGGATGTAGGTGGCACAAGTCCAAATACGCCTCTGATTAATTTCAGAGTCCTCTCCCACTCCAATACTCTAAAACTGGGGACATTTTTCTGTGAAAGTAATTCTGCTTGATACAAAATACTTAAATGACAGTTAGCAAAGGGGCAAAAAGGCAGGAATTTCCTTTGTTTCTTTTTCTCTTCCCCCTGTGAGACCTCTGACAGCTAAATTGTAGAGATCTTTGTGGTCTGAGTAACATTTTGCTAATAGTGCAATATCAAGAAAATCATCAGAGAAGATGAATGCTATCTCACAATAACTGCTTGTGGAAGCCTTTTAAAAGATAAGATTCTACCATCTCTTTTTGGCAGATGTTTGACTTGCAGTTCAGTCTCCCATATTGTAGATAAGTTGTGCCTCGGTTGCTTGTTTCTTAAGAGGTGAGGCAGCGCCTGTCGTCTCCAGTGCTCAGTTTAACACTATCCTCAAGAGTGCATCAGGTCTTTGATGACTGCTGGCTTTGTAACCCTCTTGGGGATTCCCCAGGCTCCCCTGGTTTCTTCCATAGCACTGCAGGAGCATCAAATGCAAAGAAACAGGCATGTTTGTATGTGTTTTACATCTATCTTTCCACCTTTAGAGGCTTCAAAAATACCCTTTCTGTGTATGCGTTTTTGAGTCATCTAGTGGTATGTAAACCCTAAACTGATCAAAGATTAGAGCAATATATTGAACTGCATAGTTTTAAGTGTGATATTATCAGCTCACAGATTAAAACTGCCCTGTAGCTCTTTCGGTTTTGTATTCTCAGAAATGGACTGCACAAATGATGCAGTCTCCTTCCTCAGAAATACTTGCCAGAAGCATAACTGTTTAACTGGGACTGAAAA
Organism: Xenops minutus; assembly: GCA_035221455.1. Taxonomy (NCBI): domain Eukaryota; kingdom Metazoa; phylum Chordata; class Aves; order Passeriformes; family Furnariidae; genus Xenops; species Xenops minutus. The sequence continues at coordinate 96,199,097 of JAWWEE010000105.1, read as the reverse complement.
AATTATAACCTGCTTACTGAGATCCATCCTCGTTTTATCCCACCTTCAGCAAAATCTCCCCAAATGACTGGGGCTTGCAATAAGCTATCCTATTGTTCAAAATTGAATGAAACATGGGTAATGTTTCCATCTTAAAGAGAAAGCTATTATTTCCATAAGAATTCCTGCTCATCAGGGAAGGAGATGTGGGTAGTTGCTTTGTGTTTTGAAATCTATATCCCCCTGTGCTATCAAACATTGCCAAGGGCATGAATGAGGCACAGACATCCTTCTCTGTTTATTCTCTTTGCATGAAGGATTTGTATAACCTAAATCTATGAAATAAGTATTCCTAAAAATAACCCTTCCTTCTCTGTTTTTCTGCTGTCACTTGCAGTTGTCCATCAGGAGGGAAATGCCCCAGTTCTCTGTATGCATGGATTCTCTAGCGTGCTGCTGCTTCAGTTTGTATGTTGGGCCAACAGATGACTAAATGGACTTGACTTACATGGAACAACAAAGCAACTGCTAGAAAAACTATGCCGGGTTCCAGGTTTCAGGGCATCTTTCATCAGGCCTACCTGCTGCTGATGTCTAGAGTCTCAATTTCTCCAAAGCAACAAATGTATAAAAGCTGCCTTTGACATGTAATATGAAATACTATTAACGGACTCTAGTCTTAATGCAGTGGGGACTTCAGTTTCCTTCACTTATATAGGTGACATCTATTTTTAGCTATTAATAAACTTGAAATTGAATTTATCAAATAGCTTCTAAAAGCAACCATATGTCATAGCTAAACTACTAATAAATTATAAAACATTAGGTTACTTCCATGCTAGTTGAAGTAATGATTCCCCACTTCTGGTACATGAGTTGTTCTTTGCTTCGCAGAAGGAAAGTTCTGTGATACCAGCACCCTAAATGAAGGTAAACAGTTAGGATGTCTCCTTTTTTTTTTTTTTTTTTTAATAACTTAAAATATCCTATCTCACCTTGTTCATAATTTTTGAACTGAATATCTTTGTATGTCTGTGAGTCCTACACAGCAGGCCATTGGGAGAGCTTTGTTGCCAAGTCCTAGCACAAAACAGTAAACTTTAATTTTTAATGAAGATTAATTTCTTTCTAAATGGCATGCACAGAAAGACTACTACTCAATTTTACCTGTTTAATACATTTGCTTCTGCAGTGCAAATACAGGTATCAAAATATTTAAGATCCACGTGCATCACGCGTTTGTCTTAAATACAATTCCAGAGCAACAAGGAGAAATACCACTTGGGATTCCCTGGCACTTACCTTGTATATATTATTATCTCAATAATCTGTGCTTTTGAATCACATAATTTATTGATACTGTGCATTAAAAAAAATTTCTTGTGACAAGCCACCATAAAAACATATTCCACAACTCCCCAGGGAAGTGGTCACAGCACCAAGCCTGGCAGAGTTCGAGAAGCATTTGGATGATACTCTCAGGCATGTGGTGTGGGTCTTGGGGATGGTCCTGTACAGGGCCAGGAGTTGGACTCAATGATCCTTGTGGGTCCCTTCCAACTTAGCATATTCTGTGATTCTTTGACACTATCCCAGACTGAAACCCCAGGGCTCAGGCTATGGCCGGCTTTATTCAGCAGTGTGTGGCTGAGATAGAAGCAAGAAGACATCCCACATCTCTAACAAAACCTTTGAGGGGCCAGGTCTTGCCCAGTGAGGTACCAGGGGCATGGTGCCTGTTGGTGCCACCAGGTCCAGCCCTCTCCCTGATGGCTAGGCTCATCCACTTCTTCAGCACTGGTCTTAGTATGCTCACTGGAGGCTGCTCCTGAGACGGGAGGATTCTTTTCCTCCATGAAGGTCTGCTGCAGGCTATTGCAGCCCAGGCCACCTCTGACTGGCATGTATTCAGCCCTGTGGAAAGGGCAGGGAGGCATGTAGGATCCAAGCTGACCCATTAGGAGGACTATAACTTCTACTCAGGAGAAATAAGAGAAATCTCTGTGGCAGGGACGACAGCAGTGGTACCTGCAGTGCATGCGCATGTGTGCGTGCTGACAGCCTTTCAGCTGACTCAATGAGTGACAAGGTGGGATGGTAGCCAGGACCTATCTGCTAAAGGGCTTAAAATTCCCCAGCCTGAAAGCATTTGATCTGATTTGCTGTAGCCTTGCTCTATACTGACTGTTATCTGCACCATTTTGGCCTGGACCCTCAGGGTATCGCAGTAACAAGAGTAATACCAGGGTGTCCTTTTCCACAAGGCAGGGGCTGCTTCCCGCCTGCAACCTCACCGTTTATTCCTACCGCTGTAGTATCATACTCTCCAATTAGGGGACCTCGCAGTCCAGGCATTGCAAGGCCCATACATCCTTTGTATCTAAACAGATTAGAACAGGGAAAAAAAAAAGGATCTGTTATCTTCTTTTGTATTTTAGAGAATGTAAACTAAGGTGTTTGTTCTGTGCCAATATATATAGCAAGCTCTATATTTTTTATTTGCTCAAAATTCAATCAGATACTTAAAGATAAATAAATCATAACAGCTTAGTCAAAGGTTTCACAAGCAACTTCTTGCACCAAATAAGTCACCATGGCTTACTTTTCAATGAATTGAACAATTACTGCCCTGGGATGACTATTTTGTAACTTCTCGGGGAATACCTGTCTTTAGCTGGCTCCTAAACCTGCTATGCTTCTATAAGTCTTTTGGGTTTTGTAGGTGAATGTAAAAGTGCTCACTGTTCAAGTTTAAGATTCATTAGTAGAAATAGAAATTACATATGTCAATTAAAATTATATCTGAAGGAGGATGCATTTTAACCTTACATTTTAGTGTAATATTTGACTGTATCAGTACATTAAATTTAATATATTAAAATTGTGGAATAACTTCAGTTGGATGAGACTTCTAGAAATTCTCAAGTCCAAGCCTCTGCTCAGTGCAGGCTACTTTCAAAGTTAGATCAGATTTCTCATGGCTTTGTTCATCTGAGTTTTGAAAATCTTCAAGGATAGAGATTGTATGGGAAAAAAAAAAAAAAAAAGATCTGGTAGGTTTTTTTCTTGATGTCCAGTCATAATTTTCTTTTCTGCAATCTAAAACTACCGTTTGTGTCCCTTCCCTGTGCATCTCTGGGGTGGTGGCTCTGTTTCCTCCATAATGCTTTCAGTGCAATTCTTTAGCCTTCTGTTTCTCAGGATCCCCGTATCTCTTTCCCTGAGAAGGCAACCACCTTCCAAAAATACCCTTGAGCCTCTTGGATGTACTCCATCCAGCCCCATGGATTTGCTATATCCAGTTAACTTAAGTGTTCCCTCTCTCATGGCTCAGGGGTGTAATGCAGGGGCTGGGTGAACCTCTGCAATTGCTGTAGGACATGCAGGACTTTGGCTCCAGGGAACTCCTGAGACAGCTGGTCCAGTCAGAAGATAAGTGTCTGTCTGCACAGAAGGGAATAACCAAACTCTATTACTTGTTACATCCTTTTTGTGAACAGTAGGCAAGACTCATCCAGCACCTGAAAATCACGAGCTGCCACCCTCCACCATTAGGCAGTTTTTTTTGTCAGTCCCCACTTTGAGAGTAGTCTCTGGCCGTCACTCCTTCAGCACAAGATGAGGCTTGTGTTTTTGCATGTGCAGAGTGTCTGTGGAAAGTTATGACCAACTTTTGGACTACTAGTGATCTGCTACAATTATTTCCATTCCATGATCCACATGATACTATCACTCCAGAGATAGCGTATCTTGCATCTAGGCTATTGCTGTAGGTAGGAAGTGCCACTGCTGCTCATGGTGGTAACAGACAGAAGAAATGTTTATGATTTCTGTTTTACACCTAAACCTGTTTCTCAGGTCCGATACAGAAAAGTGAATTTGCTTATGCTGATGCTTAATGTGTATGAAATGACTGTATATCTGATGAGTTGGTTAAGAATACTTTATCTAAAAAGGAAGTTGAAAAGGCAATTGTTTTTATCCTGAAGTTTATTCTCCTATTCATTTGCTTTTTGGAAAAAGGAATTAAAGCATTGATTGAAAAGTCTTGGTCTCTTCCTCCTAGCAATGTTAGCCTGGGAGGGACAACATAATCATCTCACATATTCAGAGCACTTTGAGGGGATCGTCATCTCTCAGCTTCAGAGAACTTTGACATTGCTTGTTCCAGATTTTTGAAGGCATAGTTTTGGACAATGGTGCAGTGGTGCAATTATTTGAACAACAAAGTGAAGTGTTCCAAATAGACTTGTATTTATCATGCTGAATTTAGTCTGAGGCACCTTAAATAATTTGTGTCTTCTCTTGTAAGTGCAGCCAATTACAGTAATTGAACCCAGAGATCACAAGTGTATGGATCACTATAGCAAAGTCTTGTTCTGTCAGTCAGGAGTGTAAACTTCTGACAAGAGAAAGATATAAAGGAATTTTTTGTTGTTGCTGATGTAGTGTTCTCTAAGTGTCTAAATACTGAAGTGAAAGTCAGAAATAAATAGGGTTTGTGGTTGTTGCCAGTATAACACCACTTATTTTTCTGGAGTATTAAATATGAAAAGACTGTCTTAAGGTATTGAGTCACTTCAGAGCTAGATGTGCTTCTAATTCCAGTCTACCTAAGTTTTTTCCTCACAGGCTTGCCTAGTTTCTCTATTTAGGCTGCATATTATATTCTTGTGAAAGCTACATGGAGGGATTATACTTGAGGTGATAACTTTTAAAATATTCATAAGTGCTTGTTAATTATAGGACAATTTTAATTAGTTCATGCTAATACAGATTCATGCTTACATTACACTTAAAATTGCCATAATGGTTATCATTATGGTTTCATTTCCTGGGTCATCAAAAAATTATCAAGCCTGTGTTTCAGCTTTACTTGCCATGGTGACATGGATAGGAGTAATGAACCCAATCACAGTGCATGGAGATCAGCTATGCTATCCGGGGTTGTAACACTATACCCTTTCTTCTAGAGTTTCTTTCTCTTACTTAGTTTTGATTCAGATATACAAAATAGAAAATGCAGTCAGTAATTTCCTCATTACTTAAATGTCTGTCACCTCTAGCTGAAAACTCTGCTAAGGAAATGTTGTTTCAGTTGTTGCTGTCAATGCTTCCTTTAATCATGGAAAGGGTTGTAGAAAATTTCCATTTTTTGAGATGTAAAGTAATCTGAAAGAACATATATTATTATGGGTGTTGTAATGTTTTCAGAATATTTCTGAGATTCTTCTTTAACTCTTTCTTTTATTCAAAATAACAAGGAGACAATATATGTATTCAAATATGATTTGGTATGCAATGTCAAAATATTTGATATATGGCAAACATGATTTATGTATTTTCAGTGTAACGTCTCCTTTCCACAAAATCATCATGTTTTATTTATGTTCTTGGTATCTAATTGGGAATGGTGGACTAAGGTAGAGTGTGATAAAAGAAAACACTTTTACTAAAAAATCCACAAAGCAGAGAAATTATTAGCAAGTTCAGTTTTGGCATTAAATTAGCATGAAGGTTCACCAGTGTATATGTGAAACTGGATATTGGACAATAGCAGTCTAGTAAAATCTTGAAGAAACATAATTGGACAAGTCTGGGCCATCTCATCAGAATACAATGAAATAAACTGACAAGACAGGCTTCTTGCTCGCACCGCTGTGGGTGGGAGACATTTTGGCACAGACTGCCTTTGCAGCAGGGTGCATCTCATCATGAGCTAAGAGGAAAGGTTGTTTCCTTGGGAGGGCAGAGGAACTGACAGTTCACAGGGAATGATTGAAAGGTCTTGCAAAATCTCTATTTTCAGCAGTACCAGATCAACAAAAAAAATATTGGGTCTTAATATTTTCTGCTTGTGCTAGCTTTGCCATTATAAGTGGGATCTGTGTTGCTCCAACAGGGAACACATATGGGTTGCAGTAAGCCCTGGGAGGGCAGGTGCCGCTGGTCCTGTGCTCTCTGCCTCCAGAGCCAGAGATTTCAGGGACTGATTTAAGGAATATCTTGGTATTGTTCCTGATGCTGGTGTAGCTTGTATCAATAACAGCATCAAGTGAGACACAGAAGAGACACACTGGTAATCTGAGGTTATCTTTGAGTTCTTATAGGAACAGAAATGATAACAGGCATTTATTGATACACTCCCTAGGTACCCCTTAAAAAGCTTAACCAAATATAATTATGCTTGTGGGAGTGGAATGAAGTTCAGATTTGCCTTTGGAGGGGTTGAACCATCTGCATATTGTTAGGTTACTGAAGGCAGTAACTTGATGCAGCACTTCACCACCCGATTGCGTAGAATCATCATGGAATCACAGAATAATTTGGCTTGAAAGGGAACTTAAAGATCATCTACTTCCAACCCCCTTGCCATGGGCAGGGACACCTTCCACTGGACCACGTTGCTCGTCAAAGTCTCATTCAACCTGACCTTGAACACTACCAGGGATGGAGCATCCACAGCTTCTCTGTTCAACCTGTTGCCATGCTTTTCCACCCTCTGAGTGAAGAATTTCTTCCTAATACCTAATCTACATCTCTTCTCTTTTAGTTTAAAACTGTTTCCCTTTGTCCTGCGTGAGCCTGTCTGCTCTGAAAGAAGAATTAGTATAATGCTATAATGATAAACCTTTGATTTATGATGGTTCATATCACCCAACAGTTTGTGAACAGTAAACCTTGCCTACTTTTCACACCCTATTGGAGGTCAGTTACCTATACAGATCTAATACATAGTTAGCTGCTGTGAACAGCCAAATCGCAAATGCTTGCTTTGCACTTAAGAAGCAACAGGGAATAGGTTCCAAAGAGGTAGGACCTTCTCATTGTAACATGTCAACGAGACAGAGACATATAAAATCCGCAGGTATGAAGTCCAAAACAGAAGGAAACAAAAATATAATATGCCTCTGTAATGACAGGAGACAAGAGACATTCACAGGACTGTGAGTACAGGATTTCCAGTGGTTTAAGATCTAGCTACAAACATTACTCCAAAACCTCTCTGTAGTAGCTGACTGTGGAGGTTTGAGTTGGCACCCTGCCAACTCCAACTGCTGGCCACACGGATTCCCCCCCCCTCCTAAGAAAGAAGGGAAAAAAGTACCAGAAAGACAATTGTATTAAAAGTATATATATATATATATTCACATATATTACAATTATATACAATCAAACACTATGAGT
>JAWWEE010000105.1:96168758-96191830 GCA_035221455.1 Xenops minutus | reverse complement strand
GAATACTTCCTTAGTTATGACATTGTTACCAAGGAAGGCCTAAACCAAAACCAAGAAAACTAAACCACCACACTGACAAAGAAGTATTTCCTAAAACAAAAACCCTGAGGCAAATATAAGGAAAAGCAAATACAGAGATAGAATTAATATGATCCTTAGAATGAAAATAGTCATGAGGTTTGTGTGGATAGCAATGCTTAGCACAGAACAGTGTAGGCAGCAAGGTCCAGGACGTGTCTCTCTTTTCCAAAGAAGTGACACAACATTTGAAAGACAGAAAGAAACTCACTCACTGAATCACACCCAAATATCTAACTTGAATTCTCTCCAGTACTGTACTTCTTCCACAGAAGATGCAAGGCACATGGTGGCTGACTCTGCCCAAGGACCATTTCTTTGCAACTGCTGGTGTATGTGTAAAGCTCAAATTCTGGGATAGGTTTGCTCTGAAATTTTATATATTGATGTGGATTTTCCTAGTATGTTTTTGACACATGTTCTTCAGAATGTTACAGTATTCTTGCAATCAAAGTGCCTCACGTACTAATTGTAATAATTTTGTAGGTTTGGAGCACAGGGGTTCTCTCAGAGGCAGTCCTTGGAAATGTTTGAACATGATCATGAAGGCCACGAACAGGATCAGTGTGGCTGGCATGGCCAAAAAAGATATATTTTGACTTCCTAGTCTTTGGGATCACTGGATTTCTAGGATGTAAAAAAGTGGAAAAATATCTCAGCTTGGTACCTTAAATTCAAGTTGAGCTTCCTTTCTTCTAGCAAGTTGAGAATCACAGTATAAATCCTTGTTAACTTCTGCCTTAAATTTCATCTATTGAACACTTGACTCCTGAGTTGGGTGTTCTGTAAATCTGGACCCGTGAAACATTCATTTTCAGTTGACTTAATTTCCAGCAGGAAAAAAAAAAAAGTAAATGGAGATGGGAAAATGTATCCAGCTCATTTTTCTATGGCCATCTTAGCAGCCCAACTATAAGTGGAATAGAAAGCAAAACATTTTTATCATTCAGTACCATAGAGAGGACTGATCATCTTTGTGCAGCAGGTCCTTTTAAGTGAATAGATATCCATTTTACAGTGGCATTTTTCCATACTAGATTTATTTTTCTTCTCATTTTTCTACTTCTGTGTTAAGTGGGGTTTTTTTATAGGTCTGGGGTTAGTAATTTTCAAATTTAAAATGCTTTTAGGAATTAATTCTGGTTCCTGTTAAACCACTGTAAAAAAAAAAAAAAAGGTATTGCATACTGAACACTGAGAGGACTCATCTCTCTTATTTTTAAGAAATTGAAGGAAAGTTTCCAATCAAACATAAAAATATGATCTTTACTAAACTGCAAGCAGCTGTGTAAGTACCCTGTAATGCTCTGATGAGCATTCTGAATACCTAAATTACATAGCTACAGGTTAAAATTTTAACAATTATGACAGCTATATATTTATATATCTCTAAGCACAGCAACCCATAGAAAACCAATGTAAATAGGTTCAAATTAATATCCAACAACAACAACTAGTGTTTTTCACTGAATTTGAGGATGCTTTCAAGTTGGCACTGTAAGCAAAGACTGTGCCCCTGCTACATGTGACTGCCTAGCTATGTACTGTGGCACACAGTTAATTTACCTACTGCTAGGGAAGCACCTTTATGGTAAGGACATACCACCTGCTGTATTATTTATTCTGTTTCTGCGTCTGTGAGTCCAGTTTTAATTTAGTATTGCGATGCCTTAACTCCCAACTGTGAGCTTATAAAACAACTGAAGGTTAAATCATCAGTTAATATAATTGAAACCTGTTTCTTTTTTGCCTTTTTTTGCCAACCACCCCCCGCCTCCCGCATGTAAATCCCTCCAGTTCCTCCCATGTTTTGATTTTGAAATCACTCCAAGTCTGCTTTGGGTGAAGATTCTCACTCCAATTGCCTGTGTAGATAAAGTTTCAAACAACCAAAAGAAAAAAGAAATCTACAGATTTTCTGTGAAATTAAAAAAAAGTCTCTGAGACATAAGGCATTTTAGGCATTTTAAGCCATAAACTGGGTATTACAACATGAAAATGAATGAAAGGAAAGCTGCAGGGGAAAGGAGAGGCATGTAGAGGGAAAGGTGACAGTTTTGCTGAGGAATTCTCCTGTCAGTTTCCCTAGGGAGGAGAGAAACAAAGTGGGGAGAAAGTGGGAGGAGAGCAGTGTGAAAAGGCTCTTGGATACCATGGAGATGGGTACAGTGTAAAAATCTGTATACTGTAGATAAGTAAGTGGGAGGTTGATATCAAACTCCTACCAGCCAGAAACTGCCTTTGTGCAGGGTAAACATGTTAAAGGGCTGGGGAGCAGGAAGCATTGTTTAAGCCTTTGCCATACTGTTTGCCTCCTTAACACTTAGAAGAGTGGAGGGAAGGGACAAATAAATGTTTTTCCGGCTTGTGCTTTTCAGTATGACTGTTCTCTTATCTATACCCCGTTTACCAGGAAGGGTAAATTATTTTCTAGAGCTTTTTTCTTTTTCCCCATTGAAGTTGTCTTGATACTCCAGACCTGCTTTTTTTTTTTGTTTTGTTTTGTTTTGTTTTAACTCCTCTTTTAATTTCAGCTTTAGTTTGATTAACTGGGAGCACATAATAAATTCATAGTGCTTCTCCATGGTTAGTGAAAGTAGGGAAGAAAATGTGACAGATTCCTGAGGAACTAAATGTTACATTATGTCTGAGTAAGACAGTGTGGTTTTAAAATTCAGCCTTTGTATTACACTGCTTTGAAAGACTGTCTCTGCTCAATTTAGGATTTCTTTGTTCTCTGTTTCAATTTTTATGCTTTCAATGCCTGTAAGAATGCTGTTATTTATATTTGAGGCTATATGGAAAATGCTGTAGTTTGTACATATGACATTATACTTCCAAGAATTATTGGATTTTTTTATTTTAAAATTTAAGAAACACTCTAGAATTATGACTGTAGTTTTCAGAAAATTGTTGTTTGTGCTCTTGGTTCTTCCCAAAATACAAGCTGCCTGCTGCCTGTGAATCAGGGTAAGGCAAGCTGATATTAATTTTATGTTTTATTAATTTTATGTTAACTTCAGAATTATGCCAAACCAAGTGAATTACTTTTGTAAGAATTTACATTTAAATGCTGTGCCTTCTGTAAAGTTCAGAGGAGTTGGATGGGGAAACTTCTCATCCCTGTCAATTGTACCCGTTGCTTTTTGTTCAGGGAGGCTTCCTGACCTCAGACTGACTCATGAAGTTATAATGGCAATAAAAGCAGTGTTTTACAATGGCCCAGCCTCTGCATGTGTGCATTCAGGAGGAAGCATGGTGCAGCAAGGTTCTTAAGATTTTAATTTGTTGTGCTGGAGGACACACAGCCCAAGGTGTTCATCCTCCTGGTCATACTGAAAGCATGAGGGAGAAAGGGGGACATGTGGTGCTGCCGTAGTGACTGTAAGTGACCCTGTCTCTTAGCGGTCTCATCCCTAGGTATTAACTTTGGCCAAACAGCAATAGCAGTCTTTGTGAAAAAAAAAAAAAAAAAATCTCTATTTCCTAAAATATTTTCTTCCCTAAATTTTCAGAACCACTGTGGTGGTTCTTGGGGTCTTCTTAGAGGTTGGAAACTCAGGATTTCCTGACAGTGGTTGTGCTGGCCCTCCTGTCTGTAGAGACTGACTGGTTGGGTTTTTTTTAAGTTTCAGACTTTAAAGGGTGTATGTTGACCTCCAAGGGAAAATTTGAAGAAACCATCCCAGATCATGGTTTTAACTGGCTTTTTCTCAGAAAACACAAAAGAAAAACCATTAATCTTTAAGCTACAGTTTTATTGATGCTGATATCATTGTACATGGTGTAAATTGTAGCTTTAAAAGTCACGTTAAAATGAGGTTATAATCAAGTACAGGTTGCTGCTGGTAGGACCACAGAGATAGTTGTCTGTATCAAAATAGGTGACTTTAATGTATAAGTATGTGAAGAGCGAGGTCCTGCCTGTAAGAAAGGACCATCGGCACTTATAACTTCCTGCAGCATTTCTTGCTGGCTGCCAGAAGCCTCACAGCATGGTGGATGTGGTGAACCAGAAATTTGGGATCTTTCCCATCTCCATTCCCTTCAGTTTTCTGCTCAAGCTTCTGGAGTTTTGATTTTTCTGCTGGGACTGACTGTGTGGAGAGGGAAATGCTGTGCTTTGGTATTTGGACCTCTGTGTTTTACGACAAGCTGGATGCCGTAACCCCAGGGCCACATGTGCAAAATCAGTAGGAACAGCATCACTGACTGATAATGTACTGTCTTTCTAAGTTGAGCATTTTTAATTATGGCCTTAGGTTCTTTTAATCAGCTCTTCATATTGTAGTCAATGGGAAAAGGTGAAACTAACTTTACAGGCAGGTAGTAAGCAGCTAATTTTATGATTCTTCTCTGTTTGCAGTTCCTAATGAGTGGAGTTCACATTTACATTACGTGATAGCTAATTTGGATGCAGTTTGAGAGCACAAAGTTTGATCAGATGCAGCAAATGCAGTGTTCCAGCAATCATTTGCTCTTCTTCATAGGATGTTAAAATACATATGTATATTGACACCTGTTTCTTTGTTGCCACAGGTTCTGCCTGGCATACTGCAGAAGCATTGCTGTATTTTACCTGACAGGAACACAGGTAAACTTTTTTCTTAAGGAGTTAACATTGTAATATGATTTGGAGAAATGCAAACGCAAATTGGATTACTTGTTTGCTATTTATGGTGACTGAAGTTATCTTATAAGGAGTGCTAATTTGGATGTTTTCTTTAAATTACCTGCTTTCATGTGAAAATTTTATGTATTCTGTTAATTTTCTGGAGCTATTGCAGCTGTAGAGACTACTATCAGGTCTTGGTTATAAAGGTATTTGTATGAACTTCTATGTTGTTCCTTATAAATTATGACTTTGTCAGGAAAGCAGGTTTAATACTGAAGTCTGCAGACCCTGTTTATTCACAGAGGTGCTAAGCATTAAGCGCTTGCTAGAGATAAATGCTTGCTCTGTGCTTATTTTTCAGAGTAGAGGAGGGGGCAAAGAGAGTAGGCAGAATGAGTATCACTTAATGATGTCTTGTTGTTGTGCAGGAGGAAACTTTGAGTAATGTGTTTGTGACCAGAACAAATCAATTGATGAGAATGATATTGGATGAGAAGAAAGTGATGTTTTAATTTTACGTTCTTTTATTACAGGAAAAAACAATTTCTTCTAAAATAAGTTTTAAAATCTTTTCAAAAATATTATAAATTGATTAAAAGTGACTGCATATGCTACTGTGAGAATGATTTGACAGACTAATTTCAGAGAAGTAGGAGGAAAAATATAGCTTTTTGTTTGATATCTTCTTAATAGGTTTTATGTGATTGCTTTTGTCTCTTAAGGTTTCATTCCCCCTTACCCCAGTACCTACCATTAAAATAAACTAGTTTGCTCCTATTACTTTTATTTCAGGCACAGTTTGCACTAAGGGTAATTACAGACAGAACCTGACAACTGTGTTGAACTGTAGAGGGACTTGTGGCTACCTGCAAATGCTCAAATGAAATTCAAAATCAGATTTCCATTTTAATCTGTGAACACGATAGAAGTACTATAGTAAGATAGTTAATAATATCTCACTTCTAGCAAGAATGTGGACGTTTATAATTAGTGAACAAATTGCAGACAGACTTTGGCCTTCTTAATGATTTCAAGAATTCCTCAAAACTGGACTTGGTATAATGACCTCAGCAGAGTCTGTGTGGTCCTTTGCTAATATCCTGTGCCAATTATTTTGATTCTTTATCTGTATTATAAGAATTTAATCCAGATTCCATTGACAGACAAGCTCTTCTCAACTTATACGTAAGTGTATAATGTTGATATCAAAGCCAGTGCTGCATGAAGTGATGGTCTGGAGGTGGACAGTAAGACTGACCAATTATCTAGAGGGGGTATATTATGACTTTATAACCAATATCAAGAAAGACATTTATCTAAAATCTTAGTCACCTTCAAAAGTCCTTTCATTTGGGCATAGAAAAGAAGGGAGGAGCTTGAATGTAAAATTTGGGCTTGAAAACTTTGAACTAAGCTGTTTGAAGAGGAGTTTAGGTATTAGATTTAGGAATGTAACAACTGCTGCACAACTCAAGCACACTTACATGTGAAAATAGATGTAAGTTCTATTGCTTCTGTGTGACTGCTGTGGGAAGTATTTTTATGCCTACCTACTGTATAGTGGGGAGTTGCCAGCAGGTGCAAAGCAAATGATGTCTGTGTTCCATTTTCCCCACTTCTCCCATTTACAGCATTTAAACACTTGGCAGAGAGAAGGACAAGAAGAGTTCAGACAGGACATGGGGGATTTTTTAACTTCTTTTTGGAGGAAAAGAATTATCAAATTTGAGTTTGATTCATTGAGTCTGTTAGAGATAAATGAACCTTTGTCTTGTTTGATTATGTCTGAATCGACTAGTCCAAACTAAGAAGAGGAAATTCATTACATTTGTGTAAATGTGGGATGTGCTATTTGCATTCAAATGTATACATCAAACATAATATTGTCCAGCTCCATTCTCAGTAAACGAGCCCAGAAAAATTGCCTGATTATGAGCTGTAGGTCTGTTTGCGTTCAGCTGTTGACATTTGGCAGAACTGAGGTACAGACTTGAGTGTTGTTCCTCATGAGAGAAGGACAAAGTGTCAGGGTAATCGTGGCTATGATTTTTACTGCAGGAAGAAATACAGGGGGACAACATACAATTATCTGAACAGAAATAACAGATGAGGGATCAACTTCAACAATGGATGGTATCACTTGAATTCCTTTGTCTGCCAACAAAGGTGCGCTTAATAGTAAACCTGAAAAACTAGGAACTGACATGTTAGCAATCAATTTAACATTAACAAATTGAGGAGAAAAAGAGTCAACAGTAACAGAAGAAATTGACAGCAATTCATAAAAAGATACTGAAGACACAGAAGTTACTCCTCCTTCAGTGTTGGCAGGTTTGGGGAATGCGGTCTGCGGGGGAGTCTTGGTGTCCACGCGTCCCCCCAAGCGCTCGCATTCCCGTTTCCCTGCAACCTTCTCTTAGAAGTTTTTGGGGAAGACCTAGGTGACAACGATCTTCCATCCTTATCATAAACCGCCCTACAGAGATTCGACCAGTGGTAGCCCTTTTTACAGCGTGGGCATAGTGACTTGGGCGGACCCACTGGCCCCTCTCTGTAGGGACAATTAGCAATGTAATGTCCATATCCGAGACATTTCAAGCAGTGTCCCTTATTAAAAATCTGGTTTTGTTCCTTTAACATCTCCTTATGTTCCTGTAAAAATTTGTCTTGTCCTGCTTTCTGAGATTCGGTTTGGTTAATGATTTCTTCTTGAAGGGCCTGGAATCCTTCGGCTAATGCATCAGATTGCTGATCGGCTTGTTATTGGAGAAGCTGACCCATAGCCTGAATGTTAACGTGGGCCGAGGCAACTATCGCTTCCTTCATAGCCTCCGCCTTAGCTTGTTTTTTATAACTTATAGTGCCTACATTTCTGCAGGCCTTGATCATGTCAGCAATGCTGGGATCTTTTAAAGCTTGAAGGATGCTCTGACAGTCATCGTTAGCATTTTCTATTACCAGTTTATTAAACAATTCATCCTGAACCTCCTTTGATGGATTTTGACGAACAATCGATTCACGAAGTCGTTCAGCGAATTTCATGAATGGTTCATCAGGCTCTTGATGTATTTTAGTAAAGGATGAAGTTGAACTACTGGTTTCAATAACTTTCTTTATTGCTCGTAAGGCTAACTCTTTGTTGGTGTTTAATTCCTGAATCGGGATCTGGGCTTGATGTGTTACTTCGGTGTATGCACCAGACCCCATAAATCTGTCAATTACCTGGGCTAATGGGACCCCTTGATGACGGTAATTAGTTTCAACATGTCTCTCTACAAGATCTTTCCATTCATCGAGAAACATCGATTGTTGTAAAGATGACAAGATCGACCTACTAACTATTTTTATGTCTCTAGGTATTAAAATATATGCTGCAAAAAGGGATTCTAGGAGACCAATGGAAAAAGGTGCAGCTATCCCATAATCTGCGACTGCCTTTTTTAAGTCCTTCATTATGGG
This sequence comes from Xenops minutus, assembly GCA_035221455.1. Taxonomy (NCBI): domain Eukaryota; kingdom Metazoa; phylum Chordata; class Aves; order Passeriformes; family Furnariidae; genus Xenops; species Xenops minutus. The sequence goes on along the minus strand of JAWWEE010000105.1, from coordinate 96,183,678 downwards.
ATAGTGCATCGGCTCCCATGTAGGAGATCTGTTGGGATCATAGAATACCGGAAAAATTGATAACAGTTTGGTATCCCCATCCATTTCAGCCTCCTTTCTCATTTTTTCCCAACGTGTCTCAGCAGGATCTAGTGGAAAAGGTGTCACGGCAGGAGTTGTAACCTCAGGGCAGGTAGGGGCGGCCGCCTGGTGAGGTAGGATCCGGGTGTCATTGGGATCACTGACGGCCAGTGGTGGCACATGGGCCACCATCTTGAACCAGATGTTTTAGTTCAGGGGCCAGAAGGGAGGGTGATAGGAGGTGGCCATCTTGACCCAGAAGTGGTGGCTGATGGGTGGCGCTATCTTGCTTCCGGTCCTCCAGGGAGTGACATAAGTCCTCCAAGTCTCTAGTAAGGTGACGTAATGTTCCCTCCCCCATGGTGGTGACGTAATCAGGGGGAGGTGGAGCTGGAGAACCGGAAGAGAAGCCTCGGCCATTTTGTGGTGGTGGTGATGGTGGTGGGCATGAGGCAGAGCCGCCATTTTGAGTAGATGATTCTGCACTTTCCCTCACAGCCCTGACGCCATTTTGTCGCACACCAGTGTCCCTTTCTCTACCCTGTTTTCCCGCCGAAACATGACGTGCAGTCTTAGGAGTCTTCTGAGGGGTAGATTCTGATTCCGAGCTTGAGTCAGACTCCAGGGTGTTTAAAATGAGAGACCAAGCCGGTAAGGCCCTCGCCGCCTTTTTATCATTATGTTTTTCAGAGGCATCCCACAGAGCATATCCTAGATAGTCCCATGCCTCATAAGTTAATAATGGGAGCTCCGCACAGATTTTTCTTTTCGCCATCCATTTCACTAATGTCTTTAAGGACTGTTTTTCAATGGGATGGGCATTGGATTTTAAATAAAATTTGAGCTCCTTATATTTTTTTGTGGCCACTTTTGATTGATTACAGCCCATGGTTGAAAGAAGGAAGTTAACTGGGGATAAATGTGGATGCAGGGAAGGACTTGAGGAGATAAGGAAAGGAGATCGCTTCTCTCTGGCCTCACCTATCAAAGGTTTCAAAGGGAGCTGCCAGCGAATCCTTACGGAGACACCTTCTCTCCAACGCCGGGGTTGCGTGAAGAGAAGAGATGTCTGGTGCTCTTCGCTGGTCGGCTGGGTGACTCTCCGAAGAGGGATCTGCCAGCTCGAGGTGAGCCAGAGGCCCTTCCAGTGCCTCGAGTGAAGCCCATGGGAAATAGGGTGTGAAGATTCGACAAATAAATCTTCTCCCTAAAGCCCCAATGTTGCGGGCGCCATTTGACGCAGACCTGAGGGAAGCAAAAGGACAGACCACTCTTCCAATAAGGTGGAGCAAAATGGCTATTTATTGAAGGGAAGCACCGGCTTAAATAGAGTAGAGCAGGGAAGGTTCTGGAAACAGGGCGTGGTTCAGGGAGGAGCTTCGAGGATCTGCAACAAACAAGGAATAAAGGGGACAGACTTCACCAAACAAGGAGAGGTAAGGGAGGGGCCAGCCTTATATGGTGCAGCCGCACTGCACCACAGGCTGGCCAATAGGAAAAAAGGTAGGAAGCAGCCAATCATGGGGATGTAACTGGGGTACAACAGCCAATAAGAATATAAGAACAATAGAAATGTAATGATAACTAATCTAATACATATAACTACAATCTAATTGCAAAAATTTAAAACTTCTCCAACTCCTTCTTTACTCCGTGGGCGGACGGCCCTTGGTCCACAATGATGGCTCATGTTTAGGCTTCTTCTTCTCCTTTTTTGTTCCTTTCTTCCAAATCTGGCAATTAATTTCCCTGATCCCGACACAAAGAGAGGTGGGCTAGCAGGAAGAATGGGAGAAGAAGGAGAGGAATAAGCATATAATGAGACTGGCAAAACCACTAGGAAAGAACACAGGTGCTGTAGGGATGGGTGAAAGGGAGAGATATAATAGTAGTTTCTCAATTTATTTTTATCCATTCAACAGTTCAAGCACAGCCAGCTTGGTGGTCTTGGGCTCCTCATTCAGGAATGCCTCCATGACCAGCCTCTTTCATGCTGTTAGCACTGGAGCTGCGTCTCAGGGAAGGAAATGAACCCTTGGGAACAATGGGGCCAGTCCTGCCAGGCTGTTCTTTCATCCAGCTGCCCTTCAGACCTAACCTAAGTTTGATTCCTGCAGAATATATACAGTTAGCCTTAAAAGTACTATAAGTCTGGATTTTCTGCACTCTAGAAAATTGCACCTATCACTGTCCTTTCCTACACTGTGTAGTAGTTTGAAGTGACCACACTTTGTGGTATTGATATTCTGTATTTGTAATCCAGAGAAGAGAATTATGCATGGAATAAAGGATACATGGGAGAAATGAACACCTTCCTGTGATAATGGTTTGTTAGTACTCCTACCATGAACTTTTATTCTCAGTGCTTATAACTTAGCTATAAAAACATCTCCTGCAGAGACTTTCAAAAGAGAGCATAAAAAATATAGTTCAGCTGTTCCATGGCAATGCAGTTTTGGAAGAAGATACATATTTAACAAGATTAGATCTTTCAAAGGTTAAAGAATGATTAATTTTTAAACATGTAAAGCATTTACAGAATCTCATTCTCTAAATATAACACTGAATACTCCTAGCTGGTTGCTTGCATTAAACTTTGCTAATAGACAGTGATGTTTCTGCTCTTATGTGTTAATTTATTTGTGGCTTCCCATTCATCATATTTTCATTACTAAATTAAAAGTTCATATAGCATGCGGTGGCATAATATATGCTCATTATCACGTTAGCTGGTATCCAGAACCTGTATTTGTCACATACTCTGTGCCTTAAGAAGCAAAAGATTCCAGGCCAGACACCTATTCTACACTTCCATCTTGTATGCCATAATCATCCTGTAAGAACTTTATTGTTGTTCCTGCTCAGTTTTTTTCCAACTCCTGTAACTTACCCAGTCAGCAACAACTGGGATGCATTAGCAGTTATAAAGTTAATTGGAAGAAAAGCAGTTGCATGCTCTGTACAGGCATTAGTAACAAGATTGTAAGGGGGAACAATGTGAAGGTACTAACGACCTAATGGGGAGCAGCTTGCCTATTTTCTTGAATTATAACCCTCTCTCTCTCTCTCCAGCTCCAGCTGGGAGAAATAATGCACCCCTTTTGATGGACATCCACTGCTCTGTGTGTACACATGCAGCCTGCTCATATTCCCTTTATAAATATTTCCCAGCAATGATCTATCCCCTCTTAATGAGAAATCTTCAGCCAAATCAGAAGTCTCTCCCATTTCTGCATGGTCTCTTCTGTAAACCCTAGGCAGATGCTGAGTCCTTCCCTGCTCTCTCCCCACTTAGTAAGGTTCTTGTTTGTGGTAATGGTTTAAAGAGCTCTTCATGCAGTATGAGCAGTACATTTTGTTTCTACCCTGAAAATGAAGATAGCCATTAAATGCAACATGGTTTGGCATTCCCAAGCAAGATAAAAATTTGAGGGGTAGGAATGCAGATTTGAAACAGAGAAGTCAATGTACCCTGCTGTGTGTTGCTTTTTATTTAAATGTATATATTTTTTAAAATTTATTTTTATTTCCAGTCTTGCTTGAAATAGAACCCTTCAGGCAGTATATGTGGGTTGTTTAGCTGTAGAAAATTTCATGCAAATAAAAAGAGGAAATACATCTGAAAGCTTATGCTTTTGTGTATGCTGTGTTTAAGCAGTCTTAGAGCAGATAAGTGAATTATTTGGGGGTTGATTTTTGTTTATCCCAGAGCTCTCTGTATCATGATCTAGCTCAGTAAATGATACTCAAGGTGAGCACAAATATACTTGGGGCAGTAAAACGTGAGCTATCAATGGGACTCATTAATAAAAGGCATTGGTGTGATTTTTACCATTGCTGCAGCTGTTAAATGGACACTCTTGCACTGCAGAGATTTTGATAGCTGTGTGCTTTGTCTGCCTCTGTTGTGCTCTTCGTACACAATTATTAGTTTCCTGTCATGCAAAGAAATTACACAAACAGTTTCTGTACTATTGTCATAGCTGTGAGTTTGATATGTTGTGGACTGCAAATTTGGGCTGATTTTTTCCACTGAAAATCCCAAAGGAAGGAATGAATCAATAGTTGCTAGCAGCTTCTTGGGCTGATTTGTTTTTTGAGGTCTTAAGCATGAATTTCCCCTCTCATTGTGAAGGAGAACATAGGTACAGTAACGAGCACCTGCACCTATCATGCTGACTTTATTCTGATAAATAGCTCTTTTAAACTTTTAGCAACAGTCTTCTAAAAAAAAAAAAAGGAAAAAAGATTTCTGCCATCTGAAGTTGCTTCATCACCCATTTTCAGATCAGCTCTTGTGTGCTGATATTGATCTTTCACAAGATGTTAAATCCTTCATTATAATCATCCTCTTTTGTCCATTGCATTGGCTAAAATTACACTGAAAAAAAGTGTGGCCAGTGTTCTGCTTTCTGCAAAGAATAAATAATTTCTGCTTGAGAGAGTGGTAATTGCTTTATATACAAAAGCAGGAGTTTAATAATAACCAATCTCTTCATAGAGTAAAGTACAGCCCAAGACAGGAATGTTTCATCCTTTTCTTGTTTGCTTTTCTTCCCATTGCTTGAAGAGCAAATATTGAACAGGAGAAAAATCTAAGATGGTATTAAATAGAATTCCTGCACAAAACTTTACTAAATTGGATAAAGAAGTTAACATAGTTTTTTTTTTCTTTAACTATATCTACAACAGTATTGCCTTACTAACTTTTAAAATGAAAGGAGTGTGAACTGGTGCTCAAAACCAAGTATTTTATAACTAGCAAATAAATTACTACAGCTAGTTCAATTTTTTTTTTTTAATATATATATTTATTGCAATGCAATGGGTGTTTGTGAGAAAAGCCATCCAGATAACTGGGCTGACAGTGTGTGTGTATGAACTGTACAGCAGCCACTTTGATTTCACTGAAGAAATTACAGGATAATGTTCAGAAGCCTAAGTACTGTTACAAAAATAATTTAGCATATTATCTTCCATCTGAATATTTTGAAGTCTTCAATTAATTGTGATGAATTTTTGTCATGTACCATCACAATAAAAAAATTTATTCCTGTGTTTTATTGAAGAGGAAGTCAGATTATCAGCTGCAGCAATGCAAGAATATTCACTAGGGTTATGTATCATCCTCTTTAGAAGTTCTTTGCTGAAACTGAGATTGTCCTTTTCCTTTCAAGATGTAGCTATAGATTTTAGACAGTTTCTGCAGATTTCACCTGCTGTCTGCTTGCTGAGTTCAACATGAGCATTCTCATTCAGATGTTCAGCTGCAGGCTGCCTGCTGGTACTTTCCAGGCCAGTTTCCATGGAAATGGAAATTAGAGGGGTGAAAATAAAGGAAGAATAAGTATTTTCTTAATCTTCTAGTTAATCCAGAAGTTCTCATACCTTCGGATCAAGGTTGTTTTGCTTTTAGTTGTATAGGCATATGATACCAACTTCAGAAAATTCAAAAATAAGATACCGACTTCTGAAAATTCAAAAATAAATACAACTTGTCATTGGAGCTGTTATAAGCAATACTTGTTACCATGACTTTGTAGAAGTATTGGGGATCCCCAGTAAAGGATGAAGAAGGGAGATCTGAACTGGACTGTGCAAGGATAAACTGTTGAAAGGGTGTGAGTCAATACCCTGTGGCCATTTTAGACTTCTTAGTACTGGTAGGTGTCTAGCTAGAGTAAGGGACTATACATTTGCAGTCTGAAACCAGCCAGAAGACTGCCTTGTCTTGTTGGATCTGTATCTATCTAGGATTGTCCATCTTGATCCACTAAAATCTGTTCTCTCTGTGTTAAAAAATATAGGCAGTTTGGGGTAGACTCATACTTCAGAAGAGTCAAGTCTATTATCTCAAGATCAATACGACCTCAGACTTCGGTATCAAGACTTCCAGCTATAAAGCTTATCAACATATATTAATCCACTTAAAATAATTGGACAGGCTTGAAGACTCTGGATGTGTGTGAGCATAAAATTGTTTTAAGACTCCATCTGGCAGTGATCTCTGTGCCACTCTGGTTATGGTGTAAAAGCATGATCACAGCACAATGCACTGGTGCTTCAGTCTTTGCATGGTGTCCTAGTTGGCTGCAAGCACAAGTACAAAGTCCTTTTTGCAGTTCAAGGTCCTCCACTACAACTAGTTCCTCCCAAGAGGTGTTTTTCTCCTCTTACTACTGTTATGAAAAGTCACAGTTGTGTTTCATCCAAAACTATGTAGTCTTAAAAAAAAAAATGAGCAAGAGACTTCACTGATGATGTCAGTGAAATGTTCCACGATCGATAAAATGTGCTCCCCTGAAAGGCAAGTGCTGCCTAACCCCTGTGCTCTTGGGACTGGATGTAAATTGTTAGCTGTGAAATAACACTTTCACAGCAGTCCCACCCTTATATGTTTGGGGGGAACAGGGACTGAAGAAGGGAATCTGACACAGTGAAGCTTAATTCTAGAGGCAGACATGAGCATGTGCATTTGCAGTCTCTTTGCCTAACATCATACGAATCCTGGTAGCTAAAGGTGTGTAGGAAGTAAATTCTCTCCAGAAAACAGCATCGCTTTCAAGAAAGCTTACTTGACCTTTATTTCTGAAGTGTTTTGTAGAGCATTCCAACGCGTACAGCTCAGCTGCTAAAGGAAGAGAGAACTGTGCATCATCAGCAGCAGAAGCTGCAGGCAGCTCTGATAACTGGCAATATTAGTAATGAGACTAAACCTTGCTAAATGAAAGCAGTATGTAGAATGACTGATTCCTATATGCCACAGTTTGGAATTTTTATTTTTTAGTGCTTTCATCTATTTGTGAAACAGATGGTTGCCCAGGCAGTATGTAAATCACGGGCACTGAGGGGCTGTGTATGTGTGTACTGTACACGGGCACTCCCTTGTGGAGGAACATAGTTTTGAAGTCCACTGCCAAAATGTATGTCTTGGCCAACACTGCAGTGTGTGGGTAAAGAGTGTGAAATTGAGCAGAGAAATGAAAAGTTAGACATTTCTACTCATATGGTGAGTAAGGTAAATTGTTGGTACATTTTTCTAGAACAACTGTAAATCAATAGCGAGGAGCACGGGAAATTCTTATAGATCTCAGAGAAATATAGCTATAATGCTGGAGGACTCTGAAATTAATTGGTTTTATGTGGATACAGTAGACCACACTGATATTTCATTACCATTAGAAGAATTTGACTGTGGGCCAAAGAAAATATTCCTTTACCTTTTAAAGGTCTCAGCAGTGCCTACAGAAAAGTATCTGCGTTCCTCACTTCAGTAGTGTCTTGCTTATATGGCTACTTTGAGGCACCTTGGAAGCAAGGACAGATCTCTTGGCTGGGATGAATTAATCATGCATAAGTCAGCTGTGTAAAGTATAGAAGTAATAGATATGTTTTATTTGCTACCATTTTTTTATGTTGATTATACTTCTTTTTCCTTTAAATTGCAATTCAACTCTTTAAGTAGATTTTTATCCTAAAAAGATATCAGTTTGTGATTTGGGAGGACACCCAGTCCTGAGAGGAATAAACAATGGAAACAACATCGGACATGACCACCAGTCCTGTATTCCAGATTCACATCAGTTGTATTGTAATGCCCAATTTGTTGGAAACACTTCAAGGTTTTGAAGAGCAAAGTATTTTTTTTCAGGGTTGTGGGAATAATAGAGTTTTTCATAAAAGTTTTCTCGACAAAAGAATGTAAGTTAGAAAAAAATAAGGACTAGAATTCACATTTCTAACTTCCAAACCCAAATCTGTCTTAAGAAACTGTTGTTAGATTTATTTTATCCTTTTCCACACACTCCCATCCACTCCTCCACCACCCCTTTTTACTAGAAGAGTGGGACAGTATGGAGAATTTGGTTTTATATTGAAGATGCTCACAGTGCTAGATAACTTTTACTTTCATAAGATGCCTTAACAGTGTTTGTCAGCTCTAAGGCAGGCTCCTTAATTTGGAGTAGTCTGCCTCATGTTTTGGACTCTTATTTACTTCCCTAGAACAACTTACTGAACAACAGATTAAAAATATGTAGCATACAAGCATTTCCATGATTAAAACCATCAGAGCTCTCTTTCATTCTAGTTGTGCATTTTCCAGAAAAGGACATCCCACTTCCACTGATGTCCTGGTGGAGACTTCTTCCAGATGTACCTTTTTTCTTTCAGCTAACTTTATTAATGTACAGTTTTTCCTATGCTTCCTATTTCTGTTTGTATTAGCTGATGGGGTGGGAGTACTAAAACATACATTTTGTTATCAAAACATCTGAGCTGTTCATGCTTTTCATTTAAAGATAAGCTACAGTGTTATTCTCTATGCTTAAAATGGCTTTACATTGCTAGAATGATTTTATTTGTAGTAATGCTGTATGACGTGATTCTCCTACCTTTTGGGATACTATGGCATAATAGGAGCTATAAATAAGAGCTGCTCATGTCTACAGTCATGCACAACAGGCAGTAATTTAACCCCTTGTCTGCTTTCTGTCACAATGGGAAATATCAAACATTTCTGCACCACTATTGCATATGATCCCCAAAGCTGTTAATGCTACTTACTGTAGAATTAGAAGAATATTACCACAGGCAGTGCTGCACCCTCTGCACTTGAGATTAAACGGTAGCAAATGATTCCATGCGTGACGTTTGTTCGTCTCAGTATGACTCTGCATTGGGTGAAACACAAGCTATATCTCCAGAGAGTCTCTCTCAGTCTGTCACCCAAGAGGAGTGATGCTGTTAAGCAGGGAAAAGCAGAGGAAGAGCCTCAGAACAGCAAAACTGTTCTATTAGCTTATCCTTTTTGAATCAGATTATTGGGGCAGGGAAGGAGTACAGAAGGTGATGTTTCACCATAAAGGAAGCTGGTATTTCAGTATACCTCTGTGAAAGTCATTGTACAAGATTAGATGCATGTTGTCACTTGTAGACTGTATTAATTTTATTAAAATCTGTTGGTTTGCTAGATGCAGGTAGTTAAATGTTTCAGTGAGGAAGTGTGAATTCGTAGTTGACCGAAGCTGTCCCCCTGGGTCTTATCTGGTGACAGCTTAAAATGAGGAAAGAAGTGAGTGGTAAGAGTGTGGTAGCAGAGAAACTTCGAGAAGCATAACTCATAACTGTGCTCATCTGACAGCAAACTCTGGGAATGAATCATCTGAAGAATTTCAATGGTATATATAGGAAACCTAAATGTACCAAAGAATAGCTACGGGATGACAAAAAGCCATGGGGGCATTTGCGGTTTTTCTTACCTTATGTAATGGCTTCTTGAATGTCCTTTATAAACCGAGGACTGATCCTCTGTACTGTACCATTAAATCTTCTTGTGAGCCAGGAGCCTCCATACTGAACATGGGCAGAACAATGCTGGAGGCTTCAGCTGACAGAAGTCTAATTCATGAACCACCTTCACAAATATATTTGGAAATTGTGAGTCACAGAAATCAGCCCACAAGGCATAAGAAATTACATCATGGTTGAGCTGCAGGTGATTGCAAATGTAAGGCATAAGACACCACATAAGCTTCAGGGAAAGGAAAGTATATGTTGAAAATGTTTCTGTGCTTTTTGCTCCCCTGCTCATTTGGAGGGCAGTTGGAGAAAGCAATACGAAAGTGAAAAGCCTGAAGAGGAAGGACCAGCGTGGCATGAACTGTTAAAACCATGTGTTAAAGGATGTGTCCTTTCTTTTGTTGCCATAAAGACTTTGAAATCATATACAATCACGAGCACCTCTGCATTAGGACTAGTGATCCATGCTTCATATATCTCAGTATAAGTCTTGCTGATGTATTGTATTTGCACTAAATATATATATATATAATTATTCTTTACAAAAGGTCATTAGAATTTGTTGCCCAGTGCTAAAATTTTCTCTCTCTCTTGTTTCTATGGAAACTGTAATACTTAAAAGACACAATAAACAAATTCACTGTATTATAAGCCTCCTCTTTAGCAAGATACTAATTTTATTAATATCTGTCCAAATTAGTCTGGTGACAACAATCATTCCTTTAACCATCCAAACAGTAAAGTATCTACTTAATTTTCACTGAAGACTTATCTCGTAGTTTTGAGGGCTTTTATTTGCTCTTAAATAATTTTCTTAACCCAGTGGTGAGTTGGTATGTGCCAGTGGTTACTGCTGATAACCACTAATATTTGCTTAGCTCAGAGGACAGTGGTGAGTGCTTTTATAAAGTGCTTCAGAAATAGGAAAATCTTAAAGCATGGAAGTAAACTCGTTGCTAGCTAATGTAGAAAATGAAAGCTTCTTTTGCCTGTGATTCTTTTGAACATGCTTATGTGGTATGGTCTTTTGGAGCATAGCTGGAAAGGCACAGCCTGCTTTCTAAGAATGAGCCTTAGCCTTTTGTGGAACAAATTACACCTCACAAAGTGGAGTGTCATCTTCTGGAGCCACGCACAATTGTTGAAGTATTTTATTCAGTAACAAGTGCTCTCTATGTTCTAGACTGCCAAACAAAGCACAGACAGGGAGGAGGCTGACCTCTACCTCCCCCTTCTCTGCCTGGAAGGACAGGTTTCAGGCACAGGCAAGCAGTATGTCTTGCAGGCACATGTGTCAAACCAGGGAGCTTGAATCAAGATGGTAAAGTTCATACTCACTGATGGTGATGCAATGAAATTCCTGCGTGATGGGTGATCTTGCCTTATATTTTAGAAATTATTAAAACTGGATAAATTGTCCAGTGACTCAATAAGTGGTTTGCCTATGCTGTACTTCTGGAGTGGTTTATGGGAAGTGAAAAAGTCAAAGCTCAAATAGTTAAAGTTAGGAATGGATAAGCCTGTTTAATTTTCGTGTACTGAAGAGATTGCTGGTGCTCAGGTTACTGGGAATTTACTCTGAATTCTTCCCTTGAATTGCAGGATGGCAACGAGGCTGTCACCTTTACTTCAGTTTGTAACATTAAATACACTTCAGAAACTTATAGAGAATTGCTGTAGCATAAGCAAAATACTGTTTCTTTGTTATGAAAATTTTATGATGCTTATTTCATTGAAGTCCTGCTGTGTTAAGTATTTAAGAAAATCAGTTGAAAACTTAATTTAATAGTATTCACTTTGAAAAATGCTTTAGAGAAACTGATGGGAATGGGGCTGCTAATTAGGGAAAGCTGTCGATCTAGAGAAACACAGATCACGGCTCAAACCTTGTTGTACTGCTGGTGGTTGCAGACAGTAAACCCCCAATTTGTAGGTGTTTATTTTCAGGATCTTTAGCAGCATTTTGAGTATGATCATTTTTACAGGGACTGAGATAATCTATCTGATTAGGAAAAATTTTGGATACAGTGGTGACAAAAGGTGCTTCTCAAAGGCACAGAATACTTTGATGTCCCATAAGAGGTAGACTGCTGGATGATGGTTAAGTTATCTCTTCATGTGCAAACACAAGTGTCTTTGTATCATCCCAAAGACACAGCTTCCTTAGGCAGGACATCAGATTTGACAGGGACCCTTCAGATACTTTCTACTGCTGCAGAAATACTGGCTCTCTGAGAGATTCTCCCATACTCCTTCATAACTATGAACTCAAGATGCAAATGAAGGCATGACAACCTGCATAGGCAGAGAAGAAGTTTTTGAAGGAGATAATAGTATTTTATTTTACCTTTTTTTTTTTTTCTTCTTTTCCCTGTAGAAGGTATGCTGTATACCTTCAATATGGCTGTCTTTACATTTCTTGTGTTAACTTGAAAACAGTTGCACCATACATCATTCACTTTTTACCAGGACCTATAGTGATAGACCAAGGGATGTGGGTTGTAAACTGAAAGAGGGTAGGTTTGGACTGGACATAAGGAGGAATTTGTTTACAATGAGAGTAGTGAGACCCTGGAAGAAGGTAAGTGGTGAATGACCCATTGTTGGAAGCATTCAGAATTAGGTTGGACAGGGCTTTGATCAACTTGCTCTAGTGAAAGATGTTCCTGCCTGTGGCAAGGGAGTTTGGACTAAATAATCTTTGAAGTTCCCTTCCAACCCAAACCATTCTATGAATCTGTGATTTTTTGGTTTTCCTGTACTTCTTGTTGTTTGTACTAAAATTCAAGAAAGGGTAAACAGAGATAGATTTAATTACTTGTCCTTTTAATTGTCATGAGATTCATATTGGAAGGCAGATTTTAGATTTAAGGTGGACATCTTCAATATATCAACCTTGTAGCTATGAAGACACTACTCCGTTGGAAAACATTGAAAATAATAGTTTCTGGGCTGCATTCATTGTTTTCTGCTAGAGCTGGTCTCTGTCTTATTTACTCACATAATTTATGTGTGGGGAAGCTGTGGTCATCTTTCTTCTTTTCAAACTATTGTTTAAGTCCTTGTGGAAGACATCCTATGTCACTTCTTCATTTTTATTTTGTTACTTGTATTTCAAAAACATCACAGATCATCAGATACATTTGCTGATGTTTTGTGATTTCCTTTCCTTAGGATCTTTCATAACTCAGCATAGACAATAACTCAAATCTTCTCCACTGTTGGTAGTTATTTTCTTTTTTGTTTTGTTTTGTTTTGTTATTTGACAGCTTTATCACTTTATTAGATATTTTTCTGATTTTTATGCCTAATGTTTCGCAGCTCCCTGTAGGATTGTTTTATTATTTTCTCTGTAGTTTTGCTGCCTTTCTTTATGATATTCTAATTTTGTTCTTTATAACTTACCTGTTTTTGTTGTTTTTTTTAATCATGTAAGAAACACTTCCTAGGTTGTTATTCAGTATACTAACACTTGATTAATGTAGTCTTTTGGACTAACAGATTCTTAGCTATTTGACATTTTGTAACTCTTGGCTGATTCCTCTGAAAAAAATCTTTTAGCAGAGTGTCATGCAAGTTATTGACAAATTACTCTCAACAGTAAAATGCAGAGCATCCTTAACTGTCACTGACATCTTTGCTTGGCATTATAGGAGACATATGGCTTCCTACAAAACTGTGTCATTATTTAACTTGAATTTTGTTTCCTTCCTGTTGGAGCTTTTGAACTAAGGTATAAATACTGTACCATAAATATTTCTTTTCCCCTTCAAGAAATCTGATGTTAGCTTAACACTGAACATTCCAGGAGAACCTGGGAGGTTTAACTTGCAGTAAAAATATTTTGGTGTTTCATTTCTTTCTGCTTTCTTCTGGCATTGGGTGCATGTGCACAGCACGATAATTCTTGAATTTCATCTCAAGCCACGTGAATAGGATGGTATGGAAGTGCCAAGAGTAAGTAAATTTTACAGCAGAAATGAAGATATGGGTTTGCTGTTGTTGTTGTGTATTACTTTGGGGGTTTTTTCTTCTTTTTCTGAATAGGCAGTACAGTTAAGGATGGAATTTGCATCCATTCTTTTAACTTTGCTGTCTTTTCTATTTGCACTCTGGCCAGCCATGGTGAAGGCAGGGCAGTCATACCACAGTGCTGTTGTTCTTTAGATTGAGTGTTCAGACTCCCATAAGCAGCACATCAACTCTAACATAAATAATATATTGCAATTGCCAGAGATTTGTTTTTCAGAAACATTCTTCCTTTCCAAGAATCCTGAATTGGTGTTGTCTAAATTCTTAGGTGATGATAATGGTTGTCCATAATTTAGGTGCCCTTGATTTGAGATTACTGATTCCAAGAAAAAAATGTTGAAATAATTTCTTGGCCTTTGACTGTTGTTGTTTTTTTTCTGAAATTGTTGGGGAAAAAGTAAATTTTGTCTTGTACACTTTCTTTCAAAGTCCTTTCCTGAAATGTGGTGCAACTGTGTTCAAATTTCCTCCTTCAGAGATGAGAAAATGAGATCAGTGTTCACAGATCCCAAGAATGGCAGTGAAATAGGGCTGTTTTTTAGAATGGCTGTGCAACAAGTGGAACCAAGTTCAGCTCTATTCAGCAATTAACTGGAAGTAAATATGAAAAAAATCTTCTAAAACTTATATCTTAAATGAACAATTGGAACCCCATGAATAAAGTGTACAGTTGTATAAATTAAACTAATTTGTGTCCACAAAGCTGAGCACCTTCCAACAAAATTATTTTGCTTTAGGGAAAAATGAGATGTCCAATTGGGACCAAGAAAAGAAGGTCACAAAACTAGAATAAGAAAGAATATCTTCTTGGAAATTTCAAGTCTTTCTCTTCTGTGATGGTAGACATAGGATGTTTTAGGACACTATTTTAGGGTTCTGGGAGTTGAAGGGCTCACTTACTGATTTGGTATTTAAATAGAGGACTAGCAAACAGGAAGAGGATTTCAGCATTATGAATGCTGCCCTTGATATTAGTACATGCCGGTTTTATTACTTGTCTTTTTTTAAGTGACCTTGGAAAAACACGGAGGCATGCAGAAAAGAGAAAAAACCCACCCTTAAGATCTGAGTAAAATGCCTTAGTCAGACTCAGTTTGATCTTTGGCTTTTCAGAAACAGAGGTGTATTTTAGCTGAACCAGATAAACATCATTCCAGAGTGAAAGCATCATCGAATACAGGATTCTTCAATTTGTCTGGGAGAAGGAGAACAAGACAACTGCAGATAAGGGAATTTTTTTGCTATGGTGAAAACAGGGATGGAAATGGCTGGAAGGAAATGGAATACCCCTTTCCTGTGGTAGATACTTCATCTCTGAATGTCTCCCACTCAGATCTGTTTTGTCTCATATATGTCATGCCTGAGGAGTTTTGGGTCGATCCTTTCAGCTCAAGAGGCCAGTTCTGTTGAGTCAGAGTGTATTTTTAGAGTATGCATGAGACGTGCACTACGATACTGTTATAGTTTCAAAACTCAGTTGGAATTCCTTCCAAAGCTTGGAGGCAACGCCTTAGCACCGATAAAAGGT
>JAWWEE010000105.1:96099565-96168658 GCA_035221455.1 Xenops minutus | reverse complement strand
CTGTTTCTAAATTTAAAGGAGAGGAATTATTTATTGACCAACATAAATATCTTAGTTCTCCCCTCGAACTAAGACAGATACCTAGCCAAATGAGAACTCCTTTGAACACCAGGCTTCTTAGACTTTCTGACTTTGGTTTGTGGGAATTTTCAGGGTACTTGTCATTCAAATACCTTGATAATGCACTTCAGATAGACATAAAGATCTTCATCTGGGCCACTTTTCTTATTTTCTTGCATAGCTGGGTGCATGCACTGATTACCTTTAAGAGTGTAATTGCTGCTTGACAATTTTGCTAAATATAAAACTAGATATTAACTGTGGCACTAAATTTTAAAAATTCTGAATTCCCTTTTTCATCTCTTTATTTCATCTGCAGAAAATTTTTTTCATTCGTATTGTTTAAAATTTTTCTGGATGTTGGTGTTTCAGTGGCCAAGATGCAGGTGCTGCTGCCAATATGACCACAACATACATGTGATGTGTGCCTCTTTAAAAGGTCATGATTTAGACAACCAAGTTGACTGGAGTTTTTGTGTAAGATGTGGAGAAATGGTGACTAAACTAGATGATTTAATGATCCTTTCCAGCTCTTTGGGAAACAAAGGTTGTTTTTCTGGTAAAGGAGGGCTGCAGGCTGAAATGACTTCTTCATCACATTCTATTACCTGTACAATGTAGCCTGCATATTCTCCTGAAAATTACACTTAAATTATTATCTTTTTTCCAGCTGTCTGTAACATCGGGGCCTTTAATTTTTATCTTGATGTTATCATGGATAGATCTTTCTATCTCTGAAGTGATAAAAGATCACTTGTTATGCAGATGAACAAGCTGAAGAGCAATTTCATAGTAGCAACTCTGAATGAATCAGAAGTGCTATGAGGATTAAAAGGATGTCAAGCTGTGCCTTGATGAGAAGTACACCCATCCACTAGAGCCATCTTTCCCCACTTCCAGTGATCCTGTATCACAAAGTACTCAAAAAGTTTTCTACTCTAGTTTTGCACACAGATAAATGCATGTACTGTGTCCTAACTGCTGAATCCAAAGTCAAATTTTAAAAGTATGCAATTATTACGTGCTTATGATGTATATGATGAATGGGATTTGCACGGGATTAAGTGCTGAGACATTCTCAAAACACTGAAAAGTGTTTTCTGAGCAAAGTAGTGCAATATTTTTCCTATTGCAGATTGAATAAAGTTCTGTCATTCCTACAGTGGATCTTGTCCACACCTTTACATAATGTTTGTAGATAAAGGGCTCAGGTTGTTACCAAGTTACTGACGAATTCAGGTCCAAAGTTATTTTTAAAAGGGAAGCCCTCATTTCTTAAAAGTATTACAATATCATTGCTTCGAGTTCTATTTCTAGGAAAACATCAGTCCTGGTAAATCAGAAACATGTAAATTCATTTAATGTGATGTGATGTGATGTGATGTGATAAAAAGTTATGTCTGTTAACTAAATAGCTCCATCATTAGAATTTGAATCAACACTTCTGCAAATTCTCATGGACAAGTCATGCAACCAAGTAAAGCTGGACTGATTTTAAGTGGCTTTCTGAGAGGTTACAGGATTCCGGTGCAGGAAAACATTTCAGGATTGATTTTCAGATCTTATTAATTTCACTGGAGATGCACGCTTGATTGGTGGATATACACTTAATCTCACATTTGAGAGAAATAATTGGGAAACGAAGAGAATGTCTTCTTATTTTAGGTGAGTTACTTTATTACACTTCATTGATGTGATTATGTTTTGTAAGGTCAATGGTCATTCAGACACAAAAGTTCAGTCTTGTCAAAAAATTGTAGTTTTACCAATCACACCTGGAGTAGAAAACCAGTAATTCCCACAACTGGATGGATTGGAGAATAATTTTGTAATATTCCTATGTTTTAAGGATTTTTTAAAGTATTTCTCTTCCACACAAATATGAAGATAAGTTTCCCTATGAGTTCTTATATTCTGATGAGCCTGTTGTTTAAAAGTGAATCTGCTGTTGTAGGCTGGAGGCATTGGTAAGGCAGGGTTCGTGCATCATGCGTGGCAAAAAGATCAGTCGAAGACCAGTGCAAACCAAGGCTGTTGACAATCTGTTAACTGAATTTTATAATGGAAATGATAATGTGTGCTTCAGAGAGTGAAAATTTTAAACATTATTAAAAACTAAAAGCAATTACAGTGACTCAGAAAAAAAAAATAAATACAATAATTGAAACCAGAAAAGGCTATAATGAGATTATAATAGTATAATAATAATAAAACCAAATAATAAGGAAGGGAAGATTACACTTTTAAAATATGTAAAGCTCCTGATGATAGCTGGTGAAAAGAATGGGTAAGATGGATAGGGAACATTTTGGAACCTGACAAAGCAGTAATTTGCTGTGAGCTGTGCTGCAGAGGCATTACAAGTAGTAGGAAACTGCCCTCTTGGAGAATAGGGCCAAACATCACCAAACCTGAGCTGTCTCTGTATGTTTGCTCTGAGCAAGAGGAGGACAACTTGGGGCTGCACATTTTTTGGGGGAAATCTGAAAGCAGGACATGTCTTGACTTACTCATGTTCTGTCATAAACTAATTTCCCATAATACCAATTCTGGCCTATGATAATATCCTATTTCAGCAGTGATATTAGAATCCAGAAGTGAAAAATTAAACAAGAGAGAGATCAAAATACTGTTTTTGTTTGTACTGTGGTACCTCCCAAAGGTCTTTTGGAACTTCTGGTTACTGTTATTAATGTTTCTACAAATGTACTGCTGACAGCACCACAGACGTGGGCTAACATTGCCAGTTACATGTGCAGCTGCCTCCACAGAGGCACTGTTGAGAGCTTTGGCTGCCTGACCTCACCATGTGGTCCCAAGAGTGGTTTACATCAATACTGACTTGGGGGGAGATGCTCCTGAGCTGGGCTGATGGATCCTATATTCCCCCACTCATGAAACTCTAAACTTATGGAAACATCTGTGCAAGCACATAATGAAGGGGAGCAAAGAACCAATGCAGACTAAAACTCCCTCCTGTAATGTGTTTAATTCCCAGCTGTGCAGCTGCAAGTGCCATTGTTAAGCCACAAGAACCAAATGGTCAAATGTTGGGGTGGCAGAGCTGCCTCTTGGCAGTACTGCGTGACATTCCAGCTTTCGGCACTTGGAGATTTGCAGTGTTAGCTATTGATAGAGATCTATTGGAAAATGGTTAGCTTCTTTTTTCACTAGATCCAAAGCTGTTTTTTCTCCTTATGTCATGTCTCTCAGATTTTAGTCCAAATAATAATGTTGTTTACACTGAAAGGAGAAGTACCTTTTTTTACCCAGAACTGCAAAACTTCAGGAATTTTGTTTTTACAGGGCCAGTAGATAGATATTTGTGTCCCTCACAGTAGTTTGGGATAAGCTCTGACACTGATTTAGTGTCATTTTTACAGAGATTTTGTGTTGATTTGTTTTTCAGATTGCTTCTCTGAACTCTTCTTTTATCTTTCCTTTATATTCCTTTCCTGTTTCCTTTCCCAATCGCCTTTCCCTTTTTTCCACCTTTTAAATTAGAAATGACAGGTGTATTTTCAACCAGGCTGCAGATAAGGACCTAAGCTACATTTGTACTGACAAACGAAATCATGCAGTGCACAGATCCTAATATTGTACACAGATACAGAGATATTGTTATTTTCCAATCCACAGATTTTAACAGCTTCAGTTGTACATGGAGGGGTTTTCCACCATATTTTTTGCTTGGGGCTAAAGTGATCTCTGTCTCAGGCAATTGATAGTCATGGGCAAGTGGTAGCTGAGGCTAAGGACAGGACACATCAGCAGCTTCTTGGATGCAGACACTCTATTTTGGGTGAAATAGAATTGTCCAGAGTTGTGTGGACAGACTGTGCATGTTGCCCTCACAGTAAGTGAATGTTCCTTGATGAATTCTATTTACTGGTGTTCATGTGGCACAGATCTTTGTGTACAGAACAGGAGTATTGGGGTAAGTTGTGTATTGCCTGTGGCCCAGCTCTGTCTATGAGCTGAATTCAGAAGCTCTTGTTGTGAGAGTAGAAGAATAATGCTGAGTATCCTAAATTTCATATGAGGATCAGGTTTATCCGTTCTGTCTCATTTTCAACCTGTCCAAGCTCTGGTTCTCCTTTTCAGTGCTACTTCCTTCTTTGTCCCTCTTCCTTAGGCTCCCCACTCCTGGTTCACTCCTTGCTGAGGAAGTCTGAGTTTCCACCTCTCAACTTTCCATTGCAGTCAAAACTGGTGTTCCCTGGAAACAACACACACTTTGAACAGTTTCTTAGTTTGACTATTCTTAGTAAGAAGACACTTTCTTTTTGAGAAACATTTCTAAGTAGTGCTCTGAGCCAAACAAAGCAAAGTGAGGCTTCAAATGTTTGGGCCAAGGCAGTAAGTGATATATATTCTTGCCTTCATGCTCACATTGCACCAGACAGGCTGTTTGACAAGTTGTATGTCTGTGTAGAAAACTTTGTGCTTTGAAGAAAAGGTCACAACCACTTGGTAATCATATACATACATAATACTAACAATGGGCATTGCTCATACATGGGCATTCAAGTATCTCAACAAAACTCTTAATATATGAACAAGAAGCTAATATGCCCTGAGCTATTTTTTCTTCACAGTGATCACACACACATCTGAGGTCTACATGTTTACAAAGCAGTCTTTGTACTTGACGTTTAAAAAGGCAAACGGAGATGACAGTGGCCTACTCTGTTAGAGAGGAGAGGCTGTAAAGGTCTTCTTCAATTGGTAACTGTTAAAACTATATTTTCTGTACTGATTTTTGGCCATTTTCTTCAGTCAACCACTTTTTATGTGTTCTTAGCATCATCTTGGCACAGTGGTAGTGCCTCTGCTGGGACTGGTGGGAACTTGGGATTTGAAAAGGGCACAGATACTGAATCATGCACATTTTGTGTTCTAATGAAAAATATGTACTGTGTCTTACAAGTTGCTCTTGGGAGAGTTTTACTTAAATGTTAGAAAGACACGCTAGTAATGCACTGGCAGCAACCGTGAGAATAGCTGAGGATGGACTAGCAATACTGGGAAAGGGCAGGGTTAGATCCTGCTGCTGTCCTGCCAAGGCAGGGGTGTCCCATGCCTAGTTGTTGCTCTTGTGTGTCCTCCAGAGATGACAAATTCTGCCAGCTTGTTATCAGTTTCTGACAAATGAATTAATTGCATTAATTATTTAAATGTTAATTAAAATAATTGATTGAACACAATTAAAACAGAAATATGCATTTTATAGTGGGGCTATATGTAACTGCTCCTGTATTTTAAGGAAAATGGCAAAATTGCATGAAACTGGGAAGATTTGCAGGAACTGAGAAGTCTGTAATTTTTCCACTCATAGATTTGTTGCTGCAGGGAGGAAGATTATAACCATGCCACCTAGGCCAGAGGCATCTGGGTTAGTTGAACTGTTTTTGTATGCTCATTGAGCAGCTCAGTGCCCATCTTTTTGACACAGAGGACACTGTAGAATACCTCCAAGACCACCTATGGCCAATGTTTTTTACCTTAAATACAAAACTATAGAGTAAGTGACTTTTGTGTGCAGCAGGGATTTGCCTACAGCATTTTAGCTTTTTAGTGTATAAACTGTTTTCTCTTGATTGCAGTTTACATAAGTGTAGATTGCCATTCACAGAAATTAAATTAGGTTATTATTTTGAATTAAGATATAAACAGGAAATAAGTTTCTTGAATTTCTGTCAAATGTACAAAATCTTCCAATTAAATGTTAATAAGAATATTTTTCTTGTTGTCTGTAGTATTATTTTTCCATTACCTAGGAATAGAAATAAAGAGGGCTTATTTGTATTTCAGTTAAGGTTTCATACACTTTTTCATGACAGCACCTTAATTTTGAATATCACAAGGTGAATGGAAATAATTAACTTTTAGTCTGTCCTGTTAGATCTATGCCCAAGACCCCAGTCCATGTACGGAAAATAGCAAAAGCAAATTACTTTCAGTGTAAACTTGAAGACTGAGGGAGAAGACATTTTCATATTCTTACTTTAGTTTTGTCAATTAATGTAAGTATCTATCACCATGTGATTTTTTGTGGAGACAAGTATCAATTTTATTGCAGTGTGATTTTAGAAAAAAGGAAAAAAGCAGAGGCAGCAAACATTAATTCCAGTGTTCACAATGCTCTGAAAATTGAAATAAAGAAAGGAGGCAGTCTGTGAGCAAGACAGGCTGAAGTTTGACATTCAGTCCTCCTAGAGGTGCAGCTGCTTTACCCATTTGCACCCATTTGTTATATATGTACAGCTGGACTGGAGAAAACCTCTGTAAGAAGGTCTGGATGGGTGTCAGCGCAGAAGAAAGCATTCTTCTTAGTTAAAATGTGACCCATTGCAAATAGGAGCCCTATGGAGAGGAAAAGTACAGTGAGGTTATAATTAGCATAGCTATACTCAGTTAAAGTGAACATCCAGCATTAGAAAATTATATATAACTGACTGAATTCAGCATCTTGAAAACCAGGTTGTTAAATCGACTTTAGTGACTGGGAATTTGATGTTTAGCTGTAGCTCAGTTTCTCCCACCACTCTCACCAGAGGCCAGTAATCTATATATTTAACCTAAAATATCTATTCTGACTCTTGTGCCTGAAAACAAAAATGCGCCCTTTAATGATATTTGATGAACAGGCTTGGAAACCTTAGTCCTAAAATAAGGAGAAATCATTTTCCATGCCTACTAGTTCAAGCAGTGCTTCCCTTATAAAATAGAACCACTGAAGCATTTAGTTTGGAAAAGACCTCTAAGATCATCAAGACTAGATGTTAACCCACCTCTGCCAAGCCCACCATTAAACCATAATCCTATGCACCACATCTACACATCTCTTAAATATCTCCAGGGATGATGACTTCACCACTTCCCTGGGCAGTCTGTTCTAATGTTTGTCAACCTTTTTGGTGAAGAAATTTTTCCTAATATCCAATATAAACCTTCCCTGGTGCAACTTGAGGCCAGTTCCTCTCATTCTGTTGCTTGTTTCTTGGGAGAAGAGGCTGACCTCCACTGCACTACACCCTCCTTTCCGGTAGTTGTAGAGTGATATGGTCTCCCTTGAGCCTCCTTTTCTCAAAACTAAACAACCTCAGCTCCCTCAGCTGCTCCTCATCAGACTTGTGCTCCAGACCCTTCACCAGCTCTGTTGCCCTTCTCTGGACACGCTCCAGCACCTCAATGTCTTTCTTGTAGTGAGGGGCCCAGAACTGGACACAGGATTCCAGGTTTGTCCCCACCAGTGCCCCACCAGTGAGTTCAGGGGGATGATCACTTCTCTAGTCCTGTTGGTCACACTATCTCTGACACGAGTCAGGATGCCATTGACCTTCTTGGCCACCTGCACACACTGCTGGCTCATGTTCAGCCATGTTAACCAGCTCTCCTAGGTCCTTTTCCACCAGGCAGCTTTCCAGTTGCTCTTCCCCCAGCCTGTAGCACTGCCTGGGCTTGTTGTGATCCAGGAGCAAGACATGGCACTTCTCATTGAACCTCATACAATTGGCCTTTGCCCATCAATCCGACCTGTCCAGAACCCTCCTACCCTCCAGCAGATCAATACTCCCACCCAGTCGGTGTGATCTGCAAACTGAGGGTGCACTTGATTGCCTCATCCAGTTCAATGATAAAAATATTAAACAGAGGTGGCCCTTAACACTAGGCTCTGGGGAATACCAGTAGGAGGGAAGTCTGTGTGAAGAAACCTACAGTTTCATTTTAGGACAGTCCTTGTTTCAAGTTTTCCCCTTGCCTGTGCAATTGTCAGATGGACAAGTTTCTCCAACAGTCTCTTCTTTCTTGCATTTTGTGCAGCCTTTATCTGTTTATTGACTAACAACAGAGCACACTCTCCCATTTGTGTCCAGTTCATGGGGAATATGTTTTCTCTTTTCTTCACAAATACTTGACAGATTCCCTCTACTCTCTCCTTTTCTCATCTCTGCCCCCTCCTACTGCTGTATGTTAGTGCCAGGTGCAAGCTACAGCTTGACCTATCTTCTGCATCATCTTGAGCAGTGCTTGCTAGGAGATCTTGGCTGCTACCTGCATTGAATGGAGAAGTTTTGATCACTGTGATTCCACTTCCTGAAATATGATAAGTTCATGGTGGTGGTCCAATGATTCTGCCAGTGCTGAATGATGCAAGAGCTTTAGCAACCAATGCACTTCTTTCAGCCACCTTTTCCTTGAAGTAAAGCCTTGGGAACAAATACTTCTTCAAGTCAGTAGTCAGAAAATCCTGTTTGTTTTCTTTAGTTCTTTATGGAAAAATGATGATTGTCCTGTATCTAAAGCTCCAGTGCAATGCCATTTCTTTCAGCTGTTAGCCACAGCTCCACTGTCCTTTAGTAAGGAAATGGCTTCTTCAATATCCTGCTGGAAACTTAGTGCTCGATGGGTAAGCAGTATGTATACACTCAGGATAGTGCATAACAAACAGGCAAATTAGCCAAGACAAGGCCCAGTACACAATATAAAGGGAGATGCTGATCACCAAGAATACTTTATTCGTAAAAATGGGTCAAACTACCCTGAATTGGCTAATGCCATTTTGTATCAACTCCCTAAAGACTGAAATGAATCAAGACATTAGCATGAGCTTCTGTGATTAAACTTATGACATTCAGGCAAGAGATATCCCCATCATACAAGTTTTCTCAATAGCAGAACTATCAAAAGCTTTGTGTCTCAGACCATGTCCTTTCATATAGCAAGATACAACGTACTTTATTCAGTGCACCAACTAGCCACAAGATAGATACTGTAAGAGATTGTTCTTAGCTTATTTATCTATTTGGAGATTCACTATTCCTATTCTGGACTGAAAGAGTACTTCTCAATGTTTCTCTGCTCCAGCTGCACATGAAATAGGTGATTAATAACAGGTTTTCATATCTATCCATAATTCATATTTTCCAAGTTGAACCTCTTTTCTTGCCTCTATGTATTTCACCAGTAGGTGCTGTGGAAATTGCCAATAATGCTTTAAAGATGCATTCAGATCAAAGCTTTATCATAAAATACTTCTGGCCTGGAAGAAGTTACATAATATGATACCAGCTTTTAAATTTGTAAACAAGATAAAAATACATTCAAGTGTCTTCACCAAACAAGGCATTTGACAAAAAGACTTCCTTTTACCTCAGCCATTCTTTGGTGTTCTAGCATTAAAGAAAAAATTTTGGAATATGCTATTGTACACAGCTGTTTGGTAGGAGGAAATGGGGGTGTCTTCAGTGAAACACATAAGTTTTGCATGCAAAAACTACTATTTTTGTTGTGTATTAATATTCAGTTTTGTTAAAGTGAACCAAAAAGAAACAAGTGCTGTGATTCTTGACAGTTATCAATTAACTGACAGTGATTTCCATGACTAAATGTTCATGTTTAGTATATAGCCTGCACAATTAATGGCAATGTGTACCTCTCAGAGAACAAAATGAACCCCAGCATAATGCAGGGATTTCTTCCCCCTCTCCCCCCACCTCCCCCCCCACTGTTATACTGTCATGCTTTATTATTCCTGAGTCTCTCTATTACAAAATGTGAAATTAGATTTGTTTGGATTTATCTACTTGGCATTCTTAAGCTTTGTGACATAGGAAATATGAGTTGAATGTAAATGTTATTTACATTCATTTAGTACTTCAGTAATGCAGTCTTCAGTGTATAAAAGAACTAGGCTTACAGAACAGAGTTTAGACAGAGTGAATAATAAAATATGCTTTTTCTTTAGAGGTGAAATGAATAACCACAACTGTCTAGTGTGGTAATTGATACTGTCTTGCTCTTACCTGCTCCTCTCCTCTCTGCGTTCTGTCCAGGGTTGTCTTCCTTCAAAGCAGCATTTGCAGACTTGATCATTAAAAGGTGGTTTTATAATGCCACTGGAATATGGGCAATGGAAACAGTCCTATAAATATTATGGCTCAAGCATTTAAACTAGCTTTTACAATTTCTCTTCTTTCTTTCTTTTTTCCTTATTTTTTCTTCCCTTCTGCTCCCAGAATTGTAAACCATTTGGTAAATACAGGCTTGTAAATTCAGTTATAGACCAGAAACATTGGTAGGTTCTTATTTTTCCTTGGAGACTGGAAAGTGAGAGAAAATTCAAAGAGAAAAAGCAGTGATGCTCCTCACTGTCCCATGGTTAAGGGGATGTAGGAGACACCTCTACAAACTTCTTCTATCTCAGAATAGAGTTCAGTCATAATTACATAGACATATTCAGGCAGGTAAAAAAAACTCCACCACATGGCACAGGCATAAGGTAAAATAGAGTGGTATTTAATGTAGTGTGCTTCCTTTTCATTGGAGTAAGGCTATGACACGTTCTAAGGATCAGAATAAGCCCCGGGCTGGTGCCATTCCACCACTTGACCTCCAGGCATGCGCATGTGAGGCTGGCAAGGGAATAAGTGCGATGTGACCCTTTCTGACGTTAGAAAAGCTGAAGGGTTGACTTGAATTATTGATAGATAAGGTTTCCATGCAGATTATGCTCTGTGAACCTCCCACCTGGGGAGATCTTGTTCTGCTGTGTCTCCTGTACCTACCACAGGACATGAGGGGTTGTGGGGGGAAGAGCTGGTGCAAGGGTAGCCTTCCTATGAGAAATTGCTCAGTGGAAGGACAGAGAAGACCTCTTGCCAGGAACTGGAGTGTCTTCTCTAAGTCTGTGGAGGTAGGCTAACACCGTTTGTCTAGAAGAAGCTACTTTTGATTTATGCTATAGGCAACAGGACTTCAGTCTCTTCAGGGAAAGGTGAGTCAGAAGATTTTCAAAACAAGAATGTGCTTTCTAACCCAAACCCCTTCTGTGATAACTTATAATGCAATAGCACTAATAAGCCATAATTAGCAATGAAGTCCCTTCTCATTGCACCCAAGACTGTGCTGTGAAGAGTTACGCCTCTTCTCTTCTGAAAGTTGTTGGAGCTCTCCCCCTCCTCCTATTCTCCTTGAGCAAGAGCCAAGAGTGATGTCTGCAAATAATAATAGACCTGGTGGGAATTGCCTGAACCAACATTTGCTTTCTCTTAAGAAAGGAAGTCGCTTTTTGCTGAAGTCCTTTTCTCCTTGCTCCTTGCAAGAGTGGCCAGGTTGCTCATGTTCCTGCTTACAGCTTGAGTTTGCTGTTTGTTTTGCACATTTTGTCACTTTCACAGGACCCTGTTAGACATTTTATACAAGTCTGAAGAATAAGCAGTTGATGTCTGTCCTTTTCACCCTGCGAGTTATGACTCTAAATAAAATGCCTGCTGTAAAAGAAAATAAAATTGGGAACTAGGAAACAAGGCAGCCTTTCAACTGAACAACAAACTTCAGTCATATGCTTGAGGACAGATTTTAACCCCAGTCTTGAACCACAATTCATCTGTATTTTGACATGCTTCTGGCTCAGAATGGACAAGAAACAACAAATAGAGCTTCTGAAGGAGAGCTTTTCTGCTGAGATACTTGTACAGTTCTCCTGTCTGTAACCTGAGGATCCCAGACTTGTCATAGGTCCTGATAGCTGGACTAGTCATTTCTCAGAATTAAAACAGACTTAAAAGATTTCTCTTGTGCTGTTTTTCCCCTTCAGTTAAGAACTACTGAATTACCATTTTTCAATTATATTTTCAAAACAGGATCTTAAATGCCTTTCTTTTTTTAATACATTTAAATATTGCTCTCATGACACATCATAACTTAAAAAAAGTCAGTCTGGAATTCTGATATGTATTTTGAAGTCAGAGTAAACTATGAACATCAAGATGGAATTGCAGGCTGAAAAACATACAAATAGTAATTCTGTTGATTATGAACCCAGAGTGTCTATTGCAATTGCCTTACTTGATCTTTTCTATAATGCAGTTCATGTTATTTCCTTTCAATAATACTTATTTAAAATGGACTCTATCTTTTAGGCGGAAAAAGATCTGATTATGACTTTAAAAAAAGAGTAATTTTTATAAGAACTGTCCCTTTATCATTGTGTTCATATTGAGCATCTGAGCCACTTATTTAACAGCAGTTTATTTTAGTGCCATTTCAAATCCCCCATAAAACATTTTGATAATGTTATTTCAAGAGGATAAAAAATACCTAGTGTCTTTAAGGGACTGTATATTAATTTAGATGAAATTATTATTTCCTAATGTAGTTCTGTAATTTTCAATCATAGTTGTAACTGTCTTTCTGTGTACTTGAATTTCCTTACAATGGCTTTGTTTGGAGTAAAAAACTTTTTGCTTTTAAGAAAAACAGAGCAAGACAAGAATCACTTAGAGAGTTCCTGAAAATAATGGTAATTTTTTTACTGAAAAATGTGAAATAACTAAATTTACTATAGAGTGTGCAACTGCAGGCAGCAGAGAGACTGCTGGATTATTGGTTGTTGGATTTTTTTGTTTCCCCCCACACACACCTGTTATGGAATTTATACTGTATCCAGGACTCCAGTGAAGTAGCACAAATAAAAAGTCAATGTTTTCCAAATAGAATAGTCTTCAATTGTTTTTCTAGAAAAGGACTTCTTCCACCTCCACTCTAATAAGGATTCTTCTGTGCTTCAACTAACTACCCACTCACTTTCTCTCTTTAAAGAATCGTCTGTCCCAATTACCATTGAGGCTTTTCAGTCTCTCATTAAATTTGGAGTAGTAGGCAATTTAATCAGGTGGTGATCAGTGTGGTATTACAGAATATGACCTTTAGAAAGTGTATCTTATAAATCTGGATATTCTGTTTTATCAAACATACACTTAGTGTTTGGTTAGTTAACAGTTCTCTTTGGAAAAAAAAGAAAAGTGACTCATAGACAGCACTGGTATACATCAAAAAATACAAAAAAAAAAGCCTTTTTTTTGTATTATTTGTCTTTAAACTGAAGAGTTAGCTCTTGCATGTCAAGCAAATATGAATTTCTACCATCTATTTGGACAAGTTTAAATTAATCATGGAGCTGACTGAGGATGCAGGACACTGGTACAGCATCATTCCTCAGATGAATACCACTTTCTGGCTTATTTTTTCCCTAGTCAGGGTATCATCTCCCATTGCTTGCAGAGAAGGAACCCTGATGCAGATGGAGGTTTTACACTGCGAGCTGTGACTCAGAGCGTCCCCGTGGGCTGTGGGAGCAGAGCTGAGCGCCTGTGGGAGCTGCAGGAAGTGGAGGGGGTGCTGCAGCTGTCTCCCAGCCTTCTGCGGGGCTTCATGGGCTCTGCTGCACTGCTGGGGACACGGCGGCCCCAGCAGCTTCTAGAGAGCCTTTTCTGGAAATCCCAGAGAACTTCAGATACTGCTGTCAGAAAGTGTGTTTAAACTGGGGCCAATACATAGAGCAGGAAAACTGCAAGGCCAAAATTAGTTTCATGCTGGTGTAGCAGAGTGTGGCGTGGCATAACAGTGTTGAAATACACTAAGCTGTTCTGTGTAATTATGACCTGTCTGTGGACACCAGGGGTTGGGAAATGAGAACTATCCTGATACCAATGAGACACTGAAAATTTAGTTTTTAATTTAGCAAATTTAATTGTGTAGTATAATCAAGATTTAAGTAACTGTCTTTCCCTTTGTATTCAGATGAAAAATGTCTGTTTGGGGTTTTTTCCTCCCTGTTTGTGAAACTACAAACACATGTAAACCTCAAGAATTCTGGAATTTGAAACCTTAGGCTCACACCCCTAAACCAGCTCATATAGGAGTCTTATTATGGATAATCCAGAGCAGCTAAAGCTGTCCACCCCTGTGCCATTTGGAGGCTCTGTGTCTAGATTCTGCATCATGCAAGGTGAACTGCATGTTGGAGAGGTAGGATTTGACTTCTGAGAAGGTACATATATTGCTGCTTCTCCTCTAGTACTAATGTAATTGTGTGGATGTCCTGGGGTATAAGATCCAGTATACTTTGTATCTCTTTTTCAGACTTTAGTATGCTCTGAGGCTCTAAGTATCTTTTTCATATTATATTACATTATGTAGCACAACATTATTTAGTGCTGCCTGCCAGAAAGGAAGAGATTACATCCTCTTCCGTGCATGCTGATCTCTGAATTCCTTTAACATTATCCTTATATGTTTCTTCATCTAGGCCTATCTCACTTGCCTGTATCAGAAATACAAAAGTATCTATGTCAAGGAGATGAGACTATGAGTACATTGTGAGGGGCAACTTAAAGATGTTGTTATTCTGGTTGAGGTTCAATTTGGATGATGAAATCTGAATCAATTCCTTCTAGGAAAAGAAGAGCAATTATCATGAGATCACAATTAACAAAGGTGCACCAATTTCTTTCCTCTGTGGACTAAGGAAATTGATAAAAAAACACTGTGCCAAAATTTAGCATCCCGGTTCTACCCTTTCGTATTTCCTGAGTACACATTGAGGAAGAAAATCTGTCGGTTGTCTCTAAGCAACGCGTCAGGCAGTGTTGCACTTTTTCATCTGACTCTAAAATATAAATTTTTTTCAGCTAAACAGTGAAGACACCTATGCTGAATGGTGGATTAGTTTATAAAAGGCAGAAGATAGATATATGATTATTTTGGCTTCTCACTATGAGACTCATCTGGGAACACTGCTCATCAAAAACTTACATTGAAACATGGAAAAAGAAAAGTAAGATTAAGAAACAATATGCTTTTAATATCTTAGAGCACCTAAAATTGCCAGTAAGTTTTTTTTTTTAAAGGATATTGTGTTCAGTAGGGCATGTTTTTAAAGATGTATCTTTATCCTTATTCAGATATGTCCATTACTGAGTGCTTAACATGAGATGCATTGAAGAAAGGTCTGGAGGGAATTTTACAGATGTCCTAGTCATGAGAAACTATGCAAAAAAGCTTGTGAAGCTGCCCACAGATTTGAAGCTGTGAGAAATCTGAAATGCCATGGATGACTATGAAGCTACTTAAAATTTCTGAGGTTAATGGGCTGCATGGTAGAGATTATGAACGTCACTTAACTGCTCTGCTTTTACAGAACAGACTTTTCCTCTTCTAATAATGTTAATTATGAAGCATATGTATTCTGAGACGACATAATGGATGCTATTGTTCCATTTGTGAAAACATTTGATGTTTACCAGTGCTGGTGAGGGGCAGCAGGTTGCATAATTCTGCTGTAATTAATGTTCTGTTGTACTTAATACAGCACTACTTCAGATAAGCTTTTGTGCATGCCAGTAGAACATCACTGTTTTCGGTTTTTACATTAGAATAGACAGTAAAAGACTATTCCCACTTTTAATATAATCAGGAAATCAAATGACACCTCATCTCATGTCTTCATTATTTCACAAAGTGAGTGATGGCCTTCTTCAGCCTAGCAAGTATTCTTTCTGAAGAAAATCAGTCTGATCTTCAATATCTGAAAGTTTAAAATTACTGTTTTTTTCTTCGACAGGTCTCCTGATTTTTATCCCCTGTAGAACTAATTTGGACTAAATAAAGACATAAGCAAACTTACCAAAGTTTACCTGGCACAGACGTAAGAGCTGGTAGATGGCAACAGCTATGGAGAGTAGAGTTCTACATTCAAAACAGTCTTAACACTTGTATCTTCCCTTTTTTCCTCTGGGAAATGCAGATGCGAGTCTTTCAGTTTGATCCTGGGTATGCAAATACAGCTGTCTTAATAAAGACTGCTGAAAATTAATATTTTTCTATTTTGGTGTTTTTTCTTGTTGTCATGAACAAATGAAGCCAGCAGACAACAATCTGTTTCAATGACATATATCACAAAGCACTTTCTACAGAATGATAAAGTTTCATCAAATATTTGTGGCCTCTATGCAGACAGATACTACTCTAAGATTTGAATAATTCCTAGAACTCTACTGGTGTCCCCTCACCCTCACCTTATTGATGCTGATTGTGTGGGATGTCCCTGCACTTCCACCCACTTTGAACTGATGGAAATGTTTGGAACTGAGAAGGAGTTTTCAGTTACTATTATGGGACTAAATTTTAGAATACAGTAGGGATTGACTACACCTCACTACTTCAGGAAATGAAGATCCCTTTTTCTCTGATGTGTAAATCGTACCAGATTCTAGCAGGTTCAAAGCTTAAGTAAAGTACATATTCTAAAAGTTTTGTCATTTGAGCAGCATTTAGCTATTTCTGAAATACTGTGAATAAAATATTCCCTGCCTCTGCCTTACAAGCAAGGAAGCATTGATTTGGAGACAAATGCTTGAAGATATGCTCTACTGTTAATCACTCTGAGGTATTCAATTACAAAAAGCCCTATAATGTTCTGCTCCCTCATGCCCATCCCTAGCAAACTGTTTCATAGATGGCTTAAATTATTAATACTACAACAATAAAATTCACAGCTAGTGTTCAGCTCTTTCTTTGGTTGCTGGATAAAATTCTCTCCCCACAGTGGTGGGCTCAGTAATTGCACATGTTAACAGATTGGGTTAAAGACATACCGTACAAAAATGGTGGATATACAAGAAGTGAAAATAATAGCTCAGAAAAAAATGTGGAAGCTGTTGATATAAAGTATACTTAAAGCACTGCAATTGGGGAAGAAGCCACTGGGTACTTCCTGTGTTCTCACTGAATATTTACTTTTGGTTTCTTTTGAATGATCTGTCTGCAAAGGAAAAAAGTACCAGCTTTCTTTCCTGAGCTGAGAAATATCTTTTAACCTTTTACAGACACACCCCCTTTTAAAATGTCTTTTTAATCCAAAATTCTATTTGGTTTGGACTTAGACTTCTGTGACACATCTTTGAAGTTGTTTTGAGTTAGGTATATGTATATATTTAGCTTAGTACTGGCTGATGATTATCCTTTTTCTGATGGTCTGTGCGAGATGGATCCAGTCCCTGAAAAATACTTTCATAGTAGAGAGACATCTATCCAATTTTATTATTTTCAGAAAAAAATATTGTTTTCTGAGCCCAGTAAGTCTTGTTTCGCCACCTCATTTAGAAGGATGACCCCATTAACCCTCATGATTTGGAAAGTATGAACAAAGGCAGCTGCTGCTGTGAGTGCTCTTTTGGATAACAGAGTGCTAAGAGCCTGCAAAGTGCAGACTTTGTATCCCTTTCATTATTATTGTAGGTAGGTGTGCTCTTCAATGGGACTCTATAGGGGAAAATATGTTTCTATTCCCATTAGTCCACAGCTGCTGCAGATGTTGAGTCCCCAGCTGGACCAGGCACCACCCTGCCTGCCCTGGGGTCTATGGCTGTTTTGACCAACACTATGCAATGGAATAGAAGAAGAGATTACTCCAGGGGTTATTGGAAGGGATATAGAATGATCATCTAGTCCAGCTGTCTGACCAATTCAGAACTGGCCAAAAGTTAAAGAAGTTATTAAGCACAAGCCTGTTATTAAGTACCTGTGTACTTATATGTAATCTGTGACTCTCCTCTTGAACTCTTTGAGGCCAAACAGATTATGACTATAATTTTTCTTTGAAGGCAGGAAAAGGCAATTATAAAAATGTGGTAATAACAAAGCATTTATCTGAACTCTGTGTTGTAAGGTGTGTGATTAAGATGGTCGTATGTAACCTTTATTTTCCCTCCCTGTTGGCTGTTTTGCATGTTGTCACTGAAGCTCAAGTTCAGAGATCATGTCGTGTACCTAATGCTTCACACTCGTGCTGGAGTCATCACTAAGAGTTGAACACTGAAAGTTTTATGAGTTTCCATCAATGAATTCAAGAAGACTATGCTAGGCCCAGATGTGTTTGGTGTTCAGACCAATGCTTAGAGAAAATCCCATCAAACAAGGTCATTCTGTTGTCCTGAGCTAAGCAAAATAAACTATTAATGTTCAATGTGAGGATTCAGAAATTAGCTATGTGTTAGGAAAAGTAGAAGCACACCTATTCATTTAGTAGTTTTTGAATGCTAGGAAGTTTAATGGTAGGAAAAAGGTTAAGTGCTTACTGTTACCAGCGCACAAGCAAAATGTAATATGCCATTAATTTACCTCATTTGGTGGGTGTTTAAAGTTTCTCTCTTAAAAGTTAGTGATGTGAGACTTGTTTCCTGTGCTACGTTCTATGGAATCCTTAGTCTGAGGACCTGTAGGACTCTGGGTCATAAGAAAATCACTGAGCTCTTCCTAATAGCTACAAAGTCTGTCATTTTCTTCTGTATTTATCTGACAAATATCCATTTCAGTTCTGTACTCAATAGATCCAAAGTCACGCAGGAGGCAGGAGCAGGGTATCCCAATTGGCAGCTGGTTCTCTGGCATCCCTTCTGGATCTGGATATGGGATTTTACTCTGTAGTTCTTGGAAATGTGTGACCTCTCCAAGCATCCATCTTCCCTCTTATGAAACAGCAACAAAAAGAATATACTCACTAAGATATTTTGGGGATAAAGTAATTAATGTTTTGAGTAGCTTAATGCAGAAGCACTTTGTATGATTAAGCACTGATATAATTAATTAGTTTAGGAATTTGATAATGTTCTTCGTGGGCTCCTGCTGTGGTTCATTTAGAAGAATTCTGTTTGGCCTTCTCATGGGAGTATAAAGGACATTGTGCCTGCAACACAACTACAGCCCTCATTTCAGGCCCTCCAAAAGAGAGAGGACACATTAGCTATTAGCAGAGTTCAGTTTCATTGTAAAAATACTGGAACCTAGTGGAAATACTAATGCTGCTTGGCAGGACTGTATACATGACTGTTCATGATTTAATAGCAGCTACCTCTTTTCCTAGCACTCCTCTTGACCCTTGGGGCTAAAAGACCAGAAGCCTGTCTTAAAGTATATTCTTGATATATAGTATCCTGAAATAAAGTTTGGGAAGATTCTACCAGGTCTCCCCATCTGGTCCTTTGCTCCATTTGGGCTACTTGGGAAATGCCAAAGGGAACAGAGAGAGTCAAGCCCCATACCTGAATTCCTGTCTAACTGCAGAAATAAAAATACTTATATGTGGTTGTGCAAGTTTGTACACCTACACAATAATGGCTTCATTTTTCAAGCTGCTCTTCCTGCTGAACATTGCAGATAAGACACTACTGAGAATTGCAGTGCTGACTGCACAATGGTGAGTAACCATACCAAGAGCAAGTATGGATCACTGTCCTTTTACATTTCAAGAGTAAAGAGAACTCTTTAGTAAACAGACCTGTTCTTCAACAAATGAAATATAAAGTTGCAGTCCCTTATGTGATAAACTCTAGTAATCCTTGGTCATGCCAGACTCAGATTTTGAAGACAACACTCTTCATCTAAGGGGGCAAATGTACATTTGGATGTGACTTGTAGACAGTGAAGTGTAATTTTTGGTGAAAAAATAATGCCCACCCTGTTTTTTCTACACCTTAAAGAGAAAAGAAAAGAGAAATTATTTCTTAATACAGTGAAGAGGTATTTCTTTCAAACTGATAAACTTTTGGAAGCGTTATTGCTTTCTACCTTGAGGCCACTGCACTTAAAAATACTTCAAGTATTTTGGCCACAGGGATAGTTCTCTAACGTCTGAGAATGCTGACTACCTAGCTTTAGGTGGGTAGTCACCTCTGAGCTTTAGATTTAGCCCGTTCTTCAATGCAAACGCTGAAACTCAGCTCTGCTTTTAACTTTTATCCACTTTGTATCTGTCCACTTGCCCTCAGCTGTTAGCTGTCTGCCTGCTGGCTGGCATGATGGAGCCTGATTCCATATTGAGGCTTCTAGATGCTATGGAAACAGAAATAAATATTTTTACATCCTCCCGCCTCTCCCCCCGTAGTTCATATTATGTAAGTGCATTAGTAACAATGCATGGCACAGGGAATGCAGTAATCAAATGTGCTGTGTAGAGCTTATTCTTTGTTGCTTAGCAATTAAATATATGCACGTAGCAGCAGCACTGACAAAAATGCTAATAAAAGGTGACAAGTTATATCTGCAGAAAAAAGTACACATTTAAGAAAAAATCTGACAAGATACAGGAGAAGCAGCAAATGGTACATATGGATAGATCTTGTCCCTCCTGAAGGCAAGATCTTCAGGTACTGACCACTAGAGGGGCTGAGATGATGGGAATAGAAGGTACCCACATTTATAGCATGGGCTACAGACACACAGTTGTGCAAACATCATGGTAAGGCTTTCTGTTGTTGTTGATGTTGTTACTTTATTATTTGTACATATTTTTATCTGTAAAATGTCTAGAAACATGTTCTGTTTCCTTTGTTTGACTTTTCTCCTCGGTATTCAGGTTTGCAGATTTTTCACAGCATTTCTTTCTATCGAATTTCTGACTTTCCCGGCAGATGCTTGTGTCACAGTATAAGATTTTATTTATATAACATGATGTAATCTATCATGTTAATGTAAATAGAATTCTCTATAAAACTGGTTCTTTAAGAATACCAAACTGCTTCTATTTATTTATTTTGAATTCAGAATAAACGTGAAGCAGAGGAACTGCACTGTAGGCTGCAATTCTCAAAAAAACAGCAGCATTTAAAGACTCCTTGCTTTGTAGGATTTGTATGTTTAACCTTTCACTCCTTCTCTCTTTAGTCTTCTTCCAAAATCTGTGTCACTTGCGTTGTGCCCAGGAAGTGCACTGCTTCTTGGACTGGTTAATACTGATTGTACACTTGCTTTGCTGTGGATAAACATAGTCACCAGGGGTTTTTTAGAGCTTTTTCTAAATTGGATTGACACATTGTTGCATGAAATTCTTTTCACTACATTTAAAGAATCATTTACAGGCTCAAAGTAATTGCTCTTACATCATTTATCGATGTCTGTGGTATTTAGCAAATATTTCTAGTTATGTGGAGGATTTAAATAGTTTTTCTTCTAACAATTCTTTCCAGCATTTCAGAGCTTTTCCTCATTAGATTTCTGCTCACTAAAGTGCTGATTCTGCACTTGACAGTCTGCCTGCATAGTGAATTGCAGGATATGGGCCCAATTTTGATCTATTTATATTATAGTCCATTTCATTTTAACTGAACACAAGTATTAATTTGGCTGCACTTGCTTTCAGCATTATCTCAAGTTGTGCCAAATCATCAGACAGTCCATTTGGAGTTTGGCGGTCTTTGCTGAAGCTCCTGCATTTTTGGTCAAGTGCTATTGAAAAACTGCTATTTATCAAACAAAAGTAGCCTAACTCTTGGCTTGGTTCAACAATTCCAGTTCTCTATCCCATGCTTTAGCAAATAAGATGGACTCTGAATCAGTGTAGATCAGGCTGTATTCTGTGTTAATAAAATGAATCAAACTTCTAATTCATGTACTATATCTCTTAAGAAATAGAAATGAAAACATACTGTAAAAACAGTGATTAAAAAGCAGAACATTACTTGACTTATTTTCCCTGGTTTCTTTATGAGTCTATTGATAGAACAGTGATTGAGATAACTCTGCACACAGAGCAATGCTGTCATATGATGCAAGCAGCAAAAGGCTATTCAGTGAGATTTTTTGACCTAGTCCACCTTTTGTTCACTTCACTTGTTCTGTTTTTTTTTTCCAAAAAGATGTTTTTTAGCATCAGCTAAGCAGGAAGGAATTATCTCACACAGGTGAAATTATATTTCAACCCCAAACCAGCATGGGTAAGGAAATGATAGTGTAAGATAGGAAGGAAGGAGAAGAGCAACAGATCATTGTGCTGAAATATCTTGTGTGCATTTGATTGTGATCTTTTTAACAAGATATTTTACAACTTGTTCAGGACACTGAATCAAACATCCAGAAAAAGAAATATTTTATTCCACTGGGATGAGATAAAACAAAATTTCCCTGCTTTCTCTCTTCCTTCTTCCTCCTACTCCAGTAAATGCAGTCATGGCAAAATAAGCTTTGAGAGAATCACTTTAATTTCTGAAATACTTTTCTCCAAAGGCTGCATTTTGAAAGCTATTTCCAAATAAGCCTGTGCTATCCAGAAGTAACAAAAGTGTTTCATGCTCTAGGAAGACTTTTTAAAACGCATTTATGTGTGCCTTCCTGCCCATGTTACCTGCAATTACATGAACCATGCATACATGGTGTATGCATATATGTATATATGTATGCATGTGTGCATATATAATGCAAAGGGAAAAAGCAAATACTTTATAAAAATGTCTACTTCAATGTCTGCCTGAAAATGTATGCAGTATATTCTTTTTTAAGTAGCCTCCTCCTGGTAGTACCTTCACTCAGATTCTCACCATTCCCATGTAGTGTTCTGTAAATACCCTGTGAGAATGACTAGCAGGGAGGATGATCTTGCATAACAGGCAGCTGACTAATTTAGACCAGGAACATTGATCTACAATGACTGAAATAATCTCAGTCTTGTTCCGATTTCGACATTTGAAGTTTTGGCATCACACTCATGGTTACTTGTGTATGTAGTTCAGTCTACGGAAGTCACTGTGCATATATCTTAGCACTTTCAGGTAGAGCAAGAAAGAGATAAACCATTCCAAATATCACAGAAATGGGGGCATTTTGTGTCCCATATGTGTTACCAACACACAAAGAGGGCTATGTTAAATTTTTGTAAACTGTTTCTACCCTATACCACTTCTTTAACATATACCATAACAGACCATCTTCTCCATCTTTCTCAGCATGCTACCTTGCCCTCCATATTTTATTCCCCTTTCTGAACACTGTATCTTGACCTAAGCTGTTCTTCTCTCTTAGTCAATTAGATTAATTTATGTTTTCATAAGACTGCCTCCAAAGACTTATTGAAATAATGAAATTCTGAGGTCCATCTCTCACCTGTATTTTCTTCAGTTTTGGACCACCCATGTAAAGCCTGAGACTGTGGGATATGTTTCAGAGGTACATTAACCATGCAATTTTTATGGCCACATAATGGACATTGGCTTTTGACACATTGATTTAAATCAGTGCTGGACACTGCAAAGCCAAACACTGCAAAGAGGCAGGACTTGCTGAAAGACTGGTCTGTTCTGGGTCTGAAGCCAAGGGACGAAGCTGAGCTTGCAAGGTGGGAATGTCTTTGAGCATAAGTGATTGCTAATCACTACAGCTGCTTGGAGGTCAGCGCCAGTCTTTTCATTTGATTGATACCCAGCTCTTCCCATGGGTCTTTATACAGATTCAGTGCCATTGTATGTGTTTGTATTTGCAAACACCTGTGAGAGCCCGCTGGGATCTTCGTTTGACACCATTGAACTTTCTCTCCATCTATGCTCTTGCACTTCTCTTAGAAGAGACCTTAAAAAACTTCCAATGTGCTGTTATGCATGTGCTACATAAGTAGACATACATCTTACATTCTTTGCTACCACAAAAATATGATTCATTGCTGCAACTAATTTTGTTTCGAATAACTGGATCTGAATTCCTACAGCAGGAAGAAGTCAGGGAAAAAAATGACTGTGTAGTTTGCTGGTTTTGTTTTAAGCAATGAATCTCTTAAAACAAACAATGCTTCATGAAATATATGCCCTTTAAAAAAACTTAAAACCAAATCTAGAACTGTAAAATCTATTGCCTCTGCTTCTGTTCATTTAGATCTGTAGTTTGATTGCAAAAATACATTTTAAATGTGTAAAACACCGAAAAAGAATAGGTTAAAAATGGGAAGCCAGTTGTTTCATTTATTTTTAAGGGAAAGAGGCATTAATTTTCTTCTCTTCCTGACCTTCTCCCCAGTATGTCTTGCTTACACTAATCAGCTCCGCAGTTTTAATCTTAAATTAGTCCACATTAACTACTTATACCTAATTTGAAGAATACATCATTATGGAAAGGTAAACTTCCTTGAGTCCAAATTTTCTTCCTCACTAACAAACACCAGAAGAAAGTAATGGGTAAAATTTAGGACACTATTGTATAATAAATGAGTAATCTGGGAAAATGTAATGCATAGACAGCAGTCTCTCCTTGCTGTGCTGTTGCTCAGATACACAGCTTGTCTGAATCTAAATATATTGATTTATAAAAAGTGCATATTTGGTGATACATACCCCATGAGCCTGAAAAACAGTGAACAGGAAGAATAATATTGATATAACCAGTTTTTACCTGTTTGAAGAAACCCTTACAGAGGTACAGTAAGCTACAGCGGAGTTAAGCTTTTAAAATTATATTGCAATACATGTTTTGGCCTGTGACTAGGAGAAAAGGGCATTCAGAGACATCTACTCAAAGCCTTTCTTTCTTCATTCCTAATCAGTGCAGAAGAGGGACTCTTCTGTGAGAATAGCTTGGCACAGAGCCCACATCCTGGCAATGCAGAGGATGAAGTTAGATTTTTAAAGCGCGTGATTTGGTGCTCTTGGGCTCCTTATCAGTATTAGTATGTGGCTGGAGGTATTTGTTAATTGATGGACAGAAAAGAATAGCCTGTTCTTTGTTCAGTAGACAAGGCCTTTGCCACAGAAGTTATTATAAATATCTTCTTTGAAACTTCTTTAACTTCATATTAACTACTGATGCTCTGTTTAGTACTGAATATAGATGTGTTTATCAAGATATTTGTAGGAAATATTTTGCCTGTGTATTTCTCATGAGACACTAGTGGTAAAGGAGTTCAGAAACCCTTTGCCTGTATGACCCATTCTTGTAACCAGAATGAGAGTTAAGCCTTCAGTCTATGTCATTTTATGGATGCCACAAAATCGATCTGGCAGGCTAGACGTGAGAGATCGTTCAAACCGCGAGGTGTTTCAGGGAAGCATCGGGTTTAATTTCAACTGCGCAGCCTTTGCAGAAGGTGAAGTGGATTGGGCTTGCTCCCTCCTGCTGGACATCCCTGTCCAGGGGACAGCATCTTGGAGCACTATGTTAAGTAGGTTCTAACTTGTGAAGAAATAGTATTTCAGTCGCAATGCTACCATTTCCCCAGCTGAGGGGATATGTGCCTCTAGATGGAGCCGTCCACTTGCGTTACAGCGGAGCTGCTACAAGCATGAAGTCTCAAAAGTGCAATGTCCCTGTACGGCTGGTCGGCAGAGCCCTGCAAACAAGGAGGTGTCCGGCTCAACATGGCCCTGGGTAACAGCTACAAATTCTCCTGTGCCTGTCTTACAGACGTGGGGATGGCAGAATAGGCTGAGGGGCAGATTTCCCTGTTTATAACGAACACTTTTATTCCTGTTCCCATCCCTGGCTATTTTCTTGCAAGCTTTCTCTGCTCCTTCTTGTTCACCCCTTGCAGCTCACTTTTCTCTTGGCATCCTGAATGCATACAAAAGTAAAGTTGCTTTTTCCTCAGCATCTTCATTGTCTACTTTAATCTGTCTGCCAGCTGTATTCTATAAGATAACTACTTATTTTATAGCTGTGTTTTCTTTATACTGTGTACTCAGTTGCTGTGTTTATAAATCTGCACTATATTTGTCTGGGCTTTAGAGGGCATGTCTTCTATGTGCTTCGGCTTGGAATGATTTCTAAAGCATAATTCATAGCTT
Organism: Xenops minutus; assembly: GCA_035221455.1. NCBI lineage: Eukaryota > Metazoa > Chordata > Aves > Passeriformes > Furnariidae > Xenops > Xenops minutus. The sequence goes on along the minus strand of JAWWEE010000105.1, from coordinate 96,143,216 downwards.
TACAGGTAATTTGATCCCTAATTTAGATTAATTTAATCTGAGCAGGGTCTATGCTCATCTTAAATATTGCCCCATTATAAATTATCATCTTTATGGGTTAAGATGCTCGTCCATAGCTTGTAATGCTGCAGTTGAACACCTCTAGAAAGCCGTATTTCGACCGGACTGCTTGGTTCCCAGGAAGTTTGGGCTATGAATTTTCATTGTGCTAAGTATATGTGTTCCCAAACAGAAGAAAATGTGTTTCTGTGCCAATATTTTAAGTAGCATGATGTGACACTTAATACTTACTATACAGAGGTCACGTTATTCTTTTTTTTTTTTTTGGCATTTCTCCCAGGAAATAAGACAGGAGTACAAATAAGTAGGCAAGCATAACAGAAAACAGCTTAAAAGTCAGAGTAGCGCCCTTTGGGGTACTCTTCTTCCACAGTTGCACAGGTTTCATAAACTCTTACTAAACTGCTATTCTTTTTCTGTCAAAACCTAGATACACGTGCATTTAGTAAGACTTCATCAGAAGGAAAACCTTTTTCACATTCTCATTTACATTTAAAAATTTTGAGCAGAAAACTGTTCAGTATTTTCTATTACTTATACAGAAATTTCTGACTATTTTGAACCAACAGCTGAGTCCTTTGAACTTCTAGGAAGTACTTTCCTCTCTCTTTAATGCATTTAGGTTCTGTACGTGGAAATGATACATGAAAAAGTGACCACTGCTGTTTGGTGTGACATTTCATGCATTAGCAAAAGTTTGTTATTCTGAAACTGAGGGATTACAGGGAAAAGCTTTAATTTTCATTCCAATTAAGAAAGGAACTTTTATAATGGACAGTATTCTGTGTTTACAGGTTGGACATTTGCTCTGAATATACCCTACCAACTAAAAAGTTAGTATCAAGTGCAATTTGCATATCTATCTTTTAAAAAAGTACTTATGATTTTGGGAAAACTCCACCTGTTGCTTTTGGGGGTGTTGCTTGAGTCCTTGGGGCTGGCAGTGCTAGAAGAGATTGTGTAGATTTGGGTGTTGAGGGGACTATACATCCTGCCTCAGCAGCAGGAATGAGCCTCTGATGGCACTGCTTTCTCTACAAACCACAGCTGAAGTTCAGTGGAATTCCTGCTGAAGGTTTCAAGTATTTTACCTGCATGTCCTGTATGCAGTGAGCACTCTGCCCTTCCTGAAAATAGGGGAAAAGGTTCTCAGTGAAAGGACCTCACTGAGTGTATTGAGGAGTACATTAAGAACTTTCACTTACAGGGATCATCAGCAAAATCACACACAGGAAAAATAAAGGGAAATAACTGAACTGATAAAGAGTGCATTGATATGTCAGATATATCACCTGCTGACTAAAAGCAACTAGCTGTAGGGAGATTGTGAGGTAAAAAGAGGAAAAATAGGCTACTTGAATGTAGGAGGAGTGGCAATGGTGGTATGGGCAAGTTTTCAAAATCACTGGCAATAGCAGGGAGCAAAATCACCTGGCCTACTGGGAGGAACTGAAGTAGAAACCTACTTGAAGTAAAAGGATAAAACTAAGAAATGGATTTTGGTGACTGTTGAGGACACAGCCACTGGACATAATTTTAAGGAACTTACTATACCAAGTGACAGTGAGTTAAGGCAATATCACAGGCTTTAGCCAGTTTGACATTTATGTAAGAATACTGAAAGGAAGAATCATGCTGATTGCTATAAGATAAAGCAAACAAAAAAAAATGTTTTATCTATAGCTATTTCTTATTAGAATAGACAGGGAGTCTAACCATGGACGATGAACTTTCAATTTTCTTGGTACTGGAAAGATTTACAATAATACTAAGCATTCATCTGATTTTGGCTTGCTAAATTCTCAGCTAGTGCCTCTCGTCTGGCATCCTGTACAGTGTTTTCTGGGTTTCAGCGTTGTACTGGCCAAGAGCAGACAGCTGTTCCACACACACTGCTGAAGCCGGGGTCTACAAAGCATTTCCACTGCAAGGTTTCTCCTGCAATAACTGTTCTTATACACAGATGTGCAATAATGAGCCTCAGCTCAGAGTCTATACTTGAAAAGATAAAAGCAACATAGCTAAGAGGCTTATAAACCAAAGAGTTGGGTGGTTTTTTTTTCTGAATAATTTTGGTGCATTTGGTGAATTTTAATGCTTATGGAAATGAAAGATTTTATTGGAGGGAAAGAAAGTGTAGGCAGTAACCATAGTGACTTCTACACATATCAGCTTTGCCAGTGTGTTTCAGTTCTAGACTGCAAAATCCTAGATATCAAACATTTCTAGCTCCTTATTGGAAAATCACACTGAAGGGTTGATGCAGGGGTGTTATTGTCCTTTCATAAAAAACTAGAATCACAGATCAAAGCAGTCATTTGCCAAGTTTCTCACTGAGGTCAAATCTAAAATGTGAGAACATCAAAGGGTGCCACTGTGAATATTAATGCTATTGCTGTTTTCCTTTGCATGCTGGCAGAGTTAAATAATCTATCAATGATACCTGCATTTTGTCATATAATTTTCTGGCCCTCAGCCACCCTTAAAGAAGACCCAGGTTACAAAGGTACTGGTACATTCTTTTCTGAACTATTGCTAGGGGATTTTATTTCTTCCTCCATTCCATTGTTAATGAGTAGTCTTTTGTACACATTTCTGCAAGAAACATGAAACTTAATAGAAATAATCTACTGAAAGAATATTTCTACAATTTTGTTTGCTATGGCTGAAACAGCTTCACTATTTTTAGTAATCATGCTGAACAGTCATTTAACTGTAGATTTCAACTGCCACAGCTTATGCTACAAGCCTCTGGAATGATTCATGCTAAAAAAAAGAGTAAAATTATAATTTGTAGTACATATCAGCTTGGAAACTTTCTTTTGGGATGGGAATGAGCTTCTCTGAAATGAAATGTAGGCTGATAAAGGAGGCAGAAGATCTAACTGCTATTATATGGAATTATTATATATCTGAGTATTGAATATTGGAATACTGAGTATAATTTCATTAAAGTATTCAGGGGGTTTTTTTATTACAAAGATCTGGTTTCCCTATCCCAAGTTGTGAATATTTTTTTCTCCAAAAAATTGAAACATTAAACATAGTTTGCTTAGTTTCTAAAATAAAAGACAGATTAGTTTCTAAAATAGGCCTCGTAAAGACTGTGATAAGTCAATATATATAGTCCATTATTTGGCTTTGTGTAAATACATGCATCTGTTTACCTTTATTACTTTAAGTTAGCATGATAAGATTGAAGAGAATTTGTGTCAAAATGTATTTTAACGCATATTGCAGCATCCAGTGTACCACTCTTCCTTCCATTGTCACTCTACAATGCTTTTATATCTAGCTCTGATTTGGAACTGCAAAAAAGTCATTTAAGTGCTATAGGTTTTTCCACCTTTGAAAAACTCTCCAGTGATATGCTGATACTTTAGAGTTTGACTTTTCAGAAATCCAGGTTCTTCTTGTGCTGTTGCACATACTCATGTATGAAGTAGGGTCTCAGAAGAAAAGCCCTTCAAGAGGCTTTTGCAAAACAGATGGTAAGAAGCAGTCCTGGCTTTGAGGACCTCTCAATTTATTTAAACAAAACAAAAAGACTCTGTTTTCCTGATTGTCTTTCAAATGAATATGCCAAGGCAGGTGTGTTTGTTTGAATGGGTTTATTTGGATTAATTAATTTCAAGATGCTCAAAACCAGCAAAGAATAACAGCGAGTCCTATATTTTTTCCCCTAAGAGCTAAATCATTCCATCTCACTTAACTAATGTATTGATTGACTTTATCGAGTCCATAATAGTTCTGAGTTTATGAGCTGTGATGCCTGGAATGGATTAGCGGCAGTGCCTATGATGAGATATGGCCAGAAGACGACTGTTTTTTCTCTTGGCAACGTGTGAGGTTACAAAATTTGACTTTGTTTCACCTTCAGAACAGAGCTTGTCATCTCAGATCACTGTGTATCAGCCACAACAAGGACTTGAACATGATGTCAAACCCCACAGCATGTTTCAGCTTGAAAAGCTGCAAAACCTGGTACTTCAGCTGTTGCAGCACAGGACACGGTTAATATTGGGTTTACACAGTAGTCATATTTTCATACTGGAGGTACTAGACACAGATTATGTGAAGTAGACTTTTATTTACACACTAGGCAATCTAGACTACTTTGTTATTAAATAATCAAGAAGTCTTAATGAGACCTTGTAGGCTGTCTCTTTTCTGCTGTGACTTGGAGACAGTGCTTCCACTTGGAACCTCATTGTGTGAGGTGCCTCCTTTAGTCTCACCAGATCCTGAACTGTCTGCAACTGTCATCACATGTCCCTTCTCCCCCTTCCCCAAAATCTACTTAATCTGCTTTTGATTTTTGCTAGTGTGTCTTCCTTGGTTTCTTACAAAGCCAAATCTCAAAGTCTAGTTTTCATTGTCCCTGGGCTGAAACTTCCCATCTTCCTTTCCTCTTCAAGCAGAAGATCAGCTTGTACTATAAATGAAGAGTTGCTTTTCCTAATTATTTTACTTTTGTAGGGGTTTGTTTTGTTTTGTTTTGTTTTGTTTTTCAATACAGAGGTAAGGAGGGGAAATATTATTGATGATTGTTTTGGGAAATTCAAACTTACCGTTTTAGTTGAGATATTTTTGACTTCAAATTGTATAACTGGATAAGGCTCATTGAGAAGCTTGAGAAGCTAGTAGTTTCAGTACTACCAATACCTTATTAATTTTAGAACCTTTGGCTGAGCATAAACAATCAGCAAGCTTTTTCTATATATGAAGAAAGATATTTTATCTCTGTTTGAATTCCCTAACACGTAAGAGCAATCTATTCCTCATTATTTACAGTGCTCAGTGTGAACATGCAAACATTTACACCACACATTTAAGATCTAAAACCTAAAACCAAGGCATTCCAGTCTTTGCTGCTGCTATTTGCACATTTCATTATTATCATCCATGGTCACTGAAGTCAAATGTGAAGATGAAGGTTCAAGCTTCAGATAAAATGAATGTTTTCCTCCCTTACACACAGATGATATGAGCATGTCATAAACCTGCAGTCCTGTCCCAGTGTTTTTCCCTGAAATTCTGCTTACTGATCACATTTATAAAATGCCCATATAATTATTTTACTTGAAGATGTACTAGGTTGTTCAGCTTGTCAAGGAAGAACAGATTTCTTGATGTGAGATTTACTCTGTTCATACTTTGGTCATCTTCAAGTCCTTTCTCTTTGTTATATTTTTTTCCATAGTTTCTAGAATGATTTTTTTTTTTTTTTTAGAGCAGCATCTTCAGTTTTGTCATAAAGTCTACTGGTCGTCTTTCAAAGATATCTGAAATGCACAAAATCCAAAACCAGATAGGAAAAAATTGTTATATCACTCTTTTGTCTTAGAAAAATGGGAAGGAGAAGGGGAGGAGGCAGTCAAGGCAAGGAACACAGCACTGCAAGTGAAAGAACTGTGTTTGACCAGGGACATAGATCATAAACCAAAAACACAGAAAGATTAAAGCCTCTCATTTATCACAAGTCCCTAGTAACTATTTTTATGCAAAACAAGAAAGCTCAGAAAGCCTACACTACCATTCTGAGACCACTGCTTTCTGAAGCAATGTTATGTGAGAAAAATTTTATAGGTTTGGTAAAAATAATGCCCCTGTTATAAAGTTTGTTAAAATTAAACATTGCAAAGTTGAGAAGCCTCTTAACTGCTCTAAGCTTGCATATATCTACAGGGAGACCAGGTGTTTACTGTTTTGTCTTTTTTTTCATTTCCAGTAAAAATGTTGAGATACGAAGTTCTTAATTACATTCTTAAAATGCTACTGCAAAGAAAAGGCTGGAAACTCAGGAAAAAAAAAGGCAAACAAAAAACAAACAAACAAACAAAAACACCAAACCAACAACAAAAAAAAGGGTAGGCTATTTAAAGCCTCTAAATTAAGAGCTCTGGAGATGTTGGTAAGAAGAAAAAAGTGAAATTTTTGAAGCAAACTCATTATCTTTAAAAGAAGGCATTAGTGGTATATTTTTTGGTGTTATTATTGGTATATATTCTTCCAGGGTTGTCTTTCTCTTTGTTGTTGTTATTGCTGTTCTTCAACAATTGCATTGAAGGACAGCCAGGTGTTTTTGCAGTTTTGCTTCCAAATGAGTGAGGGATTGTTGTTCACTCGGCTTTCCTGCTCACAGATGCATCTTCCACTTTGGTCATATTAGAATATGAGGAATTTATGGCATCCTAACCTGGAAGGTTTATGACCATACCATAGCTTTGCTGGTCAGTATTATGACTATTTCATAGCTTTGATCGTCAATGAAGAAACCTATCTCATTTAGTCTCCTGTCTGCCAACAGAATGTTTTGTCACAATAGGTATAATTTATAGAGAATCCTCATCTGAAATGCTCAAAGAATTAGATTTTTAAGCTACAAGGATGAAGCCTACCAACCATCTGACCTCTGGAAAACCATCTGCTTTCTACCCATTATCCTACAGTATGGAGGTATATGGTAGAAGAGGATTTTCTTACTGCTTATTTTAAACTATTTTATACAAAATTTTGGGCTATAAATATTTCAATACAGCTGCGTTTCAAAGCAATGGGGAGTTCCACTGAAAAGGAAATTACTTAGTAAAATACATGGTTTCAAATACAGAATGACACCAGACAGAACTTTTTACCCTTTTCTTCCAATCTTCTTCCAATTTTCTTCCAAAAATTATGATTTATTTAAAAGATTTATTTAAAATAGTCACTAGATGCAAAGCACGGTCACCCCTTACCAATCAACAATTGCACTGGCCAGGTTTTGAAAATCAAAGCAAAGGCCCCCTAAAAAATTTTTAAAATTTCTGCTATCAAGTATTTAAACATTCATATGGAAATGAAAATCCTGTGGTTTCCCATCAGAATATGTAATTTTTTATTTGGTAGATTTTTATTACACCTGTATATCTAATGGAGTGAGAAATTAAAATGAATGCTCCTGGGACTTTTTGGGACACCAGCATTTTAGCTAGTGGAATAGAAATGAGCTTGTGAACAGGACTTTTTCCTGATTGTTCCAGGCATTAAGTAATAATTTATTGTGATTGTTATTTTTAAGAATTTATTTAGGTGTATTATTGACAACAGGTATTTCTAGCTTTTTGTTGGGTAGTAGGATTTTGATGAGTAATTAAAAACTGCAGATTATTCTTCATTAACTTTACTATATTATGACAAATTACATTTGGTCTTATGAGGCTGAAAATCCCCTTTGAGTTTTCCATAGTGTTTTTGAGAAACAATAGTGATGAATCTCAAAGGGATTTAAGGAAGAATATTTGCTTAGGTACAGAAATGTGATGCATCTTGTAATAACGTCTGTCCAATGGATCCCATCAGTTCAGTCCAGCTCTTCAATAGATTTACACACAAGTAGAGCTGGCTAAAAGAATGAGGATACACTTTTCAGCCCTTAGCATTTCTGATCTTGGCTGCCAATATTAGAAGATACTAAACTGAAATTTCCTTCTTCAAGGCTCTTGCATAATTTTCTTTTTTGTTTGTCATAAAAACAAGTGGAGATGCAAGTTCTTATAAGGCTTTCCTTTGTCCTAGTGTGTGTGATCCTTGTTGATCGACATGCACAAGGGCTGACCTGAGTATCAAAATTAAAGGAAGCGTTATGCAATGTGCAATAGCTGGTTTCCTACTCTGCTTCTGGAAAAGGATGACATGTAAGAATTCACTTTTTATTTGTACTGACTGTAGTTGTTTGCAGTCTAAAAGGAAAGCATTGCAAGATTTTTTTAGCATAATTTTTTGTTGGTTTGGTGTTTCCACACTAATTAATATAAGTTACAATGACACTTACTGGCAGGGTTTCTTGCCACTCAAATCAGCAGACAAGCTCATTTAACTGAAGGAATTATTATTAGAACATCAGTAGGTGTTTTAGAAGGTAGCATCCTTCTGTCTCCTGCCTTTCAGAATGGAGTTTCAATAATCCACTGCTGTTCTATGGTTTAAGTTTCAGCTTTAATTATTGGAAAGCATAGACATTTTAAAGAAGATCCAGTCTGCTTATTCTCTGCCCAGGAATGTGCAGATTTATCAGCTGACCCTAATATCTGGAGAGATTTAGTTTCCAGTTATTCTAGAAAGAATAATTTGAATTAAAGGAAGACTGGTAAGGATTTCAAAAGTGCTTTAAGGATATTTAGGCTTATTTTTTAGGGTATTGGGGTATTTTAATGATCCCAAAAAGAACTTCAGAGAGGTAGAATATTCTGTTGTGTGGTCTGCAGTTTTATCAGGTGTCCACTGTGCTTGCTTAGTATTAAATGTTGTGGTTTATGACAATCTCCCCATGACCAAGTATAAACAGCTTCACTTTCATTGGAGTGACTCATCCTTTCAGTATAATCCTTCAGGCCCCTCCTGAGACAGTAATATGCTCAGAGTATTTTTTCACAGTATCTCCCTAGAAAAATGGGAACTGTTTGGAAATGATAGTCTATTCTCTTTAGCACTATCTTTTATAAAACCTAGAAGTCTTTAAGCAAAGATCAGAACCATCAGGACATCTTCCAGTGGACCATGCTTAACATCCTCCTCTGCATGGAAATAAGCTCTAAGCTCAGCATTGTGTCCTTGGTAAGCTCAAAACTAGATTAAGGAAGAGTGGTGAGGTCCTTTGGCTCAGATTCTGAAAAAGATATTGTTTTGAGAAAATTCATGCTTTCTGACTACATCCTGGAAACAACCTTAAAAGTCTTGGTACATTAACAAGAAAATCTGACATTTAGTGTTTCCCAAGGCAGGACTGAATTTGGTGAAGCAGTAATGAATTTTCTTTTTAGCTATTTTCTGTCTTCTTTTTTTCCTCACTTTCATTTCATCAGCTTTTATCTAGCCAAGAGAGAAACTTCTGGACTATCAATCTCCATTACACTCACACACACTTCTACTTTCTAACTGTTTCTTGTGTTATCTTTATCTTTTGTCATGGAAACACATGGAAAATATTTATGCCATCTGGACACAGAGAGTATATGCTTTTCTATTTCCACCCAGTACTGAAAAGTGGTGATGATATCCAGAGTCAAAACTACACTTCTGTTTGCCTAGACAGCATATTTAGGGAGATCAGTTAGTGTTATCTTGAAGACAAGCACAGGAGGGAGGGAGAAAGAAAGAACCTGCTCATACCTAAATGGCTATTCAGTGCTCTGAAATTGTTTTCTCCATCATTTTCAAAGGAAGGAGTGCTTCTCTTTAGGGTGCTTTTAGAAAAACCATTGACATTTCTGCATAGCTGTGTCAGGAGTCATGGATGCTGTGCTCAGATTTTGCTTTCACCCCATCTGGACATGAAGTGAGTCACTTTGGTATGGGTTAGCTCTAAAAGAATTACTTTTATTATTAATATTTGCACTTTGGGACCCTCCCTATGTGTAATACAGAAATTTGGAGAGGTCCTTGCCCCAAAGATACTATGAAGTAAAGGCAAGGTAAAGAAAGGGCCATCTGCAGTGGAGGGGCTGGATTTCCAGAAGTGAACTCTCTTGTGGTGGAACTGCGTCAGTGGAAACGTATATAAACTCCTCTGAGGTTTTGTGATTTTAAGCTTTAAAGTTTTCTACCCTGAAACCCCAGCATGACTGGTGTTCTGGTGAGCATTGTCCAAGTATTAATGTGGATGGATCCTGATGTTATGTGTCTCTTCCTGTGTATTAAGAAGCTGTTAAGATGCAAGCAGATCAGTCTGTTCAAAGCAGGAATAACTAAGATTTGTGGAGAGCCTGTTGAAACACACCCTTAGGTAATTTTTTTTTTTTGTTTTTTTTTTTTTTTTTTTTTTTTTTTTTTAATCAGGAGACCTTCTTGTGAAGTTCTTACCAACTTCTGCCGGGAAAAAAAAAAATGTAAAGTTCTTAAGCAATTTGCTTTAGCCTCTAGGCACAACTGAGACCCTTGGGGAAAGGGTGGGTAGGCAAGTGAACACTATCACCTTTGACTCTCCTCACATTCCTATGTGTTAAAGCAGGCAGATGGAAACTAATTTCATTTGTCTGTATCACAGCATTTCCCAAATATGCATATTTAACTGAACGATTTTTCTTAAGAAAACACTTCTGTAAGAAATTAAATCCATGTAGTGAGTGTATGGAGCAAGCCTGTCTAGCAGACTGGATTTCAAACAGTCTAAGGGTATTTTGATACAGAGTTCATATTCCAAGCTACTGTGACAAGCAGCTGATAATTCTAAAAAATATTCACTAAGAGTGGGCTAATTTGTGCATCACTGAAGCACCGGTCTTTTTTGCTGTCAGTGCATATTTTGCATTTGCAAGGAAAGAGAATATTCAGTCTTTTATTATTTGTTAAAAATAAACTGACAGCTACACTTCTAAACTGAGAGTGATTTTGTTCATATCTACCAGTATCCTTGTGAGTGCTGAAGGCACTTGAAAAGGTGCCACTGCTATGTCGATATGTTTCATCTGCCTTTACTACCTCTCTAGGATTTTTAGGGTTTAGGTGTGGTTTGGTTTTTTTTTTTCCCTAATGAGCTCCACCAGACAGGTTTTTGGATCTCTTCATTTTCAGCCTTTTAGATGATTATGCAGGATTCATGATATCACATCAGCAGAAGCTGCTGTAGATTGATGGGACCCCATCAACCACCCTGCCCACTCAATATTATAAAAATTTGTGTCGTCAGTAGTTGTGACGTTTTGTAGGAAGTTGCCCATTTATGGATACTAGAGCAAATGATATCATCACAATAGGTGGCTCCTGTCTAAATAGGATCATTTGTGAAATGAGATTACAGGCATTTATCTGGGAAACAGGAGACAGGGGCACCTGCTTTATGTAATTGATATCCTGGGGAATTATTCTGTACAATAATCAAGAAAAATCTTCTTTTCTAATTCTATTATGTGGGAAAAGAACCTTTCTTTTTTCTGCCTGCATAAAACAAACCCCACTTCCACATGGAATAAGCTCCAGACCATGTTTTCTATTATGCTTGAATATATGGGACATGCATTGCAATCCTATGCTTGCCACACTGCTGCAGTATACTTGTTTTGCAGAGCTCTGTAGCAGGCTAGTCAAAGCTGTGACTAACCAGACCCTTGGATACATACTCTAATCTCTGGCCTTTATTTTTACAATGAATTTGGTTTGTTCATTGATTGTATATTTTTTCTGATTTGTGAGAAGCTTCATGCTCTGTGTTTGGATGCTGACTGCAATACAGCAATAGTCTTTGATACGGTAAGTCAAAGATGACTCATTTCTTACTCTTGTGCCTTCAATTTATACTTTCTACAACACCATCTCATCAGGTAGAAAATGATGTGTTAATTAATGTTGAAGTAGTTAATTTTCAACAGATGCTCTTCCCTTCCGTCCCTCCGGTACTTTGCACCATGTTTTTTTTCCTACTCATGAAAGCAATAGATTTGAACTGTCTTTAAGTAAAATGCTTTTGCTGTGTTATTCTGAATAATATTGCCATCATTTTACCTATTCTCTAATTTCAACAATAGAAAAGAAAATAGATCACACACAGAGATTTGGAACTTAACATGTGATGCTAGAATAGATTAAGTTTAGTTCAATATTAACCTTTATTACAGTGAACACAATTTGAAAGGCAAGAATCTTTTCGGGGATTTATACTTCAGATAAAGTAGAAGGGTTTCAGTTTTTATTTGAGTATTAACACATTCAGATACATCCAGCTACAAGAGCCTTTATTTTATGTGAAAGCAGTGGAGAGAAAATGCCTTACAGAAAGACAGTTTTCTTTGTAATGCAGCGTGCAGAAGATTCAGTAGTACTCCTTATCAAGTGCACTACATGAGATAAGAGCAAAAAACCCCACATATTTGCTGCACAGTGATAGGAGCCTTTACATTATAGAAATGTTGCTAACAAAAAATGCTACCAAACAGAAATATTCTTAAACGAGCTTTAAAAATGTGCTGTGATCACACACACAGTATACACTGTTTCAGATAGTTAACATTAATTGTACAGTAAGGGTTAAGATTTGATATAAGAATTTTTTTTTTAAAAAAAATCTATGTTTCAGCAGAGGTCTGGAAGATCACTAGGTTACTGGGTCTCCTTCAGTAAAATTCATTCAGTCCTGCTTTTAGGATTGGCAACTTTGCAGCAAGTGAGCAGTGTTCAAATGGCTTGAAATGTTACGATGTGGGAAGTATTCTCTATGTGTATTTTTTTGCCTCTCATGTCCTAAACTTTTCAACAGTAGAGGTTCAGAGTCTTCTTTTTTCCATGAGTATTAGCCCCTCTCATTCTGGATATGCCTATCCAAGAAATTAATGAATTTGTAATTGCCAGTAGAGGTTTCTGATGTGCAGGTAAAATAGCTCGCTCTTTAAAAGTTTATGCAGGAACAAAGCCACAAAGGGAAAAAAAGCAAGGTCTGTATGAAATTAGAATAAAGCTGCAGGCTGGCTATCATCAATTCACAAGTTGTAATTACTGTTGCTTTTTTATTTCTGTGGAGAAGTTTGAAGGTTTGGTCTCTGTAGTACCAACGTGATTATTTTACAGGCATGCATTAATATCAGTTCTTGCATTTGATCATAATTAGTTCATGGATCCATATCTGTCATGTTTCCTGTCATTTGAGACAGACTACATCCTTTTTATTTAGCAACAAGTGACCAACATGATCATGTAGTGCCCAGTGCAATAAATTTTAAAAGGTGTCTTCTGAACATGAAAACAGTCAAACAATACTTTTGCTAGATGTATAAAGTCAGTGTGTTTAGCAAAGTTAGTGAGTACTGGCATTATTTTTTGAATGAAATATGTTGTTTTTAAATGCTAGCAGGCAGGTGAAGGTACTCCAACACATGAGCTTATTAAACAGCAGTATTGTGCCTGGAATTATCCTTTGCTTTTCCAAGAAAAAAACACAGAATAAAGGCTATTTTGTTCAAACAGTTGCATAATGAGATGTATTTGATATGTTTCGTGGAAAATTTTTCACTGCAAATACTTTTTAAAGTGATCTAGAAAAATGAAGACATTTTCACAGATTTCATGTATGCATATTAAGCGAAAGCTGAAGAAAAGTGGCAGATACTGAGTGTAAAGGCCAAATTGTATTTCAGACATACAACTGTTTTGTAGCTTAGCTGACTACATTTCAAATATCAAGTGGTTTGCAGGGTGGATCTTTTGGAGAACAAAAATAAAGAAATGATTGTGTAGTCACTGTTTTTATTAGTCCACCTACTATTTTGAAATGTTATTTAAAAAAAAAAAAAAGCATTAATAGTTTTCTTCCAGTTTTGCATCTCTTATAATTTTCCAGTAACGGAAAGCAAATTTGGCAGCTGCTTTTTATGAATAATAAAATAATTTAAAATTAATAGAAAAGACAATCAACATAATTGGAGCAATAAGCATACTGCAGGGCATATAAATAAAAACAGCACATCCATCATGTTTAAAACAGTATATACAGTTCTTAAATTAATTTTAAGAATATAGACAAGGAGAAAGGACCATTGAATGGAGCATATAATGTTCCACTTGTGCTTTATCTAATAAGATTTTAAATTATATATCCAGGAGTCATATAACTCTGTAATATAGATTACATTAGTTATGCTCCATAAATTTGCCTTATTATTTGCAGCATTCTATTATTGCCACTGTGTTAGAAATCTCAGCCATATTTTTCTGAAAACTTTTTGATCTATATATTTGGTAGTTTTCTTCTTAGATACTTAATTTTGTACTCTTAGCTTTGTCACTGCAATAAGCTTATGTAGGTAATAATTTGGTTCTGGTTTTGAGGAGTAAAGTTTGAATTTGTGCTGGAGTACATGAGGGAAAATCACAAATAACTGGACTTTGGTACATTCAAGTTCCATGAGTGTAGTACAAATGAGACCAGATAGATGTCTCTGATGTGAATATAAAGGGAGTTAAGTGTGCACATAAAGGAAAGAATATGGGATCCACATATCTATCAAAATTAAAATCCTAATGAATTATTCTAGAGTAGCAAGGGAAATTAGTTGGCTTTTTGTACTCATTTTAGAAAGAAAGTTCTGTTAATTGATAAGAGTTTAGTATAGCACAGGATCTGTAAGTGCCAGCTTAATTTTCTTTGAATACCACAAGCAATACCTTTTTGTCTTTTTATATATCCTTTAAAAATTCTGCCCAAGGACAGTGCAAAGGAGTACATACAAAACCACACATTCTTGACTGGAGACACCACGATTAAATTAAACTGAATTGCTTTTTAGTTTCTCATTGTGTAATATAAAATATTCATACGTGCAACAGTGGAAGATTTGCATGGATTGGTCCAATATGAATTATATCTGTCGTAGAATTTAATTTTCTTTGACAGATGCACTTGCAAAATTGATATTAAAGCCTGAAAATTGTACAGTACAGTGTCAATGCCAGCAAAGGAAACAGAAAGTAGCAAAGTAGGTCTGCTTAGCAAGCTATTAATTCCTCTTAGCAGTACATTACCAAGGTACAAATAGGGTAACAAATCTGTTACTGTCAGACAACCCTCAGAGTAGAGCATTTAGGGATATACACAGAAAACCACATAGTAATTCATAGATTACTTTTACTGAAGGGGAGTGAGACTGCATCATAGTTACCATTAACATCTTCAGAGAAATGATAGGCGAATAATAAATGCTACTGCAGTGATAGTGGTAGTGATAATTACTTGCAGTATCAGAGTAAAAGATTTAAAGGTGACCATTGCCCATCAAAAGAAATAGAGAAAGATATCAAAAGCAGAAAAATCACTTAAGGATCACGCTTCTCCATGATGTCTGAGAAAAGGTGTTCTTTGTCATTAGGTTCAAGTTTTAGCTGATCTGTATAGTAATGTGCTGTCTGTCCTCCCAGTGCTTAGCACTCTATCTGACATTCAATACAAGACCAACATTTTCTACATGACCTGTCATCATCAAATCCTTGGTATCTAGGGCTTGAACGCGCTTCTGCTGAAGCTGATGGCAAAACACTTACTGGCTTAACTTAGATCATGATAAGGGCAACACACCATTTAATAATAGAGGCCAGAAAATATCAGGCTGCTTTTTGCTTGTCAGATCCAGGTGCTGTTCCTGCAGGCAGAACTCTCGCAGCAGTTCACAAAGAGGAAGAGCACTTCCAGACTCTGTGTACTTTAGCCATGGAGAGAGGAGGGGCAAGGGCAGGCCAGGCATGTTGAGATAAATATTCCTGTTGCACAGGGCAGATGATGGCATGGCTGGTGAGCGTGTGGCTTGGGGGAGCCAGGTACTGTGCTCCTCAGGCTGCCTGCCTGTAGCACCATGTAGCACCTGCCACCAGGACCCCACGAGGGTCCTGCTCTTTGAATGCCGAGATTCTAAAAGGAGAGGAGGTGTGGGTGATCAGGTGTTACTTCAGCACATATCCACAGACACTCCCTCACTGTGACTGCTCCTCTGCATGATGACAAGGAAACACAAGCGGGGTTAGTTCATCTCCTACAGAAATTTTGCTGTGGGGTTGGAGTGGGAAGTGAGCTCAGCATTGCTTTGAGAAGTGGGCCCAGTTCAGATGTTTTTGTTTTTGAGGGAATCAGGCACCTAGGAGGTGCTTATTCTTAGAAAGCTCTTCTTTGTGTTGGCTCTCCTAGAGACGAGGCCTGGGTTAAACTCCCTCAAACCTCACATCCCTTACCATTCACGTCAGCTGCATGGCTTGGAGAACGCACAAAACTCGGAGGCTATTCTATACATTTCTCCAGAAATTATTTTTTAATCCTAGTTTTTTTCATGCGTTTTTAGTCCTATAAATTTTATCAATGGCTTCTTGAGTGGGGTACTGTCATCTGGGCAATTATTCTTGTATTCCTTCTCCCTGCCCGACTGCTGATAGCTGCAGGCAAGAACTAAAAGAAATTAAAGAAATTAAAAGCATATTTTTTCTGGTCACTTGGTGTGTTTGACAGCATTTTGTATCTATTCACTGTCATTGTTTCCTCAGTGGAATCATTTGGCTCCTTCCTATTTGTGCAGGCATAGTAGAAGCTGAAAGGAGAAAACATCTTAAACCAAGATGAATAATACTGTAGTGTCATAAAGATTGGCAGGCTAAATAGCTAAATCTCATGGGGACTCTTGCTTTTATTGATTCTGTGGAGTCAATGGTATCTTCCTCATGAATATGTAGTCCGTATA
Organism: Xenops minutus; assembly: GCA_035221455.1. Classification (NCBI taxonomy): domain Eukaryota; kingdom Metazoa; phylum Chordata; class Aves; order Passeriformes; family Furnariidae; genus Xenops; species Xenops minutus. The sequence continues at coordinate 96,126,969 of JAWWEE010000105.1, read as the reverse complement.
CATTTTCATAGACTTAGTAAAAGCTTAAAATGTACCTTACAATTAGACAATTAATTTGCATTATTGCTCTGAACTGCTGTCTAAGCATTTATCTCCCCCATGTTTTAACTGAAATTGTGGCACCATTTCATTATTCCTATAGCAGATCCATCTGAAGAGGTTCACATCCTGCCCACAGACACTTGTTCCTTCCCACTCCCTGCCTGAAGTGCACCTGGTTGTGCTGACTTGGCTGTTTCTGTGGCCATACTCCAAACCACAGCTTTGACAAGACATTCTTTTTCAAAACCATTCAGAGACAAGCTGAACAGGCCTTTCTATAATTTTTTTTTCCTAGGGGATGTGTGTGTAGTTCTATTTTTTTTGCATGTTCCATTTCACAGTTCCATTTTAAAATGCACCAGATGATAGCTAGGTTGATCTAGGAAATCATCTGGAACTAGGAATAACACTAACTTCCAGAAAGAGCCTCTTAAATTAGATCTACAGCCAAAGAAATATCTTGATAAAGTTTACCTGATGTAAATGTTGGATTCCTAAGATGGATTGAATTAATAAGTTAATAACCTATTGTGAGGAGAGAAGTATCTGCAAGATTTTTGCAACCAATTCTGATACAGTTTGCTTTTCAATATTACTGCAGAACAGGAAGTCTTGGTTATCAGTCTAATTTCCATTTTAGCAGCAAGTGAAGGATGAGGACTTCATGGCACTAAGCACTGATTCAATAAGACCTTGTTTTTATAGCAGGAAGCAAAGATGAACCACTGTCCCTAGTGTTCACACTGCATGTGCCAAAATGTCTTCAGTAGGGTGATGAAAGAGCTAAAATCCAAATTTGGGATGGTGACCTAAGACTATCAGCAAGTCTACTTAGAAAGACAATTTTTTGGAGAATTTGGATGGCATAGGACAGCTGCCAGCAATAGTATGTAGAAGCATTGTGCATCCTTCTTGGTGTTCTACAGGTTTCCTGTACAGGCTCCAGGGTAAGGTAGTTCCATGGCCATGCTCCAAAATCCTATCGATTTTGGTGCAGTTCATGGATCTTCATGGTTCCTACTATATTCATGTCAATGTTGTCATTGTGTCTCATAATGCAACATTGCCTTATAAAGAAGGCAGTAGGAGTAACAGTTTGCGTGCACTCTAGATGAAAATGGGTATGAGCTTCCTCTAGGTTTTAGTGGGCTCTGGGACGAAGCCCTGTGGGGAAAGGGACATGCTTTTTAACTAGGAAGCTCCCTGTCCCAGGACTGTGCACATCATCTCAGCTTTTGGTGTTTGGTGTCTCTCCAAGCTAGTTGTAGCGCTCCTTTGATGGATCCCTTATGTGCCTATTGTGCAATGAATGCCTGCTTCTTATCATTCTCATACATCCCAGATAGAATTCCCTAGATTTCCTATCTAGACACTTATTGCTTTGTATTAAACCCCTTGTATCTGATCTGAGCAGGGGGGTTTGTTGATACATCTATGCTTCAGTAAGCAAGAACAGATATATATTTGTTATAGTGTAATCTTGAGATTCATGTCCAATTTCTCCTGTTCTCCTAGGTTCTCAGGTCTCCTGTACCTGGTCTCACCCAGGCATGCTGTAATGTGTGAGCAGAGACAGGCATTTGTATGCACACACAGATATAGATGAACATGCACATACAGAGACACATACATTCTGTCAGAGAGCCAAAATGAGCAGTGTGTACCCCTCTAAGATACTGCCAGATAGCATGGTTATAGCAGACTCTGACATTGCAAACACTACAATATTTTGCCGATATTTCATTCTACTACTTCCTGCTCTGAAGAGCCTTCAAGAACAGTCTGGCTAGTTTGTTGGGGTTTTTTCTCTCTTGTGGCACAGGAGTGCTGCACTAGACAAGGCTCTTATCACTGATGAACTGGTCATTCATCAAGACCTTGATTTAACATAGCACAACTCTTTAACACATTCTACACTTATTTTCATGTTACTTTTGAAGGCTTGAGAAAGCCAGCTAGCCTGCAAGGTGCCATATGAGCCCTACTGCATTGGGCATGAGAAGGAAAGAGGAGAAATCATATCCACAAAGTAGCACAGAGACCTGGAAGTGATCTCAGAGGTTTGAAATTGAATTTCAAAAGAATACTGCTCTAATGCTAATTTAATGGCACAATTTCTATTTTACTGATTTGTTTCAAATTCTTTTAACAGATATGAGGTGATCAACTGCTATATATATTTTTTTCCTTCAGCAGTGCCAGTTTTCTGAATACAATTTGAATATTTTTCTCTCTGTCCCCCACAGGTGAAGGAATATATTTTTTTGCTTTCCAGAGTTTTCGTTCATGTTAAGTGGACATAACAAGTCAGTTTAACTCTCTGTTCAAATGGGCTACTCTAAAAATAAAAGAGGCTACATTTGAATTTCCAGGTAGTGTGCCATTAGGAATGCAGTTTTGGGGTAGTCAGTTGGTTATGAAAATGTGAGACTTCTATGGAATTTCAGGCTGGGGGATTGTGCAGTTCCTGGTCGCTTGTGTATGGTACCTGCACCCCAGCTCCAAGGGAATTCAGACAGACCTAATGTGCTTGACATTTTTTCAGAGACATTGAAATCTGTGAACAGACCAAAACAGTATCGGACATTGAATAATAGAGATTCCTCCAAATTAAAAAAAAATAAAAAATGTTTTTAGGCTTAAACTTAAGTGGTCTTATTCACACAGCTGTGATGTGTCATGAACAGAAAAAAAACAATTGAGCACAGGATTCTGAGCTACTGTTTCCAACACAGAAGGGGCCACTGTGATTACTATGCTAGCAGCTGTTCTCTTTAAATGAAGGACAGTTTTACAGACAACTTGTGTAGAATAAAAGAGGAATAAAATAAAAATATGCCCAAGCAAAGGGAAGTAGGGCTCTACCAAACCTTTCCTAAGACTACAAAATCAGTAAATTCAGACATCCAACTGAATATTGTACGGGTTGGTTTCAAAATGATACTTGTGTGATTTTCATTTGCTTTTAGCAAAAGGTTATAGTAGTATATAGTACCAGTAATATAAATACCCCACATCAATGGGATATTTACTAGTAGGCAAAATTGGATGTAAAATTACCCTGATGTCCACCTAAAAGACATAAATGTGGTTCTTTCTGCTCAACACATTGCCACCTAAAGCTACAAACTTGGCTCATACTGACTTGTGAAAAGTATCTATTAAAAATTATACTCATGAGGTTATGGGGTAAACTAAGAAGTCAGGAGAATCTATTTGCTTTTCTTCAAAAGATCAAAACCAGGTTACACACAATATTAATGAGAATGCTCAATGAAAGTTTTAAAATACATGCTCTAAAATTGACTTGGTTTTCCTCACACATTTTGTGCATCAAAAGAGACCTGAACAAAGCAGAATTATAGCAATCTGGCATCAGCTGGAGACTTTTACGAAGACTTTTTTATAGCTTTCTTTTCTTTCTGTTAAAACGAGAATAAAACAAAAAGTGGTGTTTCACTGGTGATGACAACATTAAATGAAAAGGAGAACTTAGTATATTGCAAAACCAAAAAGATATGGAACAGATCTATTGTGGTAATAAGATATGATTAACACATGCTTTTGAGGGAGGAAAAAGAAGTAAGCTCGTTGCCCAAGAAATAAGCATAAATCTGAATCAAGAGGTGAAAGATTCCTATTTTCAGCAAGACAACATTGATTCATGTAGATTAATAAGAACATGCTTATACATCAGCTTCTCGTAAAACCTGAGATCTGGTCTGGTGGAGAGGCTAGTGATTTAGCATTTATATGAAGCAGATTATCTTTTGAATTGCTAAGACATTAGTTTAAATTATTTCAAGTTTATGTCCCTGTAACTAAACCTTAGTCTGGAGGGTTGATTTGATTTCCCTGTGTTAGCTTGGACTAAATTGCTTATTCGCACAAAATGGCCTGTTTGCCACGTACTGTGCTCATGGAGTTCTTTGCCTTGCCACTGATGTACTACAGGGGTTAAACGTGCCTCTTCCAATACCAAAAAAAGTTGTCTAAGCAGAGTGTTGGAATCGGTTTCTCTACACTGGTATCAAAATCTTGCTAGATAACCTTGAGCAGAGGAAGACTTTCCCTGTTTTCAGCCTGCATAAATTTCAAGGAGCAGTGTATACTTCACCAGGCTATTTAATAATTTTTTTGGAATACTGTCATTAAAAAAAATGGATAAACATTCATCTCTTAAGCTCTAATGTAATTTTAGCTATAATTAGAAACCTTTACAACAGTGGTTTATTTCTGTATTGATGACTTAAAGCAGAGCTTTTTATTTCATTAACAAAATATCTGATGTGATGTTGACTTTATTTCTGGAAGAGTGCGTATTTCTGATTTCAGTCATTGCAGTGAATTGATATTGCCAAGCTGTCAGACCCCCACCCAGCCATTCTCTCATTCCCTCTCCTCAGCAGGACCAGGTAGAAAATAAGGTGAACAGGTGAAGCAGTTTGTGGAATAAGATAAAGACAGTGAGATCACTTACCACATGAACAAAACCAACTCCACTTGGGAAAATTAATTTATTGCCAACTAAAAAGGTTTGGATAGTGAGAAACAACACCTTCCCCCTAGCCTTTCCTTATTCCCAGGCTGTACATCACTCCTTTATACCTGAATCCTCAGCCTCCCCCACCCCAGGTGATGGGGAATGGGGATTGGGGTCCATGCGTAACAGCTCCTCTCTACCACTCCTTCTCACACATCTTCCCTGGCATGTGGGTCTTTCCACGGGCTACAACCCTTCATGATAAACTTGGTTACGCAGTGTGGCTGCTCCACCTTGAAGGCTGCTCTATGAGGTCCTCTTCACAGGCTGCAGGAGAATCTTTGCTCTGGTGTCTGGAGCACCTTTTCCTTCTCTGCTCTCACCTTGGTGCTCGCAAGGTTGGTTTTGGATTTTTTTGTTTTTTTTAAGGTTTGTCTCTCACCTACTTTTTCCTCACAATCTTTTTTTTTTTTTTTTCAGTATTTTTGCCCTTTCTTGCACACGCTTTCCCTGAGATGTCCCCACCTTGGCTGTGGGCTCAGCCATGCCCTGTGGTGGGTGGGTTGGAGCTGGCTGGAATAGACTGTGTCCGGCATGGGGCAGCCTCGGACTCTCATGATGGAGCCCCCCTGCACTCCTCACTGTTGGTACCTGGGCACTGGCATCCTGTACTGTGCTTTTTTTCTTTAAAAATATTTAAAATAAAAACTTTGTAATATATCTAATTATCACAGCATGGAGCAGCACTTTACAGGGCCCTAGGTCATACAGATGGGGTGTAAGTATGGTGCGTAAAGGAACCACAAGAAAAGTCAATTATGTAAGCTTTTCAGTAGTGGCTTCCTGGCTTTTCTCCTGAGAGGGTAGGGCAGACCTGCCTGAAAAATAACACCTTGATCTGAAATTTCAAAGTTGCCTGAAATTTATTTTTTTTAAAACCTAATCTATTTTATTCTGTCATTTTTGAAGATTGTATTGCATTTCTTTTTGAAAGTGACAATGAAAATTTCCTGGGGAGGAAACGCAGTTTCTCATGACGTATTCCAAAAGAGCTGTATTCTGATAAATTTCATAGCGTTTCAGTTAATAAAAATGCTTTTTAAAGTATTATACTTATTTTAGAGAAAAATCCTCCAGTTTGCAGATCAACTATTTCAAAAACATTTAAATATAAGGAAAATATATTTGCAGGAGAATAAGATTCATGCCTTGTTTTTGTCCATCTTTGATATGGTCCAGCCCATGAAAAGTTGAGTGGCATCCAGCAGAGCAAAAATCAGAACAAATATGCATCAGAGCAGCCTGTGTCTCCGTGCCCTCACCTCAGCCTACAAACAGGGGATGAGACTCTTCCTTTCATGCTAGAGATGGGACCAGCCCTTGTTGCTCATGGTGAACACCTTCCAGCTAGAGGAAGATAGTCCAGCTCCTTTCATGGCACTGCACTGCATCTTGTTCTCCAAGGAATCACCAGGCAACGTGTCCTTGGATGTGGGTTCCTTTTCAACCCATTAATGTAGATTATGTTCCAGATCCCTTTGACTGAAACTCAATAGCAATGCTGAGATCCTTCCTGTACAGTGCATGTACAGAGAACAAATTCATTCACGTCTTCAAAGAGGTCCCATGGCAAAGGTAGAACTATGCAGCTGCATGTTTTTCAGATGCCTGCTGGCAGTGATACCTGTGTAAGTCTACAAAAGCCTACATGTAGCCTCATTTAGCCTATAGATACATGAAAAGGAAGAGTGGGCTTATTTAAACTATGATTTTCATGAAGCAAAGTCCAAAGTAAATATCCAAGAAAATTATACAATTATACAAATTATATAATTCCAAAAGAAAGTTAGACACCAAGAAAAAATGCAATTCTGATATCTTGGGACTATCCTGATGACAGTAACGTAGATAACACATGCAAGCAGTATGTAGAGTCTCTACAGTTTGTAATGCAGTTAAGCTCTCTGAATAGACTCATACAGGACACAGTACGGTGTGCTTATCCTTCTTAACAGGCATACCGATATGCTTTCTAAAGAAGCCATCACCATGCTATTCATGGTGATTCATTATATGTGGTACTGAAGTGCAAGGTGGAGATGAAAAATATATTGTGTCTATATTTAGTAAATGCCTTTTCTTTGTAGGTATCTTGATTTATCAGTATAGCACTCTTTTTATTATTGCTACTAACTAGATAAGCAGCATACAAAATCTTCTAAGAAATCTCTAATTTTTCTGCAGAACTGTCATGCAGTTTTGGTGGGACTGACCTCTATTTCTTAGTGTGACTTTTTATCAGGTTTTTTTAAAATATCACTTTTCATCAAGCATAGCTCCAATATTTACTAGTGTGAAGAGATAATAATGAGGAACACAAGTGAAGGAGGCCTGCGCTATGGTGCAGTGATGGCAGGAGATCAAGATATTGGAAAGCTGTGGTCCACGACAGAGGAGCTTCTGCTTTAAGAAATTCTGCCTGTGGAATAGCAGTACTGATTTAGAGCCAAACACTTATTTATTATTGATTGATTGATTGATCTTATTCATTACCTCTGGCTTAAGGCTTGGTCAAAAGCCTCAAAGCACTATGGATTGCCTTTCATTTATTTGATGTAATAATATTCCTTTAGCCAGAATACTGCAAATGAAGGAGGAAGATGTTAAGAAAAGTAACTCCTGAAGGTGGACTAATAGCTTGTGTACAGACAATTAAACTTACAAGGAGATGCACATGGCGTAGACTTAGCCTTGCCAAAGTTTGACAAGCAGGCATTTCCAGGTTCTGGACAAAAATGTTGCACCATGCTGTGTCAATCTGTCTGTGCCTAAGGCTGACTGTCTCTTGGATGCATGGTTATTCTTTAATATCAGGAGCTTTACTCAGGCAGAATTACTGTGCAACATATTGTGCATCACTGTGCCTTGCTCAAAGTGCTTAGGGATAAATGCAAGTCTGGCAGGAAAATTAATGTGTTCCTTTTCTGCTTTATTTTATTTTAATTATGGAAAGTAGTAAAGTTGTTCAAAGCAGCTTGCATTAAATATACAAAATGCAAAACCACAAACAAACTCACTTAAATGTGCTCACAATCAATATGTTATATGCCAAAGTGGTAAAATAACTAAAGGAAGAACATTGCACTATGTTGCCCTGGATGGGTTTTAGAAATATAAAACTTTTATATTTACAAAATCATCTCTCCTTCTAAGTAAGATAATACGTTGCCTGCAAATTTTAGGAAAGCATGTGAACTTGCAGTGTTTATCTAAACTCAGTGTTCTTAATGTTATCCATTAACAAAAATATATGCACATGTGTATGTGTGTGTATGTATAGGTATACATATATAGGAACAATCTAATGTGAACCTGTTGCACACTACAGCAACCTGCTTCGGTCCTCATCCAAGCACATCTCTGAACTGAAGAAAGATCATTATCCTTATTTGGAGAATTAAACAGAGGCTCCCTCATTTTTCTCATGTCCCTTAAGAGGCCTATGGCAAAGTATGAAATTAAACCCATTATTCATCAGTCTTGCACTACAGCATCACCACTGACCTGAGTGATGGACACACTGTGGTAATCTTCAGTCTTTCATAAAAGTTATTCATGATTTTTTCCCCATGTCTGGAAAAATTGTGTGACAAAATTCTATGACGGCCACCATGGCCAATGTGTTTTCTCTAGTAATTGTGCTAAAAATTCATATATCCTGTGTTGACTCAGACAGCCTTGGCTACCCAGATAAATTGAATCTCTGGAAAATATGGGTCTATGTGCATCTGTGAAAACAGAAGATCTGGCAGAAATCTTTTCTCTCACTGTTCCTTGAACTGCGACTAGGAAAATTCATCTGTGACCACTGCAATATGTCCAACACAGTCCTGGGACCAATCAACTTGTTAGGATCATTGAAGTTTGCAACATAGACCTGAACCATTTAGGTCTGGGGATAGATTTGCCTCTTAGCTGAGCTAGTGAGTGTACAGAAGGATCTTTTCTGGTTTGTCCAGTGTGTAAGACATCTTCATACACACAAGTAAGCATAACACATTGAGTCATTAGTGCAAACTCAATGTGTATTGCTAATGTCAAAGTCATGCTGAAGTTCCATCACTGCATGATGCAGTATGTGCTTTCGATGCAATAGATCTAATATCAAAGAATGCATCTACAAACTCTGATAGAATAAAGCATTTAGTCAGATAGGCTCCTAGAAAGTGTCATCATTAGTAAAAAGAAGTGCCAAGCATGATTCACGGATAATAAAGACTTTATTGTGTAAGCTATAGCTAATTTTCTCCTAAGATGTGTCAACACTACTCCATCTAATTTCATTTAGAATTGCAGTAATATATGATCATGGTGTACACACCAGCAATTGTGTATCAGGTGTTGTGGTGCACTCTTCCTTTCTGAGTGTTATTTCTTAAAGTCCCTTCAGTCTGACTTTTATTAAAAAGTAGCACAAATAATGAAAAATGTTAGTCATTTCCCTTTCTCATTGCTTTCTTTGCGAAATGAACAAGGGGTACAGAAAAGGTGAAAAGAGACTTCAAACTATTGTATCCTTTCCTCATTTTACTTCAGTGTTTATAAGGAATAAGGAGACACAAAGTTATGGTCACAGCAAAGGATGCAAAGCTAGAGTACTTGAGACCACACAACTCTTTTGTCTTTTCCTTCAGGTGTAACAAAGAAGAGTTTAAGAGATTCTCTAAAGGAGCTGCCTAGCACTACATCCTTCAGAAAATCATGCTTTTGTTGCTATCTCTTATTCCTAGACTAAATTTTACTTGTGTGAGAAATGGCCTTAACATCACTAAGACTGATGATGTGGACAAGAATGGCACATATATGCAAAGGTATATGATGATATTGTTGTTTATCTGAAATCCAAGCCAATTGCCAGGCCATTGTTATTAGTCCTCATAAGAGCAAAAATAAATCCTCTCTTTTTTAATTCTTATCTTCTTGAAAAAAAAAATAGCAATGTTAACTATTTTTCATCATCTGCATCTCATTTAAACTATTTTCCTTTTGCATATGTCCCCATTAATTTTAACTTTTTCTGGAGACCCTGTGCTGGCAGCAATTTGTGATAAGTGACTGAATGCAAGTTCACTGCTTTTAGCTCTGGTGTACAGACTGGAGAACCTTTAGTGTAAATTGAGCACATATCAGTTCATACTTCTCCTAATTCCCATCTTTTCACATATGCTAAAAAGCACAGCTGGACATAAACAAGTCGTAATCACTCTTAGTGCCATTCTTCTGCTTTGTGTCAATTTTGACAATTGACTGGAAGATGCCATGCTTTGTTAATTAAAAGATTGTCTCTGATCTTAGATGCATCTTGATGCAAATCTGTAGAGAGCTAGAGAATGCATATATCCTCTGGCAGAGCTCTAATGCCTGCGTATTTATTATGAAGATCATAACTGATAAAAAATATGCATAATACTTAGTCTCCAGTGTGTCCTCTGAATATTTTTGCTAACATGGTGCTCTGTACAGAACTTACTTATGTGTGACATGCGCAGTAAAAAGCCCCAAAATAACTCTTTTCACTTTCACTTAAATCTTCTCTTTCCTTCCCACTCACTGATACCTCTTTTTAGAACCCTTAGTTCTTCTTGGCAGCTGGGAAGTCTCAGAGTTTTCATCCATTTCCTTAATCCTTGGCTTCCTTAATGTGGCTAGTTGTTGTGGAATGGTTGGACATCACTATGGCATTGTGGCACACAATGTCACCAGTAAAAGGCCTGATTACTCTAAAGAACCTTTTATTTTTTTGGTATCTGACCTGCACTATCTTAATTCAGCCCTCAGAGAGGCTCCTAAAACTGCAAGAACCTCTAGCCAAAAGTTAATGGCAGTTCTCAACTCCAGTTCCCTTGCATAGCACAAGCAGGAATGTATATACCTCATCTGCACCCTGGGCCATGGAAGCACCATGACAGACTTTCAGCTCTTTTGTGGAAATGGACCAGAAACGACTTGATGCAGAAACTGCAAACTGCTAATTTATCCAGGATTTTTGTTTCAGTAGAAAAGGAGATAGAGTTATCTCCAGAACCAGGGAACTCCATGGATAAGTAATATCTATCTTTAGGAGAGGAGCTGAGGAGTCTGGGGTCAGTTTTGTTAGCAGACTGTCCCTGAGGCTTGCGTAGCCAGTTTAGGGCAGAAAATCAGGGGAACAGCAACCCATGCTGTGAAGCTACCAGCTGGCACAGGTCTCTTGGTCACATATGAAAAAACCCTCTGCCTATACCTTCAGGTCTGGCATATGGAGATGAGCCTTTTTTAATCCATCCTGTGTGTGGGTTCAACTTCTTAAAAATAGTTGCTGCAGCTGCACGCTCTGAGTCTCTGTTCATTTGAAGTAGGAGGGATGCTAAGCAGGTTTAGAGCATAGTCTCTTATTGAAGCTACATCTCCCCATTACCTTTAATTCTCCTGGGGACGCATTTTACCCAGGCCAAGATGGGGTTCTGCATATGAGCCAACATTCATATGAATGCATAAGCACTGTTTCTAAAGCAAGTGTGAAAATGTTACCAAGAATTACACATTGAATAGAGCTTTCAATTATTCATTGAGACTCTACTTAAATTCTTTTTTGGCATTATACTTAGAAGTGTAACGATGCACTTTCTACAGATTTTATGGATTAGAAAATCATAAGATTAGCCAGTCCATAAATTAATCCTGATGTATGTTAAGTAATTCATCTAAAAAACGGATGCTTCCTATATGGGAAATGAATAATTAATTTTGTTTTCCTGGTTAAAAAATAAATCCCCCAGGTGCTCTTCTGTTTTCTGCTGAAGCTGAAATTTTTTAGTCCTCTGACAATGTCTTACACCCTCCAGTATGTCTTGTTTCTATGGAGACACCAATGAACTGCAGCTTGCATTCTTCTGCATATCACAATACAAGGTTGCTTCAGAATTTTCCCAGTGCTTCACTCTCTTCTTTTTTAATTAGAAATTAATCAATAGGTTCACTACTCTTGTCTCATGCACTCACATAAACATGCACAGGTACATATGATCCCCGTGACTGTGAGCCAGCCTGTAAACACAATCTATGCTTTCGAAGTTTTAATTTAGAGAGCAACACATTTTATATTGAGGCTTATAAGACCAGAATTCTAAGCTGTATTGGATAGCAGTGTGGGAAGATAGATATCTTGTATGCAGTAGATGAGATGGGATGATTTTATGATCCTTCATGCTTTTTAAAAATAGGAAGGAGGTGTAGAGTTCTGACATGGACTTAAAACATGTCGGGTTCTTTGAATTCTATTGTCTTAATATTTTCTGAGTTATTGTTTGGCCCCATTTTCTGTCCCCCCTCATAACTTTCATGAGAAATTTTGCCTCTTATTGCTTCCATCCTGAATGGTGAATTATTGCAGTTTGGTTTTATATATCTAATTCTCTGAGCCATATTGTTCCTCCCCTGGTGAGTGCAAGGCTTCCCCTTCAGGACAGTGGGAAGTAAACACTTGCATGGCAGAACACAATATGTTAGCAAACAGCATAAGAAAGAAGCGATGTAAATTACTTTGTTTACTAATTTAAAATGTACAATGAAGTACGATATTTACAATGAAGTATACAGTATTTTTAATTATCAAGAACCAGTGAGACTGAAATGATGCCAGACTGGAAATTGTATGCCACTCGTTAGTGAGCCATTTGAAGTCAATAGTAAGCCTTTTCTTCCTTCAAGGTAGTCTGAATTATTTTTCCCCAGTTAAGTTCAACAAGTAAAATCAAATGAGGTTGTGCTGGTGCCGAGTTTGACTTTTTGATTATTAGCTCATATTATACTGAAATAAATTTACAGTAACAATTCAAAATAACATTTGCAGAGGCCTCATAACAGATAAATGTTTACGTAAACCACTCAGTGATGGCAACAGATCGCATCTGATGCTCAGTTTATGTGCTGAGATGTATCCTGAGCAACTTTTTTCTCTATTTTTAATTTGTGCTACACAGCAGACTGTCTCCTCTTGCTGTCTCATGTTCATTGTGGTTTTCTCTAGACAAGGAGTATTTTTTTTGTCTTCCATTTTTTTAACTACTTAGGGACTTCTGAAGTTAATGGGAGCTCTTAATTCTACTTAAGCAACTAGTAGTCCAGTTAAAAATAGTTTTGATGATACGCTGCTGACTACTATTTCTTGTCAATATGTTTGTATTTATGCTAATACATGCATGCATACAGATATATATATATATATATGTTTGCATTCTGTCATCCTTTTTGTATCAAACCAAAAAGAAAAAATACAATTAAGGTTTTTATATATAAGATTTCAGAAAGAATGCTTTGTTTGAAGTCTATGAACATTTATTGCACTCTCAATTTATTTCGACTATTCAGTATTCTTGTTACCAGACAGAAAATAAGTTTTAACCTCTAAAAGTACTAAAGCATTACTGACTTCTCAAGGATAATAATTGTAGCTATGCAAGTTAGTACATAACAGTTAAATATATCCTTGCTTTTGACAGAAGCTAGTGGAGTTGGAACAGGGATGAACATAGCTTATTAAATATAGCTCTTATGAAGACTGCTCTATAATTACTGTGACTTTTCTTTGTATCATTATGTTCATAAGCTGATGAAAACAATGAATCCTGTGCTTTGAGGAGGCTGAGAACTATTCAGCCATATAAAAAAGATCATACCTAGAGTAACAGGCTTAGTTTTCTTTGAGTAGTCTATGTAAATAATATACTATAAAGGTTAAATAGGTCCTTTCACTGAAGCTCCTTCTTCCACTGATAAGAGTTAGAAACTTAGAGGCGAATGCTCCAATGAGGATCCAGAATGCTTCATTCCATGAAATCTCATATATATCCATGAGCAAAACTTTTGATACCCTTTTTAATTGAGAGTAGTTTTCAGTGTATAAAAAAGAAATTTCTGAATTTTTTGAACGTCTGGAAGTGTTTTCTGAGTTTAAAACCTCAGAATGAAATGACCTATATACCCAAAATATGAGTACAAAAATGCCCAGTTGTCCTTTCCTATCAGTTCTGACACTTCTCAGATCCAAAATAGTTCTGGGGACATGAATTAAAATATTTTCCATCTTTTCTAAGCATTAAGAGATTTACATGCTTTTTGGCCCTGAAAGGAGAAAAAATAGGAAGGGTATGTTCTTTTGGTCTAGGTTATATCTGTTCTCCCCAAGTCTGTGTTGATACAGCTGGGAAGGCAGGAGACCCCAGTGTAGCTGCTGTATGAACGAACTTGAGCTTTTCAGCAAAGACCTTAGGCAGTGTTAAAGTCCATTGTCTTCAGGGCTGCCCTTGCTTTTGAAGCTTTCCCCCTTGTGTATTTACTGATAATTGATTTTTAGAGGGCAGAATTTTGACACTTAAAAATTAAGCTGCTAGTGTCTTCTTAGTAATCAAGAATAATAACTTCATTTTCTTTAGATTTCATGGGACAATTTAGGTTCATCAAAACCATGCAGTATTTATTCCATGCATTCAGTATGAAGAAAATGTGAATCAGTGATTTCAAAGACAAAGTTAGGGGTTAAGAATCCTTGGTGTTCACTGTTGTGCTTGCAGAGCTGGAAGGCAAATAGGGCCAGGCACGTCTGAGATCAGGGATGGGGATGCTGCCTTTTCAAGCAACCACTTGACAACTCCTTCTGTGAACCAAGCCAGCTTTGTATTAAAGATATAAGGTCCGTTGCCTTGGCTACACGTACTGAAAAGCTTATCTGAAGGCTCAGATTCCTGATGGTTGTTATATACCTTCTCATTTCTAGCCTAATTTATTCTCAGTCAATGTGTCTGCAGGTCATCAGTAACTATATAGGTAAAATACATCTTTTCCTTCCCTGTTTATGTTTTTGATGTTTAACAGACACCTCTCATGCTTCCCTTAGTTATGCTGGAAATGTATTTGGAATTTTTTGTGTCTGTGGTACACGCACATATATTTGCACAATGTTTGTCTAAGTAAATGATATTATCTTCTATTTAATATTATTTGTTTGTTATCATGTACCCTTCTGCAGAGCTTTAAAGCACCTTACTTGTTTTATCAATTGCATGGAGTTAATTCAAGTACCTTAAAACTGTAAGAGTAAACTGTGGTATGAAATACTGAGTAAGAAGAGGTAAATAGAAAGAAGAACTCTAGTAAATAGTTTAAAACCCATCCTGAAGCAAATCCAAACTTTCCAGTAGGTTTGGTTTAAACAAGAGCAAATACGTAAAGCAGTCAGATTTTGTATGCCAAGGTATCCCAAATGGCTTTCTGGTAATGCCACAATTAAATATCAGTCAATTGAACAAATAATAACTTAGCGAAACCAATTAAAAGAAATGATTTTGACAAATGGGCTTTTAGGCCTTGCTGCAGAAACCTTGGCTGATGACATATTCCAGTTGTCTGATGTACTGGTATAATGATTGGTCTCTGTTTCAGCCTTATTTAACAGTTTCATTAATAGTATTAAAGAAAGCAAGTGAACAGCATGTTAATGAAGTCAGCAGATGATGTAAACAGCAGGAAACAGAAAATAAAAGATACTTAGAGATTAGAAACATGAGCAAGAGGAGTTATCAATATATCATATTCAGATTGAGAAAAATTAGGGGCAAATGCATCTGCGATAAATTAGTTCAGAACTGATTTTATGTAGCTAATACATTTTAATTAAATATCTAGAAAGATACACATTAAATTACACTAAAACTTTTTATTTTCTGGTTGAGAAAGGTCCAGTTTGTAGTCAGTGTCATACCTGAAAGGGCAATACTGTCTTTGGAAGAATATCTAGAAAGATTGTGTAAAAGAGTAAACAAGTAATTGCTGAGTTTTACACAAATAAGTGAATTGTAGGAGCACTTTGCAGTTCTTCAAATGGGGAATTTAAGAGGGAAGAGTGAAATGTAATGACTGAGCAAGCAAGGAATGGAGAGGAAGGCTACTGTAATCCACATACCTGAAATATGTGTAAGCATTTAGAAAAAATACGACTTATTAAACATTACCACAAATTTGATGTCATCTTAGGAAAATATTCTTTATTAGCTGAAAGCAAATTCTAACTATACTAAATCAAGAATTAAAACCCAATATACATACAGAATGTAAAGCGCAACGTAGTGCCAATTAATGGAAACTTAAAACAGGCTTCCACTCACTCACATACAGAAATGCCAAGTCTCTTCAACACCCCTCAGTGTGAAAGCATGTTGCAGAGTTCCTAAATTATTAGATCTAACCTATACTTTTTTTTTTCCCCTTTCCCCAACAATACCCAAATTATAGGAGAGGAGACTTCCTAAGTGCTCCATTCAGCAAGTGCAATCCCACAAAAGCTCTAAAATATTTCCCCTTCCCCGGCATGGTGACATGCACGCTGCAGGCAGACTGACAACTACCTCCTCCAGTTGGAACATATAATCATCAATACCCTTCTGAGCTCATTTAAAATGTGACTAACTCGAGCCTCAGCTCATACATTGTCAAATCCCACTTGGTGAGTCTTGTTCCTGTTCCAGCTGGAGATGGGCCCACGCTGGAATTTGGGAATCTAGTTTTCACATTCCAAAATCGAACAAAGAGACTTGGACTTATTTCTAGCTTTAGTTTCCTAAACTGCTGTCATGTCTGTAAGTAAAATGCTGAAACATTAGTTGTCTGGTGAAAATAAATGAGTGATGATTTTAAGAGAGATGCTGTGGCTACTCAGTGCAGTAGCTTCCAGCTTTTTGGTGCTGTTCCCAGAAATGCTTCAACCATGGTGAGGAGCTCAATTCTCTAATTAAAAAAAAAAATTGTATCAAATATTTTTCAGCTTTACACTCTCAAATTAAAGCTTAAAAACCTCCAAGGAAGGAAAGGAGGCCAGATTGGAGGGGGAGGAGGTGAGAGGAAGGAAACGGGTGGAGAAAACCACTATATTCCCAAGATGCAAGGAAAGTTGAAAAGTAGAAGAAAAAATATATTAAATCAGTGTAAACTAAGAGGTAAGTTTAAGGCATTTTTTTTACATTGACTATATGTTTTGTTGTGGTATTTTTAGCAGTAAAATTCTGTATACTTTAAAAACATTTGCAATACATTAAAGTGAGGTAATTGCCTTTTTTGTTTTTCCAATTTCTTCTGTGATACACTTGATCTGTGTTTTTATTAAACCTATCAAAGGATTTGTTGTGCTGGGAGTTTGCTACTTTTCTGCTGTTGCTGGTTGAAACTGTCTATTACCTCACAAATGACCTACATGAAGTAAAGCAACATCCCATGGCAGCAAGCAGGTTATTTTGTGGTAGAGCTCAACTGCAAAAGTTAATTGTTTATGGAGATTTAATGGGCATTGTGCTCCTACTTACCCACCTCACTGCAATTCAGTAGTGTGGTGGTGTAGCTTAGGAAAAGAGCCCCTGAAGTAATAGATTTTAGTGTAGTTAGGAAGATAGTTGACCTGTGTTCTTAACTTGAGGTCAGAGCAGTGCCTTACATTGTTTCTCAGTGTTGTTGCTGTTACTGCTGTTTGGTGTGCTGCCTATGCCGGGGGCGTGTAAGTTAAGTTTTGATCAGAGACCACAAGCCAGCTGCTGAATAGTAAAGCCTGGTACACTTAAAAGCTCATTTATTACTGGGATGTTTGTTGCTATACTGCCAAGAGCCTGCCAGAGATGCAACAGAATAAAAATATTAGTGATTAATAGTGATTAATATGACTGTGTTGTAACACCATGTGATACTAAAGTCTTTGTCACAGTTTACAAAGAAAGGGAGCAGAAATGTGGAAAAAATAGAGGGAGGTGTAAAGCAATTCTGCATAGCTATATGAGCTGAGAAGAGCGGGGAAGCAGAGATGTTGCTGTAGCCTTTGGTACTTACTGCATATATAGACCAGGTTACTTGCAGCATTTTTATAGTTGAAGGTTGGGAACGAGATAGGGCAAGTGTGTGACAGCTACTGAAATAGGAGAGAGCAAAGTTCTCAGTAGCTGGTGGTGAAGAACAATACAGGAGATGGGGTTTGTAGGGAATGCTGCCACCTTCCTGTCTGATCCATATCCAGCTTCTGCTGTGTCTGGTCCTCTCAGGTTGGAGGTCTTACTGTGTTTAAAAACTTGTGATGTTTCAATTGTTCATGATTTTATCCAGTCTTGGTTTTTAACTTGTTTGCATTATTGATTTCAAAAACATTATGGAAATAAGTTCTATAAATTGATCACATTATCTTTGTTTAAGCCTCCTGTCTGAGGATTTTATGGATTGCCTCAAGTGTTTCTACTGTGAAAAGTGAATGGTTATCATTGCCACCTTAAGCTGTCTACTTATTGGCTAAAGATTTATGGTCTCCTTAGATTTCTCTCTACTCCCTATGTCTGGTGATCCTTGTTGCTCTCTGTACATTTTCTAGCTATGCTATACATCCTCCGTGATTCAAGTGAAAATGTTACCAGTTTGCTGCCTGCTGTAGACATGTATGTCTAGTGACTATCTTCCTTGCTTATGCTCACCATTTAGCCTCCCTTAACTTTTCTAAATATATTTTTCAGAGTTGAACTGAATGCTTAAATATTTCTACAGATAGCAGTTACATAAATGTATGCATGGCAGCTGTGCACTTCAAGATTAATATATTATGGATGAAGAGCTTGAATGCCACAGTATTTTTACTATTTTTATTCAGACACATCCTGAGACTTTAGTATCAAATGGCCTAATTCTGCTCCGACACTATAGCCAGAGAATTAACCAGAAGCTGGCACCAGACTTCATAGGATCAGGACTAGTCCTGCCTGCTACAGAACTGAGCTTGGCACTACTTTCAGGAATGTTCTGAATTGTTCATGAAGCCAGATATCAGAAAGTGCAGTCTTTTGCTGGAGAGGAAACTTGGGAGTGAAGAAACCACTGTTGTTTAGCAGATGCAATGGTGGGATTGAGGTGAGCTAGAATATGGTGATGGCTGAGCACCAGGAGCTGTGAGGAGCAGGCAGGGAGAGCTGGCTGGCAGCCAAAGGGGAAGGGGAGTGAAAGCACAGCCCGGCAGGCAGGCAGGCAGCAGCTGCAGTTGCAGACCCCCAAAAGCAGCAGGGGTGCCATTACATTAGTCGGATACTCTGACGTCAGAATTTCTTCAGGCATCTAAAAGGCCTTGGACACCTATGAAGGTGAATGAGAATTTGACATGCCAAGGTACCTTTGCAATTTTCAGCCTTGAGGTGACTCAACAGAAATAAAGGGCAAGATAGAAATTATGCTTAAGAACAGACTGGACAGCTGATGACTCTAGCAGTCTTTATTTTGTTCTGTATAGGTTAATGGAAAGCATTTTCCTCAGACATTTGGAAACCATGACCTATATTTTAAACAGAGTCTTAAATAAATAATTAATATGGCTATTTAATCATAACTCCACTGCCAGACAAAATTATCCATCTAAGGAAGTAATCTTAATTATATTCTTCCCAGTGCCTGGTATGTGTTCTTGTTCTCTTCTGTGGATGTTTTGAACAGTAAAAGAACCCTTTTAAGCTGCTACAGGTTAATTTAGTATAGGACTAGAAGGAAAATAAATGTTTAAAAGAGATTTTATATAGCCATAGAGAAAACTACCTGGTTTGGGCATTTTCTTTAAGTCAAATGCCTTTGCTCATTATTAACGTGATAGAATAGAAGTAGGGGAACAATCCAGATTACTAAAAATGCCACATGTAAAAATTAGCCATTTACTTAGAAATTAGCAGCCGTCCACAGGAGTTGATATGTTGGCATTAGTACATCGTTTACCAGGTGTGCTGCATCAGCTTCACTTTAACAACAGATGGAAGATGTAGAGTGCCATGGAGAAATTCAGGCTGACATTAATAAAGCTATGCATGGCAGCACTTCAGCAAGAAAAGCTGCTTTTGATAGCTTATTTGAGAATTTATCCACATGTGCAAGTAGATTGAATCTAGCCAACTAACAGCAAGCTGGAGGAATAAACAACAAAGGCAGCCTTCTATCACATGCTACTGTGAGCCTTGCTGTATCCTCTGACTGACCTCTCTAGACAGGCAATACCTCTGTGGCAAGTCTTAGTAGTGCTTCAACATTAGTTCAGTGTTCACTGCAGTACTCACCCAGCTGCAGCTGAATCAGATTGAATGGAAACAAAATATTGTCAGCAATTTAAGAACTCTTTGACTTGAGTTTTGCCGGCAGTTCTGCTGGTAACTGGAAATACTAAAGGCCTTATCACTGCTTTGGCCTAGAGTAAAGTCCAAGATTATCAGGCAAGAAATACTGTGCTGACCTCCAGTGTCAAAGGTGTCTTTAAGCTCTTAGCTGTTCAGTTCTCTTCTGGGAACACATTCATGATTTGAGGTTTTATGCCAGGAGTGTATGTTCAGCAGATGCTTTAAGGTGGAATTATTTCATAGAATACTAGAAATAGCTGAGTTTGGAAGGCATCCCCGGAGATATTCCAGTCAAAGCCGACTTGCTAAAGGTAAGGTCCTGAGTTGGTTGCCCATGACATTGTCCATGGATGGAGAGTATACAACCTCTTTGGGCAATGCACTCCAATGTTTGATCAGTCACACAGTGAAAAAGTTTTTTCTAATTTTTAAGTGGAACTTTTAGTCTTTCGATTTGTGCCCATTGCCTTTTGTCCTGTAAGCTGATATACTGAGAAGAGTATAACAGAGGGACAGTTATTAAATTGCAAACTGTAGAAAACTATATTGCTTACAAATAAAACAGAGGAACAGCTAAGAAATAAAATTATTGTTGTTGCTACTCTATTCTTTAAATCTGGATCAATACTCTCTTAAAAACCCCCAAAAAACAACAAGCAGACTGGAATTAGTAGAAAGTAGATGGGAAGAATGAAAAATCTGAACTTGATGTTTCATTTACCTCTCAGTGCCTTTGAAAAGAGAGGTCAAATTCTTCACTTTCAGAGTGCTCTCTGAAGAGGTTCAATGTGTCCAGGATACTAAACTGAATTCACTGCCAGTCTAAACCAACTGATTTACACAACTAAAATCACTGTGTACTTTTGCACTGCAGCAGTGGTTGTCCTTTTTTTTTTTGGAAAAATTTAGAGGTTAGATTGTCCCAGAAGCTTTTTTAGAGTCGTAGAAATTGACTATATCACCGTGCTTTGATCAGTAATATATACTGCTGCAAGGGGGTTGAGTGCTCGTTCTCTCTTGGAAGTAAGTATGGAATTGAATATCCAGGGCAAAAACTTTTAGGTGTTGCTCACGAAGCAGGAAGTGATCCCTGTCATAATCCAGGATGATATTTAGAGCAAGGCATGAAGGCAACCACAGTATATTATTTACGTAACATTAATATCTATAAATGAGTGAAGATTTTGGCTGTCCTCTGGTGTCCACTCATAATACATGTTTTGCTATGGAGAATCACAGTTATTATTCACAACAATAAGCTCTTTCGCCACCATGTATTATGTAAAACAGCCAGCAGGTTTTGTTACTGTAATTCACAGGCTCAGGTCATACTACAGGGCTATATATAGTTCAAAGGATAAATATCTAGCATGATTTTTTTTATTATTTCTGTGAGCATTTTAGCAGCTGCCAGTGTTTTCATCAGAGTAGTGCTGAATTTTATTTCACGTATGTGGATGGCTTTCAGCCATTATAGCAAAATCCAGTGATCTGTGGGTTTGATTGCTGTCTGTAAGAAACTACTTTATTTAACAAATTATTATTATTATTATTTGAATAAGAATTCAGGATAATCCCATTTACACAATGAGGTGAAGATAGAGAAGAGTCAATATGTTTTCCAGATAACTTTCCGAACTTTGCTTAAAGTGGCAGAGGTAATAGCTACTTTTATTGTCTGTGAGAGAGATTTCCCTGTGTCTCTCTGCAGTGGCCGCAGAGAAAGGTAATATTTTCAGCTTCCATTTTATGGAAATACTCAAAGTTAGATGTAAAAAACAAACTCTTTAAGAAACCAATATTCTTGATAATTAACCAAAATACTCATGTCACTCTACAAAACTTCCTGAATGGAGAGATGAGGTGCACGTTAGCTAAGAAAAAGAAGAAAAAACCCACTGAATGTTAATCCTGTGCTGAACTCAGCAGAAAGAAAGTTAATGTTCTTCTCTGTTTGACAGCAATTTAGAGTGGCAAAGATATGTAAGACTATTATTGGACAGAAATCTCTGGAAACGGAAATGGTTTAAGATTTAAAGTTGAGGCACTCTCTTCTTCTACAAGTATTGGTTTAGCTTGATTTTCAGGGTTATAAGTACTTTTTTAATGTTGAATTGATATCTCACTACGCTGCACAAACTATGCTTCAGAGTTGCCTAAACGTAATTTTTCTGTCCTTGTGCTACTGCCAGTGATTATAATAGAAGTCCTTTTCATGTATGTCTTTGTCTGACTGATAAATTACTTGGATAATTTAAATGAGATCCCAAGGAATTTTTTATATTTTTGTGTGTTTCTCTTTGCAGGTGTACATGTATCAATGTCAGATGTGTTTTGTCTCATTCACAAACATTCTGAAAAGCTCGCTTCCTGATTGAAATCAGGAATGGCAGCAAAATGAATTTTGAGCTGTTTTACAAAGCCAAGCATCTAAAATGATTGAATTAGATCAAATTAACAGAAATGAATTCTATGAATACATCTAGTAAAATATAACTTTGAATTCAATGTTTTTCTATGGGAACACATTTTTTTGAGTCTGTCATATGGAATCACTGAGCAACAGTTTATGGTGGTGACATCCTATAAGTTATTTCATGCTAATATGGAAGCAATGACTCCTACTAACATTGCACTTATATACTAAAGGCCTGGAATTTAAATATTCTTCTGTCTAAATAGATGTTAAACTTCACGCTGAAGACCCAAGGGCAGGATGGCAAGTACTGACATACCATAACAAGGTTCATTTCTGTAGACTGTAATTTTTCTTGTTCATTCTGAAACTTCTGAACTTTACCGAAGTAGGTGGGTTAAGAGGATGGACTAACAAAGACCATATTCTCTTCTGGATTTTCTGAGGAGTTTCTTCACATGACCTTTTAGCTATGATTGCCACAACTAGACAGATATTTTTATTTATGTTGTTATACAGTATGTTTTAAGTCTGTAATAGTAAAAATTTTGCTCCCCTACTCCTTCAGTAGCTTTCTTTTTTTCTCTGAATTCAAAGCTAATTTTCTCTCAGGTGGACATTTTCCACTGGTGTTTCTTTTTTTTTTTTTTTTTTTAATAAATGGACCTTTTTTAGATAAATATGTCCATAGATATAAAAAAAGAGCTCATTCTAACCATGAAAGAATAAGAATTATCTATGAGAGTGGGAAGCTTGAAAATGGAGGAGGTTTTCCAATGCTTTTTAGCATATTTTGCTAAAAAGCAGATGCTTCAAATGCTTCAAAAACAGTCATATGGCAGAAACTTGAAAGAACAGTAAAAGCTGTCAAAGCTAGCAAGACTGTATGAAGTTCCTTTTAAGCATTAAGATGAAGAGTTCATTCTTTTCATGCTCTCTCAACTGTTTAAATATGTCCTTGCTGGTCTACTTTTTAGAATTTTTACACTCCATTGGTGCAAAAATGGTAGCAGAAAACCCCTGAAACATAATGGTTAGCAAACAACTTTTAATCCTGAGATTTGTCATGTGTCCATTCCAATCTTATCAGCATTTGGCTATAACAATTGGTATAAGAAGGCTATAACTTTAAAATAATGCCATTGTAAAATATTCTTTAAAACAACCCAAACTAAAGAATATGTCTATGACATACATAGACGAAGTCTATCCAAGAGAGATTGCTAGCATGTAGTCAAGGGCTGATTAATAGGATCAGGAGAAAAAATAAGCACTTAGATTCAATGCTCCCAGGTTTCTTGTAAAAATATAGACATATGGAAAGTAGGCAAAAGAATTCAGAATAAGGTTTTAAATAAAATCAAACCAAAGATGTATTACTGCATATGCTGTATAAGCATAGATGCTACTGGGAAAACAATTGCTTCATCATTATGGGTTCAGTCAGTCAATGGATATTCTAGACAGTAAATCAGTGGAGTCTGTCATTATTGAGAGCTCATTATGAAACAATTTTAGAGGTTAGATATAAAAACTTGTCATATGAATTTAAATGAAGAATAACTATTAACTTTTCAATATTTATCAAAAGCAGAAAAGCTATGTTTAGGTTTTCTAATGTTTATGAATAAATGACATTTTTATTAGTTATCATTTCTAAACAGCAGTGTAATAATTACCAAATGTTGATGATAATTTCTGAATACTGAACTGACCCTGCATGATTGCATATATTTGCTCTGAAAGAATGATAGACTCATCAGTCTTGGAGAAAAGTATTTGCTGAGAATATGAAGATATGAGCCAACTGGTACTGGAGTTTCAGATATTAGAAGTACCTGCATTCAAAGGATATAGACTAGGTCTGAATATCATAATTCATACCTCAGAGAACACATAAAGCATCTAATCTCTCTCACTGCCCTGCAGAAATTGTCACCCTGGTATATTTTCATAACACTTTATAGAGTTTATGCAAAGGCATTTAAAAATTTCTCAAATTTTCTGGAGAGATTATTCTAAAATCAAGTAAGTTTCATGCTAGGTATGGCTTCCTAATAATCTTAATCTCAATTTATCTTCTCCAAAAGGGGGAAGGCAAACGAAAGAAAAGAGCAAACTAAAAACTATCAGTTGACAAGTGACGTCTTCAATTAAAAAAAAAAAAAAAAAAGATGGAGACACAACTTCATAGTTACACCTCCATATACATTATTTTTCCTAGAAACATGAAGTTGAAAAGATTGATTGTCTGTTATTCACGATAATGGTACAGAAAAAGATGCTTTCCTTGACCAAAATTTTAGGATATATATAACCATATCTTTCAATATAGCAGAACGTTAGTGTACTAAATTCCATGGGTTGGTGCTTTTGTGTTCTCATACATCCAGTGTGGTGTCTGTGCAAGTGTTAGTCTGATGTTTGTGTTATAGTTTGTGGTTACCGAGACAAATATGTGTGTGTATTAAAGGATATATGCACTTTTCAGTTCTCTAAAGTATGTTATTCTCTGTGTCAGGTTTCCTTGCAATAACCAATTATCTTTGACATGTAGCCTTATCAAATGTTTATTGAAAAATGCATACAGTTCACGTCACTCTCTTATCTATCAGAGCAGCATTATCTTCAAAGTGTTCTATCAACTTAGTTATGCAAGACATTCCTATTATACAGTCATATTGGCTGACTTTAAGGGAATTAAGCTTTACTTAGTGCTGTCTTGCCAGTTGCAGCAAAATTGTTTTCAGTATGTTTCAAAAATGTTAGGCTAGCTGGTGATTATGTATTTCACCCTTTCTCGTGACTTATTTGAATAGTGGTGGTCTCAACTTTTCAGTTCTTCAGGAGCTGACTCTGCCTTCACAGAGTATTGACTGTGAAAGCTCAGTAAATGTTTTGCTAAGTGGAAAGCATTAGGAAGCAAAGCACTCATGTACTTAAGTGACAGAAACATAGAAGGAAAATAAAGTGACAGAGAGGAGTCTAAAGTTCAGAAGCAAATTGCCAATGGTAATAATCAGGAAACAACAAGAATGCTGAAGAAAATTAACTTTATAATGCTGTGAATACCACACTTTCAGAAACAAGGTCCTGGAGGTTTGGAGAATTTAAAGAAAGAAACAATTCTTTTTTCGCAAATAGAGGTTATATTTCTTATATTCAGCATTTTATGTCATAGGAATAATTTCATTTTAATAATGGGATTGCATTTTTTAGGAAATTTTCAACTTACCTGTTTTGGAATGAAAAGCAATATATAGTTATAAAATTGCATATATTAACTGTTTATTAATTGTGTATCATCAAGGCTGTTACCAGACTAACAAATATATAATAGCAAATTATAGAGCATAAGAAAAAGTAATACAAAATGGGGAGTAAAAAGAGGTTTAAAGCCACAGTAGAAATACTCTTTCCTATCTATGTGAAGGCAGTTTACAACCAGTACAGGCTTTGTATGGCAGAGTGAGAAGGAGTAAATGGTAGTGATATCTTGTACAGCTTGGAAATGGAACCATACTTTTGCATTTATGTTCATCTTGGAGGGAAGAAACAGGCTAGGAAAAAAAAAAGAAAAAGACATATTTTACTAGTAGGTAGAATATTAAGCTGAAGACCTCGCAAATGGTCTGAAACATCTGGAAAAAAAAAAGCATGTTTGTAGAGATTTATTTTTTTTAATGTTGTAGAAATGTTCTGGTTTCAAATGGTAAATGGATCTATTATGCTATGTGTGTGTTTAAACTCAGAGAAAAATAAGCAAGTCTTTAGAAGGCTGTAAATCTTGAAACACTGTGAAGTGCTTGAGGCCCACTGAAGCACTGGGAAATAATCCATTGGGTATATTGTGGGCCTACAGTTAGATACTAGAAGCTTAATTAATAATTTGGTGAAAAGTGCATATTGTCTTATAGAACTTTCTCAGTAGACAAATAGTTATTTTGTCTCCAAAACTGAGAATAAAATCATTATCAGTAAGTAGAGTGCTGCAACTTTAGCAAATTGTTGTTTTTTCCCTCCCCACTTAAATCAATGGGAATTCTGA
The DNA here is from genome assembly GCA_035221455.1 of Xenops minutus. Lineage (NCBI taxonomy): Eukaryota > Metazoa > Chordata > Aves > Passeriformes > Furnariidae > Xenops > Xenops minutus. The sequence continues at coordinate 96,100,777 of JAWWEE010000105.1, read as the reverse complement.
TCTGCTAAAGTACAGTTAGTCTTGGGCACAGAAACAAGTTTTGCTTAGATTACGTAGGAAGCACAATTAAGACAAACCTAAATTAGCCACATATCCCCTTTACTTGTTTAAAATTGTAGACTTATTCTGACATTATTTAAAGCATAGACGCAGTATTTCCAGGTGAAAGGCTTGCTAAAATAATGCAACGTGGCTGTAAGCTTTTTTCTTGGTGAAAGAGGCTATGTGTCAGTCTCTTTTCCCAAAGAACAAGCATTAGGACAAGAGGAAATGGCCTCAAGGTGCACCATGGAAGATTTAGATTTTAGGAAAATCTCTTCACCAAAAGGGTTGTCAAGCACTGGAACAGACGACTCAGGAAAAGTGCTTGAGTCACCTTCCCTGGAGGTATTTAAAAGATGTATAGAAGTGACACTTAGGCATCATGGTTTAGTGGTGCACTTAGCAGTGTCAGGTTTATGGTTAGATTTGATGATCTTAAAGGTTTATTCCAACCTAAATGATTCTGTGATTCTATATATTGATCAGTTTAGAAGATAAATAATTCCAGTAGAAATCTATCAGTTGCTAAGGAGTGGCATGTCACCTGAAGATTTTTTCTGAGACGATTATTTTTATTGCATTGAGTTGACCTCTTAATATCTTTGAGAGAAATTGGGAAAATAGATGAAAGGAAAGATAAAACAATATTTTTTCTTACTAAACATTTAACAAATTTGAGCACATGCAATCATGCATTCTGCTTGAGTCAGCTATATGCTTTCAGATCCATGTCATGTTTTCACCCAGACAATGGAAAACTATTGGAACTGGATGGATCCTTTTTTTTTTTTTTCTAAGAGGTATGGAGAAACAGCTTCATAAAACTGCCACAGTCTTTTAGAGATGCTTTTGTGTTTTGTTTTTTTTTTCCTATTAAAAATACATGCTATGTAGGCACCTTTACCATTATGTGGGTGTTGACATAGAAGCAAATCAATAAGTTTCTTACAAGTTTGGCTTAAATAAAGACATATGTATATAATAAAGCATTGCCAAAATACTTTTCAATGAAATATTTCATGTAGTGTAAAGATCCACTTTTTGGTTGCCTTTACCACCTGTAAAACAAATGGAGAAGATCAGTTAATTTACATACATGGCTAGGCTTCGCGAACGAAGATTTACAAGGGCTCTACCCACGCTTGCTACAAGCACGCTGGTGGCTAAAAA
>JAWWEE010000105.1:96062052-96098677 GCA_035221455.1 Xenops minutus | reverse complement strand
ACCGCCAGCACAGCTCACAACCTCATAAGGGCACGCAAGCTTCTCCCCCACGACAAGGGGGTGTCCGTGGAGAAGAGATCAGTTAATAATACAGTCAAATCTTGCACTGGCATGGAAAAAATTATTCTTGTTAGCACATTATGCAGTCTGAGGAGTCATTTTCTGTGTCCATGAATGTAGTGCCTCTGGATGAAGCTTTCTGCTAAAGTCTTCCATTCAGGTTATATACAGCACATAGAGCACCTTCACAGCTACTCTTTGTTGGTCCTGCACTGAAACAACAAAAGGCAAATCCCTGTGTCCATGTTGATTTTCTTCTCCTTTATGGATTTTTTTCCAGGGCTATCATTAGAGTCCAGTTGTCAAATTATAGTTGTTTGAAACCTGATCTTTTTCTTCTGAAAGCTTCTTCCTTGCTGTTGTGATTCTAGTGTTTTGGGTTTTTTCTCTTATTAAAGTTAAGATGTCACATAACAGGAACTTTCATTGTTCTAAATAGAGAAAGGACTCCAAACACTAGTGGCTTTGACCAGCTCCTAAGGCAATTCATTCTGCACAGATTTGCTTTGTTCTGTATATGAATTTTCCAATACCTGAAAATTTTCAAAAAGGTACATTCGAATTTTGGTCTAGGTGCATACCATACATTCAGGAAACCCAGACTCTGGCTTCACAATACATGTATTAGGGAAACTTCAGCCACTTATTTTAAAATGTTCTTTCTTTAATAACTTTATCCAGGGGAATTTCCCTTTGCTTCCATGTTGGAATTTTATAGCATGTGCACAATAAAACAAGCTCTTCACTCATCTTGCATTGTTTATCTATAGAATTCATGGTTTGGTTATACCAGCAATTCTTACTTGGCTCTTTTGTCTCTATCTACCTCTATTTCCAGGCATGACAATTACTTCTTTTTCATCCTGTTCTAGCTGTGACTTCCACCAACTTCTTCAAGAACATTATAAAAGTCTGTATCATTAACACAAATAGTAAGAACAGCTCAAAAGGTTCACTGAACTGGTTTGAACTCTGGGGAAAAACAAACAAACAAAAAAACAACACACAAAAAAACCCAGAAAGTAAAAACGAATACTTTGAAGATCTAATAAATGACTTTGAGTTTTGCCTGTGTGGAGATTGAAGAGTCTCCATGTGAATTTAATATAATTTTTTGGTGATGCCATTGTATGGATGGCATCATAACAAACAGGAAAGGAAATTTTGCCTTTGGAAATTAGTAACTGTAGTCTTCCTGAAGTAGTGATGAGGAACATATCATTGCATTAGAAATGAGAAAAGTTTTTATTTTTAAGATTACATTGATGCTTTTAGAAATAAGAAGGTATAATTAGCTTCAAATGCTGTTAGACCAGTTTTCACACCTTTACATTCATTTTAATGGAATTTAATTTACTTGCCATCATCTTCAGTGCCAGAGTGGATGTTTAAAACCAGATATGATTAGAGATATGTTTTTTGCATACTTTATTTAAATTTTGAAAACACAATGGCAGAAAATGGTAGGAAAAGGATAAGTGTGATTTGCAGTATTAGATACACAGAATCTTTTTTGCTGGCAAGACATCAGTAAATATGTTGACATGAACTTACACAGCACTTTCAGTTATAGTATGAGACTCACAGCATATTATGAGGATGCAGTTTCAAAAACATGGAGTTTCTTCATGCTTTTGAAGCAAAAGCACTTCAATACGAAACTCTTCATTTATTATCTCCACTTGCCTTCAAACTTGTCTTAAGATTTCTGTTGTCTCTATGGCTCTTTTAAGTTATGCTTATGAGAACAAGTCACACACTTCAGGTACATAACATAATTAGTAGCATTACCACACAGCACAGTCCATTTTATCTAGAAAACATAGCCACCCAGAATAGAGTTTTGAATACCTTTTCATTTCCACTCCAATGATTCTCCAGAAGTCTTCATCCAGTATGCACACTTCTGTGCCAAAACACGGGTTTGCCATCTGTCATTTGCAGGATTCAGACCAGCAAATGAAGCTGATTCAAACTGAACACAAGGGGCCCTTGTGAGAATCAGCATCTTGATTCTCAGTGTGCTGGTGCTTTTGCATATGAGGTCCTGTGTTTGATAGTGCCATGGTCTGTGTGACACTGCACTTTGTCTATAATTTTCTACCTGTAAATGGGACTGAGAAGAACCCAGACAATATAGTTGCAGGTGCTGGGTAAGTATGCAAAATAGAAAATAAGTACCATCTGTAATTTCTAAAGACACTTGCTGATGTCAAGGACCGTATTATTTTTTAACCTGCCATTCTGCATCACAGATTTTCACTGAGGAGTTGCAGAAGTCAATAACGATCTGAAACTAATCTCCTTTTAGTACAAAATTATTTAATTTTTTTCTTGCTTGGTATGCTTGAAGGATTTGTAATTGTTTTAAATTATGTTATACATTACTTTGACATATTAACCTATTAAAGCAGCTTTGTAAAAACTGTATGGTATTACAATATAGTTTTCTTATGGTGGCAATCAATAACTACACAACTGCTTGAGGATTTTGCACTTCTCAATAAGAAAATTAAATATTCAGAAATACTTAAACTTTTTCATTCAGAATGTTGATAAGCAAGTGCATCTGTGTCTTCTGAAGAACTGTACATCCACCATTCTTCATATGTGGTGCACATCATTGATCCCAGTGCTTAGAAAATTTGTTATGAATATGCAGAATATGTTTTGTATAAGGTTTTGGAGAGAGTTAAAATCTTAAAGTTTATTATGTTTATTGCATTGAAAGCTTATAAATATGGGGAGAAGGGGACATTTCACCTTATGGTTTCTCTATCCAATAAAATGTGATATTTTTAAAGATTTGGGAATTGAAAGACCTTGTGTAGGGGCAAAACCTTTATTGTTGTTAATGTAGTGTGAGCAGATTGGGATGAGGAAATTTAGGAAGATTATTAAAGTGGGAAGAAATACCCACAAATCTTCCATTAATTTAAAATTAGTCAACTGCATTGTGCAACCACTATCAACTTAGGAAAACATTTTGCAAATCCAACGATTCACATCACATTCACAGCCAGCAGAACCGCAAACAATAAATTAAAACTGTGCCATTGTTGCTGTCATCTGTTCAAGCAATATTTAGTCATTAAGGAAAAAAGTTTTACAGGATGAGAAAAATTAGTCATGGAAGGCTTTCTACTCTTGATGGTCCTATGACAGTATAGAATACTGGCCCTTTATGGAAATGAACTGACTTTTGCCAGGGATCTCAACAGCTACCACCCCTGTTCCTGCTGCTGACCAATAGCACCAGGAGCTGTGAAGAAATGTGTCTTTTTGTAGGTGAATAAAATGAATGTCATTGTGTAGCTTACTCTAAATGCCTGGACAATGCGAGGCAGAATAAATTCATGCTAATTCCCATTGTAAAACTTTTAAATGCCTGCTCAGTTTTCCTGAGAAAACTCCAGAATTATGTAAAAGAATTTGAGTTAATTTTCATCATTTTCACTCCCAAACTGCACAGCCACTGGAAAAGATAAACCACGAATATTTTTGAACAGACTCTTCAAAGTTTTGAAGTTAAATGAGAAGTTTCTTATCATTAAAATCAGAAAACTATTGATCCAGCCTGATATTTTATTTGTTCTACTAATATTTCAGTTACCAATTCATAGCATCATACAGTTTGAGTGTGTTTTTTTTCATAGAGAATCTTTCTTTAGTCAAATAATTTGCTTTCTTTTTAGTTTGAGCAGGGGGACTTGTCTGCACATCTTCCTTTACGGAATAAGTATAGCTGGATCTGCTTTAAAAAAATCAAACCCCAGTACTAGGAAATTGCTTTATTTCCTTTTTTTCAAATAAGTAATCTTTAAAACATTGGACCCAGTCTTCTGTTTTCTATAGCATTAATTTGACAGGAAATTTTCTTCAAGAAAATTTGTCTCTGAGGGATATTTTTCCTGTTTTCTGTTATCTCTGCCAGTATGTTTGCACATGTGCAGCATTCTTAGTGCTTTGTATTTGCAGGACATTTTACACTGGCAGCTAGTAGGAAGGGTTGTCAAATCAGCATCAAAGTAATATGATTCTCTACAATTTATGGTGATAATCTATAACATCTAGAGCTGATGAGGAACCTGAACTCTTTGATCATAGTACTACTTTTTAGAAAATTGATTTTTTAAAAAAAAAAAAGTATATGTTTGGAAATTAATGCTAGCTATGACATCCTTTATTGAGTACACTTAAAATGGTTTCAGCTTGACTTGTCTTGAAACGAAAAGTGCAAGGGTAAAGGCCAAGTACTGCAAATGAAAATTCATATCAGAAAGCTACATCTAAGGCACTAAAGTACAATTCTAGCTGTGCAACTGCACAGATTGCTGGCACAGTTACAGGTATCTGTATTTAAAGGTAGCATGTTATTAGTATCCCAGCTTGGACTCCAGCTTCAGTGCTTCACAGTTGGTTTACTGCTGACACATTTGTTATGCTTTCTTTGCCTGGACTTTTTGTATCATGGATACTACTGTACCTCTTTCCTTTTTGAGAGTAGTGACATGAATGGAGAATCACATGGCTGAGTAAATCAAATCTGTAGGAGATTCTGGACATACTCAAGCAAGTCCTTTATGTTTTACTTGTCAATGGTTCTATTCTTTAGTTTGTAAAAGACATTATATTCCTCATGGAAAAGTGTACTTTCTCTTAAGCTTTCATTGAGAACTGAGAGCTGTGAGAAAGTCCAAAACTGCCAGAGCTTTGAGGTAGTGGTGCCTGAACCTTTTCCTTATAAAGAGCTTTCCAAAGAGGATCCAACTGGCTTTGAAGTTCAAAAAGCCAGGTTCTCTAAGGCTATGAACTGGAATAATTAATAAAAGCTATAGAAAACTCCAAGTGGCCAGAGGAAGCAGAATAGAAATATAAGGTTTATAAATCAGCGACCTTCTTCTTCCTGTGACCTAGCAGGATGAACTTGGCTTTCAGTCATCTTGTCACTGCTGTGCTTATTGGTCCTTGGCAATATCTCCTGCTGTTCTGCTCATAGCCCTTTGGTGCTCTTAGCAATCATTCAGGCCCTCTTTGACCTGCAGGATGCAGGTGTGTTCTCTTTTTATCTCTTAGCCTTTCCCTGACTTTGGCACGCAGGTAACTGAGGCTGCTGCATTTTCCAAAGAAATGTGTAGCTTCTCCCACCTCCTAGGAGATGACTGTCACTCCTTGTAAAGGAATGAGGACAAATTTCACAGGCTGATCAAAGGGAAAGAAGCAGGTTTGCCTGTCAAACCCTGCATCTGTACATTGTCAGGGACGATGAAGATTCCTGTGTCATCATATAGTATGGCAAGTCTGTTAGTTGTATATCTGCATAAACAGTGTATGAAGTTTGCCATGTATGACTATATGTGTCCAAGATGTTACTTCATTAGTGGGTATATTTGTATATTGATGTTACATGACACATTTTGTCGGACATTACTGTCAATTACTTAAAATGTATAAAAATGTTTTAAAGGATGGCAGAATTTCAGAAAATACATAACATCTTAACAGATAAAACATTAGTCCTTTAAAATGATGGTATATCCTGGAAAAGCATTCTTGACTTGGGAAATTTCCCTTAATGTCTTTCCAATAAACATAATTACTCATTTGGGCATTGAGAAACAAAGAAGCTAATTAAATGAACACTTTGGGGGGGGGGAACACATTTTTCCTCCCCCCTCCTCAAGCTTAGCTTTAGTGTGGGCAAATCCATTGTTCTGGACTCCGTGCCCCTGCTCTGCACCACCAAAGGGTACACTCAGTCCCTTCCGGCACACAGGGGTGGGCTCAGCACCTCAAGATTTCTTTCTGTTTCTCCTTTCTTTTTGCTCATGTCCTCTGCTCAGGTGGGAGTGCCCCATGAGAACCCTTCCTTACAACCTGGGGGCACAGGCTCCCTGTTCACCTCTGACCGATTGACTCTTTGGGCAGAATGCGGCACATTGTCGAGCTGCCTGGCACCAGCTGGGACTGGTTAGACCTGATTGGGACTCCTAGAACGACCTGCAACTGGCCTGTTTTGGCTAGCACTGGCATGGATTGGCTAGCACTGGCTTGGACTTGCAGTGACTGGCTAGGACTGGCTGGGGCAGGCTTGGACCAGCTGAAACCAATCAGGGCAGTGCACAGCTGTGTCTCACACAGAGCATACACTGTAGTCCCTGCTGCCAAACACTACCTCTTGTACCCAGTGTGTGCTGTTAAATCCTTGTTTCTTATGTATTATTGCTGTAAGGGGCCATTTAGTGATGCTCTGCCAGCATTTTAAGTGGTCACCTGCCCAAGTGGCTGGTGTGGAAGGCAAGATGGAGCTGAGAGTGAAATCCAAGTTGTTGGAAATCTGCTCAAGCTGATTTTTTTTAAAGGTATGCTCCTTTTTTGTACTGAAAATTTGTTTTGTCTTGCTCACCTAAGATCTTCTCTATTATTAAAACAATACCAAATATTTCTGAGTCCTGTAAAATCCAGCAGGCAGTGAGCCACTGCTTGCTGCCCAAGGAAGTTCATATTTCCTTGGTTTTCCCTGGAACTAAAATATGAAATTTCTGTTACAGTAAGGGCTTAGGAATAGGATAAAGGTACGTAAAGGGTAGGATAAAGATACATTAGAATGCACGATGACTGTCTAGCATCAATGGCTGTTCAGTGTTATTGTTCCAGGCTGCCCTTGGGAGATATACCCTGTTTAAAAACAAACATGTCTAATAAAGGTAGAATAGAATGACTGGAAATGTTTTTTTTCAGATTTCTATAGGTGACATTATTGCTGTCTTCCATAGGCATAGTTTGAGGGATATCTCTGTAAATGGTCTACCAGGCAAACTACCTACTGCCCCTTGTGCTGTCCTAAGTAATACTGCCATCTTTGTTTCTCCTATCTGACTTTCACAACCCATGTATTCAAATCAATAAGCTAAGCTATGTTGCAGAAACATAACAGGATGTTTTGTCTCAGTATAGTAATCAAGTTGTATATCTGTCCAGTTGGCCAGGTTTTCCATTTGTGTGACTCAGCAGAACTGTACAGAAATTTATGAACTAAATGAGTAATAATACCTCGAATTGCCACAATTGTTTAATCAATATAAGTGATTTTTAAATCCTTACTACTGTATTTTATTTTGTCAGTTAAAAAAAAAAAAATAAGAGTAAGCACTGCTTTATCTGAGGAACAGCCTTACGTTCCTCTTTCACTGTAAGTTGCCCTAGTGCTTCATAGCAAACTGCTAGGGATTTGTAGACCTCATATTGGTTTTTGTACACCTCTTCTTTCCAGGTTTTTTTACTTCTGGCATGATAGCTTCTCTTAGAAATCCTTATTCACCGAATCAGACCGGAATCCTTAGGTGCACAGGAGTTGTCCAATTGAACCACTTAAGGCAGGTGCTAATGCTCATTGTTAATTAGCATGCATGAGCTCAGCTGTGGCAATGGCCATGCAGTTCGTCAGGGTGCTGAGAGCCTCCTGTTCATATGGAAATCAGTGGAAGTGGGAAAGAACTTGCCACGTTTGGAGAGTGAGCCTATAGACTTTATCCAGCCGCACACATAAGTTTATGAGTTTTCCACTTCTAGCCCAGCATTATACTGGGTAAGTCATTTAAGCCATTTCCTGCCTGTACTTTCTACAGTAATTCAGACATGATCAGTCTCTCTTGTCTTCTTCACCGTTTGGTAATACTTACCATGGCAACGGTTCTGGCTATTGCAAATTTTGTCCATGTGGCATTATATTTATACCGTGCAACATGCTGTAAATCCATTAGCATTATAAGAGGCTAAAAATATATTTTTATGTTGCCTGTAATTTTCAGTACTTGTAGGTTGGCTATTCACACTTCAAACCTACTATCAGTAGTGGTGCAGATTTTTGGTATTTCTTCAATATTTTATGCTAGCACCATGCTTAATCCTTTGTGTGATGTACAGCAAGGGATGTACAAAATCAAGTCTGAAGATCAGATCTTGAGGTCTTCATCATCTGTGCTTATCTGTAATGTAGTATCTGTACAAAGACTTCATAAATATACACAAATTAGAAATAATAACCAACCAAAAAAACTCAACATATCTTTCTAATGTGTGCTTCTAACCTGAGTGGTTACTTCTTCAGTATTCATTTCTGTGCTCTCCAACCACTCTGTGTTGGCTGCCACCATCTGTTGTGTGTAGCAGAAATTGTGCTGTGAATCTTTTTGCATGGGGCTTGACTTTTACCAATCTTTTGTGGAGCAGCAAATCTACATTTCAAAGTACTGTGAAATACGTTTGGTGCATTGCTCATTTATTTCAAAAAGCAGCAAATTAATATTCTTAAACTGTGATGATAAGATCCAAATTTAGTAGTTCTGAAAAGGTGAATATTCTCCGTAAGACAGAAGGCTATATAATAAATGGCTTAATAATGGGGCAGTAGGAAGCAGACATGGGAGACCATTTAGAAGTGAAGTTGAATAAAAAAATTGATTGGTATAACTGGATACACTAGTAGAAGAGAAGCACACAATCAAAATCCAGCTTGAAAAATAAAATATTTACCAAATAACTGGTTCTGGCTGACAGTGCTTGCTTTGGGTATGTTGTGTCCTTACCAGCTCTTATTCTTAAGCAAGGTTTACTTGTTTCAAAAAATTCAGTTGTGCTGCTTGTTACGCTCTCCATGTGTGAAGAGTGTGGGAGTTGTCACTGGAGATCAAGATTCAGTTTCTTAGTTTAGTTCTTGAACAATAGAAAAATAATCTGTTTTAAGTTATATTCAGCCCTATTTTAAAACTTTTGTGCTGACAGGATGGTACACTGGATGCCAACGGATCTGCTTTCAAAGACACTTTTCAAAGTGTCTGTTTTCAACAAAAGTACAAAACATATTTTAGCGTAAAGTTTTTTTCAGGAAAGATAGCATGCCTGTTACCACTTTTTTTTGTTCTTTGAAGAATGAATTTATGTGACTTAAAAGGAAAAAAAAAATAAAAATTGGTGTAAACTTGATATTTTGAAGCAGAGAAAACAGACATTAGAGAAGAGTCATTTGAGAGAAATGTCCTCAGGAGAAAACATACTAATAGGTGTTCCAATAAGAGAGGAAAGTTGGCCAGCCATGAGAGAGATCATAAATAACATAATATTTCTTTTTTGTTTTCCACACAACCTTCTGCTATATTACTTCAATATCTGTCGTGCAAATCCAAAACATATTTTCTCTGTTGGTTGTTCATGGTCAGCTAGGAGAAGTCTGTGTTATAAGAGAACATAAATATCACAAACTCATCAAGGCTAAAGGTGCAGACAAGTGCTTTATGATTTCATCTAACCCTGTTGGGATGAGATTGCATTCTTGCAAATAGCCAATACAACAGAGACTGATAATTGTACTCTTCATTTAATTATCATTTCCCTGTGGTCTTTAAAGCTTGTATTTCATGTTATAAACATGAAAAAGGCAATTAATTAATCATGTAAAATGCTTTAAACTATAGATTGTGAAGTGCCTGCCAGGAGCATGTGGGCATCTGTTAAATACTTAGTTCTAATTAACAAGAGTAACCCAGATGATTATGGAGCAGTGTATCTTTCAGAATGGGTTGTTTCAATGGAAGAACAGTGGAAGCATGTTCTGAAAATTTTTAGTTGTAATCTCATCTGGTAAAATATTTAGCTACTAATACAGTAGTTAAAATTTTGTCTCTGATATTTTAAGGTAGTAAGTGCATAATTAGTTCTGAAGCAAACATCTTAAAATGTTTAAGCTCTAGTTGCTCTTTCTCTGACAAGTGTTCTGTCAGTACTTACAAAGAAGTTAAGAAGTTTTAGATTTAAATCTATATCTAAGTCTCATATAAAATAATATACACTTATAGTATGAGTATCTTCAGCCATTTGGAAATTTTCATTTCTATTGTGAACTGATATCCCAGGATGTCACAAAAACCAAAGTTACTCTATTCTGACAGATGTCTTTAATATGACCTCAAAGAAGGCTGTGTGATTTGCCACAGTACTATTCTGAAACGATGATATTCTAGATCCTAAATGTCTATGCTATGCTTCACTGAAGGAAATTAGTCCTAGATAAAATTGAAAACATTATATGAATATTTCTTCATATAAACTGATTACTATTTAGGGGGACATGGTCAAGTCCAAAGAAATAAGTTGTTCCTTGTTCTTATTATTCTGATCATTTATTCTATAATATAGCTGCATGAACAAATTAATAGCTTGAAATCACACCTACCTTTTTGGTTTTAAAAGGCATGCATAGGTATAAGTGTGTAGAATTTAACTAAGCAGTACACAAAGGGCATCTGAAGAAGAATAATCCAGCTTCTGTTTGCATACTCTAAATACATATCTGAATAAAAACACACTATTTTGACACAGATCCTGTTCAAAATAGGTCAGATCTTTTTCTGATTGGTTGGGTTTTGTTGTTTTGTTTTCTTTTTTTTTTCAGAAGGGTACTCATATATCTTGTACTTTGAATATTAACCACTCAATATGTTTGTGATGAGTAAGAAGAAAATCAGCTCGTACAATATCCGTTATTGGATGGTTGTAACAATGAACTTGCATAATCTTTTCTGCCTCTGTTGTCTGCAGTATAAGTCTTTAAAATAAACTATAGCAAAAAAGAAAAAAAATCTATATAGTAGGAACTGAAATGGTAACTTTCAATTCAAAACACAATGCTTTGAGACATTTTGGAAATTCTGACACTAAAGGCACCCCCCAAAGAAAAATACTGGTTTCCTTCAGACCATAACCTGGCCTTACTAGTATTTTATGTATAACGTGAAGCAAGGTTTACACAGGGTTACAGTGTCACACTTACTCCTCCCCCATCATGAGCCAGCCTGATGTATGATTTAGTTTTGGTCACATTTTAGTGATTGTCCAGCCTGGTAATTCACACTGAATGGAAGAATGCATTTATTTGGTTGTAGCATCACTCCTTACTCCAGTGGACATGTCTATGTGTCACTACTATTCCTAAAGAATGTGATAGTCTGTACTGGACTGCAAATGTTTATAGAGAATCATGCTGAAAAAAGTGCCAACACTGTGAACTTCAGAAATACTAGCAAAGTTCACAGACAGGAAAGAGCCAGCAAATAAAATTTCCAGTATCAATGGAGGGCCTCATACTCTATCTGAATCTTTCTGTTCCAAGGTTTCCTCATTGTAGCCTCAGATATCAAAATACACAGAATAGCTAATGTGAAACTAGAGCACACTGCAATTCTAAAGTGAAGTGGGAAAATTTGTGACAATATCATGAGATACATATGTTCAGTGTTTTTGATATGAACATCTTAACAGAGCAATGATGGTTAAGATGGAAAGGGGGGGTTAAATCCTTTCTGCCACATTGCATACTTCCTATATTGAGGAAGGTCAGTTTAAAGGTGACTTATTGTGACCTAAAATGTAGAACAGGTGGACAAATGGAAACATGAACACCTGTGTCTTTGCAAAATTCACATATGAAGGTGGTTAAGAAAATGAGCTGAGCTGATCCAATCAGCAACGTCTCATAATATACTAGAATCCATCATAAAATAATTCTGCAAAGCACCAGAGTAACAGCAACACGCATGGGATGAAGCCTGCCTCTCCTTGGATTATCAGGCTAAATGAGTCACAAGCAAAGCCGAGTTAGCTCAGGTGGGAGGTGGCACTGTGAAGTGCCAAACGCTTTTGAAGCAGCCTGCTCATGGGTCTGCATGGGCTCCTGAGTCACAGCGTGTGCTGAGGCTCTTCTAGCAGAAAGATAGTGCAAATTCTGCTGTTGCTCAGAGATAAATATGAAATCAATCTCATCCACTGCAGGTACCAGTCAGCCATTCTCCTGTTCCATTAACACATTCCAAGTCATCTCTGTCCTGACTGGTTACCTGGTAAATATTTTTTATGCAGTGAACCATTCCAGCTCTTACATTCCTGCTCCTGGGTGATACAAGTCCCTGTTCTGATGAGTTGTGTTCTACCTGTCCTTGGCAGGCACTGTTAATGAGGACACCTTAATGACATCTCCCTTTGACTCAGTCACGCTATGTAACAGTAGCTAGCTGTGAATCTGTCTTCAGAGTAAATTTATATTGATAATCCAGTTGCCTTTGAATTATGTTCTTCAGCTCTGTGTGTTCTATTTGTCCTCACCTATTTTGTTTTGTAGCCTTGTTTTTGTGGCCTTATTTCCTAAGAGGGCTGGGTTTATGTGATCACTCTGTGCAACGATCCCTTGCCTAATCATTAAGGAGCCACAGCTAAAGTTGACACAGGAGTGCCTCACTGATCATGGCAGGAGAAGATGGAGAGAGGGTGCAAGATGGGCCAAGACCAATTGTATGAGGTTCAACAAGGCAAAGTGATGAGTCCTCCATTTAGGTCACAACCTCATGCAGCACTACAGGCTAGGGGCAGTGACTGGAAAGCTGCCTGGCAGAAAAGGGCCTGGGGGTGCTGGCCAAAAATCGGCTAAACTTGAGCCAGCAGTGTGTGCAGCTGGTCAAGAAAGCCTTTGGCATCATGGCCTGTATCAACAGTAGTGTGGCCAGCAGGACTGGTACAGTACTTGGCACTGGTGAGGCTGCACCTGGAATCCTGTTAGGCCCCTCTGGAGCATGTGCTGGAGTGTGTCCAGAAAAGGGCAGTGAAGCTGGTCAAGGGTCTGGAGCACAAGTCTGATGAGGAGTGGCTGAGGGAGCTGGGAGTGTTTAGCCTGGAGTAAAGGAGGCTCAGGGAGAACCTTATCACTCTATACAAGTACCTGAAAAGAGGTTATAGTGAGAGGGGGTCGGTCTCTTCTTCCAAGTGGCAAGTGATAGGACAAGAGGAATAGCCTCAAGTTGTGCCAGGGTAGATTTAGGTTGGATAATAGGAAAAATTTCTTCATTAAGAGAGTTATCAAACATTGGAACAGGCTGCCCAGGGTAGTGGTTGAATCATCATCCCTGGAGATATTTAAAAGATGTGTAGATGTGACACTTAGGGAAATGGCTAGGACTTGGCAGTGTTGGGTTTATGGTTAGATTCAACTATCCTACAGATCTTTTTCAACCTAAACAATTCTAGGATTTTGTGATGGGAAGCAAGGATAGATAAGTTAGAATCATTTCTATATGGAAGCTCTTGAATAATCTTGATAATCAGCATCTGTGTACTGGCCAATACAGTGTTCAACCTGAGACTGAGGGACAGATTGCATAGCTGGGTAATTGTTTAGGCTTCAGATTTAAAAACAAAATATATATAAGATATAATTCCTGATCTTTTGTCAGGTAACCACTATTGAAAGCAAATAAAAAATTCAAGAGTAAATAAATTGCACAAATATTCGACTTTCATTGTCAAATGCATGGAATGATAAATAATATCTGGTTTTGGATCTGTCAGTCATAACTTCTCAATGTTAAACACAGAACTATTTTTGATAAACAAATACAGAATTTTAATCATGTTAGTATTGTGATCTAAGTCAATTATTAAATAAATAGGATGATTACTACTTCCTCCATCAAATTTTCTTTTTAGTCTGGAGTCAGATGTATCATTGCCCTTGTCATGTACATGTACATTTTGAGTACACAGCCACATGTTGTTCCCATTACTATTTTGTTAGTGAATTAAACCTTAAAGTTTTTTCAAGCTTTTCATATAGATTAAGCTTGGTTTTCACAAAATCCCCTTTATTCTTCCCTGTAATCATTTTTGAAATTTGTGTGTTTAACTTCATGATTTACTTTGCAATGACAGGGTGCATGGCAGCCCAGGTTATTTCCTGCTCCTCCCTTTCACCAGTATGTGACCTGACATGGAAATTTTCAGTCAGCATTGTCATCGATCAAGATGACTTTCCCCTCTCCTGTCCCTGACGAGGAAGAGTTGTATCGTAGATAATCTCGAAAATTTCTTTATTCTTTCCTGGACCTCTATCCCTCTCTAGCAGCTCATGTAGAAAGATCGATACCTATTGAATGTGACTGACATGAATGCTGAAACATCGGAATTTGAGTTCTTTTCTGTCAATTCAGCCTGACTGGAGTGAGAGAAGTTACACTGGAAAGTAACTAGCAGTGCAGCAGAGTGATTGGATTAACAGCACAGAATAGCTGAGTCAGGCTGGGTGCATGGTGGGGGATTTTTTTTGCTTATCTTGTTTTCTTTGTTTTTTTTTCTGGAATACTCTTTTTGCTGGAAAAAGCAGTTTCATAGCATTGAAAACAAGGCACTAATTTGAGTAGAATGTATTTGCTGGCAAATCCCCTTGCTTTTCTTCGTCCCTAAAAATAGTGGGGGAGGTGAGGATGATGGTGCTAGCAACCTGATTTACCCACTTGTCCTTGTTTTAGGACAGAATTTCCTCTTTGGCCTGAAAGGATCAGAGTCACTTTTCATGTGTCTTGATGCACCTGTCAATGAGCCATGGAGATTCTCCAGTCCTACAATGCCATAGTGATGATTTCCTTGGGAACAAGGAAATGCTGACCTCAACATCTCCTCTTCTAAATGGTAGTTTGAAGAGACATTCTTCATATTTCTATAGCTCAGAGCCTTGCAGTGCAACGGTGAGAATAATTTTGCTCACTGCTTACATTGGCTCCTCACTGCTTTACTAACAGAAGTGCCTCTAGTATTTGAACTTTGACCCTAGTCTCCAGGTAGGACAGGTAACTAGAATTTAGAATGTTGCTTGATTGTGAAACTTGTGTGTGTGGAGAATGACAGCGAGGTGTTATACCTTAAAGAAATGCTGCACATTATTGACTATGAGCTATCATGGGGCATGATATAGAAAAATCACACAATTTCTTTCTTTTCTTTCTTTTATTTTTCATCTGAGCTAAAAGGAAAGTTACAAGGGTTTGTCTTGTTCATAGTATAGTGAAGGTTAATTAGTAAATATTTTACAGAGCACTATTAAAATCCTCAGATTAAAGGCTCCAAATACTGCAAGTATAAAACATCCTTATTTATTATTAATTTATTTTTATCTGCTTCAGGACATATGGAAAACTCGCTTCTAACTCAGAAAACAATTAATTATAATTTGGTACCAAAGTTTTTCATCTAACTTTTTTTTTGGGGGGGGGAGGGAGGTGAAAAACCATGCACAAAAATTACAGTGAAAATTAATGAGCAGAGTTTTAATGATGTTCAAGGTTTCTACAGGAGCAAAGTATAAACATTTAAAACAATGCACTCTTACACAGTCTAAATTTGAAAAAAAATGTAGCCTCACATTTCTTCCTGTTTTAAACTCATCCTTTTTATCTGATCCCTGTTGTCTGTTTCTCTGGTTGCTTTGATCAAAGCAGGGTACTGATGAGTGGTGGCAATTCATTGTGATTGCTTAATGTGGACCTCTGAAGATCTGTAAAAGTATTTTCAATGGTCTGAGCCATGTAGTGGCCTGCCCCAGTGAAGAACTGGACAGTTGACCATTTTCTTGGGGAGTGCCCCTGGGGAAGCAGAGTTATACTCTCTGTCTTGGGTGACAGCTTTCTATTGAGAAACAGCAGTAGGAGACAAGTTCTGAACCACGTTATTGTGTGTTAGCAAGGTTATGAAATGCAATTTATGGGCCTAATATTTATTTTATTAAAGTTTTACAGCTCATCTTTAAGCATCATTATAGAGCATCAGTGTTTATTAGAGATCTCTGTGCATTTCCAGAGTGCTCATTGTTGTGGTTTCTGGGTACTTGAGGTGCCAATGTTATCAATTGGACTGTGAAGCTAAATTAGGCTGTAATGCCCTTGAGCATATTTTTTCCAGATCAGGCAATAATGCCCATGATTAGAGGCTCTGTTGTGTATTAATTGACCATGACTTGTTATGCATCTTGGACTGAAGATGCATAACCTGTTTCAAGGTCATTTATGTAGTAGTTAAATATCTCAAAAGGGTGAATATTGATGAATTACAGTGTTAAAGGCAGCTTTCCCTTTAATAATGTAACACTGCTCTTACATGCCTTTATATAACACATTCAAAGCTTGTCTTTCTTAGATCTTAACACAAACATTTGTAGCAAAATTTTCAGCTTTTTATAATTAATGAAGAGAGACAGTAAATTATTAACTTTAAAACTATGACTAAATGCCTTTGCAAATGGTTGTTTGTGGGGAATGTGCAATTTTAATTGTGCACTAGTTATCTCTGAAGCTGTGGAATCTTAAGTTGTGGTGCCTTCGTGGAAAAGAAGGAATTGTATAATATGAAGGAAAAAAATTCAAGAGGCTTTGAATTAGTAGGCACTGGAAATAAAGCAAGTTGCTTGCATTACAGTCTAGCGGTTTAATCCATGTTAAGGACCCAGAGGCTGTAGATTTCCCTGTGCTAAAATCGCTGACTGAATTGGAGTACTCTGTAACAAGAGGCTGGACAGCTGGACCTGGCTTAATGTGTAGTGACTGTGATTATGAAAAACAAACCTCCCCAAACCAACAACAAACAAAAAAACAAACAAAAAAACACAAGAAAAAATCAGAAGAATAAGGAGAATTTGCTTTACTGAACTTCTCTGGAAGGGTTGAAGATATTTTCAAAATGGCCCCTGAGCTGATGTCTTACTTATCCAGTTTCTCGTTACAGAAATTGTGTTTTGCTATCATCATAGTTTTTTGGTGGGTTTTGGTTTTTTGGTTTTGTTTGTTTATTGGGGTTTTTTAGCAGACATGAATAAGAAGCTTATAGAGTTCTTGGTATGTGCATTTATTTTATTAAAATGGCCTGTGTTTCCCTAAAGTTTGCTTTCTGTATATGTCAATGGTCTTTGTTAAGGTGACCTAGTCTTTATCTGAAAGCTTAAAATTGGAGAATTCAGAAAAAACTATTAGCTTGATGGAGATTGAAATGGAAACCAGTAAGGATGCTGGCATAGGAACTCAGTAGTCCTGTCCTCAACCTCCCCTTTTCTCATACCACTTTGTCCTGGCAAAGGCTTGAAGCTTGTGTAGCATTTTATCACTAGTTCTCAGTGCAGACTCAGATATTTCATAGCTGATCTAGTACTGGTGTATTGATTAGCATAAGAACAGTCAATGGAATAAAAGTTAATATTAAAAAAGTAAATAATTTTACATATTTCTTGGACAAGACAGCTTAATTAAAATAATAAGCTTAATTAAAGCTTAATTAAAATAATTATTACCAAGACATAAAATAGTATGCCAAAATTATTCTTTTCCTCCTTCATTTACAGAAAGGTAGTTTGGAATAATAGATTATTCAGTTTTTTCCTGTTATTGCATCTGAACTACAACAAATATTGCCCCATGCCTTATACCTTGTGGGTACCATCTTTCTTAGGAGAAAGAAGTTGATAAGAAGCTGCTTCAATGCTTTTGACAGATGAATAATATCTCACATTCTGAAAACTTAATTTTTCATAGTTTAAGTGCTCATTTGGTATGTATTGTTTAAAAGCTATGCCTCATGCATTTTTAAGTCATTTTCTAACAACACAATCCCACAGCACAGGGTCCCAGCTGAACACCTGTGTTTACTAACAGTATTCAGCTCCTCCAGGTCTTGCTGGTTTCTAAAATACAAACCAGAGTGATCACTGCTGGAAAACTGTGGGTCTATAGGAGATATGCTGTGCAATTCCCAAGCACTACAGGTCTGATGCTGTGACTGTGTTTACTTCCCTAGACACACTCTACATTGCCAGAACAAGTAAGTTTAGCCAGATGCCAAATAAGATTGCAGTTGACAATAACACTCTAAGACAGAATGTGGGGAAAAAAGTAGTACTCTTCATTATTTTTCTAATATTTTCTTAAAATAAAAAATTGCGACACTCTATAGCTTCACAGGTTTTCCTTGAATTATATTGAAGGTTTCTCAAGATTGATAAAAATGTTCTTCATGATTGAAAATAATCAAAAATGAAGAAATTCCTTAGAAGAACTATTTACCTTAAATGATTCAGTAGTGTGCTCATTCTGAGGTATATTGCAAATGGGAGACAAACTGTATTTTTAGAGGAGGAGGTAGGAGGTAAGCCTTGTCATTATATCTGGTATGTTCTTCATCCCCCAGTTCTAAAATTAAATCCCTGGATGGGATTTAAGCTGGATGCCTGAAGCTGACTATAAAGACCAGAATTTCTTAGTCCTTTTGGATTGAATTCATTTCACCCAATACTGGTATAATAAATTTGTCTACATATTAATCTGATCATCCCTGCCTTCTTTTATAGTGAATGTTGATAAATAGGTGGTTTTAGGTCTTTCAGGTATGTGCAGCAGATGATATGAATTGTGCCCTTAAAGTGACTGTTTTTCTCTCTTCACTATGAGACAGCTATCTTATTTCTAATTTAATGCAGGCATCTACATTTGATTATATGAATCCCACTCTATAATGTTTATTGCATAATAAAAAAGGACCCCTTTACAAAATAAATTCAAAATCTGGTACACTAGCTTAGAAAAACTGCTAAGTCCAAGGTCATTGCTGCATGATTTAACTTCTTATTCTATACACTGCCTGTCTCACCTAGTGAATTATGTTTAGCTGTCCATTAGTCTTGCAGAATACATTGCTCCTCTCCTTTTTCCCTTTTAAATTAAACATCACATTTGCAGATAATAAAAATGTCCACAAAAATATGTAGCCATAGAAAAATGTTGCATTCATGATGGGGCCAAATATTTTGAGCCTAAATTTTCACAGCAGGATTTCAAAATAGATGTGATTTCTTTTCATCAAAAGTCAGATAAATACAGCCATAGCACAGTTATATGCTATAGGTGGCCCTATTAGAAGGTCAATACTTTCAATTATTTTTTCCTGGAACAAAGGTAACCTGGATGTTTTCTGTTGTGACCATAGAAATATGCTGTGATATTCCAGAGATCCGTGAAGTAACTTAGCAAGTACCACCATTTCTACAGTGACTGATACAAGTAACAAGTGCTTAAACACCACCCGTGGTCTTGGACAGAGGGTTTCTGCAATATAATATCCTCCCTCCTTTTTTTCTGTAATGTACTGTGGAAAGGTGAAGTCTCCAAATCTAACAGAAGTGTTTGCATTTCCATTAGTCAGAGGATAATATGAATGAACAAGGTTCACTGGAGGAACAGGAAAGTATATATTTCTGTTTCACAACTTCCCAACTGAATGTCCATTCAAAAGAGATGTGGAATTATATTTCCTCCTGTATTTTAGATATGGACCCCTGTGACTTTTTTCATTCTTTACACTTCAGCCTTTGCTCTAGCCTGATAACTGCATTGAATTTCTGGGAAAGGAAAGGTGTGACAGCAGAATATCTTCTGCTGAAGAAGACTCTGGAAGAGACCTGTTTTCCTGTTTGTTGGATAAAGGCAACCCTACGCTGGTATAGAAAAGATAAAGTCTTAAAGATAAAGTGGGAAGTTCCCTGACTTCCTACTCATCAAGCGTGTGCTATCAATGGCAGTTGCCACTGATGCTGAGATCATAGTGCTGAGTTAAAGGATTTTAGTGTCAGTCTGAGCATGTCTTGCTGGGCATGTGTACTCCTGAGCCTTTGAAGGGAATGCAGACCATGAGATACTGTTTTAGAAACTCAAAATGGCAGCAGTTTTTAGCATGTGCACAGAAAGGGTTCTTAATGCAAATAGCTGACTCTTTCCATAATAGTTTTATGATACTGCTAATATAATGGTTACCATTGTGTACAGTAAGATTTTTTCACTTTTTGTTTACCAGTTGTATTTCCTTCTGTATGCTTATTCCATTTTTTTAGCAGAAAATATGGTAAAGTATGATCACTCTTATTTTCTCATGTGTAGCAGGGGAATTCTTTATACATACAAATCCTAGGCTCCAAAAAAAATAAGCTTCTTTTTAAGTGTAGTGTGTTTTCTTGTTAAAAGCCAAACCAATTTTGTTCCCAAGTAGTTAATACTAACGCACCTTCCTTTTATTTCTGATAATAAAGAACATGAATACCTCAGTGATGTTAAACACATTTAGATGGTGACAATCAATATTCAGGTCCTGATTTCAGCCAAGATGGTTGGACCACATGACTCCAGAGTGCCTAATCTAAATGATGATAGTCTATAACTACTACAGAATATTTTGACAAAACTAAATAATTTCCATTTCTGGATTTTTGTGTCTTTTTGTTTTTATTGAACACATGCCTCCCATCTCTTTCCGATAAAGTAGCTCTTTAAACCTGGTAGATGATTGCTTTTATTTGCAAGGCAAATCACTGGCAGCTGTTGCAGAGTGATTCACGGGTGTCTACGTTTAAACAGTGATGCCTAATCATTATAAAATGATCCATCTGGGTTTTTATTCTACAGAGGGGACTTTCTGTGCTATGAAAAGACAGAAAGCATTTGACACAGATATTTTAGTACAAGAACACAGCAAATGCTCTGTCTCATAACTTCCTAGATTCTTGATCTTCCCCTAAGCCTTAAACAGCAGCATATAAAGCTTACTTATGGAAACTATAAGTTGCTGACACAACTGTCCTGTTCTTTATTTAGGGTAAGATTGTGCCTATTGGCATAGCCTTGGGTAAGAGGTGGTGTGTGAACTGCATCATTGTAATGCCAGCCTGGGGAAGTATGGTGACTCAGATTTTCCTCTGAATCACATTTTCTCTTCTGCTTCTTCCTTGCTCTGAGGGAATAGTAATTTACTTCTGGAAATTAGTATCTCTGTGCAGTGGCGCAGCTGTTCTAGCCAACAAGGCTAGAAAAAGACTTCAGTCTTCCCCCTGTTCCTCCCTATCTTCCTTCTGCTCACCTGTTTAAAAGGAGATATAGCTAGGTAAATAGTCTGGCTTACTCCTACACACTCAGGCCTAAAACTTGGGTGGTTTGCATAGGGCTGTAATTGCAGGGTTCTTCCATTCTCTTCTGCGTGGGTGCATACTTACAGACTAAACCTTACAGAGAAGACTCCAGATGTGATGTGCAGCCTGGAGAAAATAAATAGCATTTTGTTTTGGCTCAGTCATTCAAGTAAAAGAGGACTGATAATTTGGAAAATTTTACTCATCCATGAACTTAATTTTTCTTTATCAAACAGCTTAGAGTTTTGCATAGCAAACAAATTTAGTCCTAATGCAGTCTGAAAGAGAATCTGTTAACCTATAGAACTGTATAGAACTTGCTGCTTTGAGTGGAAGATTCTTGACAGTTTACTTGGTGGCATCAATCCATGGAGGCTTCTTTCTGCCGTTGCTGCATGTGACCCTTATGCTATAGAGGAATTAAAAAAAAAATCTTTGTTTATTTTAACATTTGTATACAAAACTTCTACATATCAGGTCTAAGTATGATCTACTGTTGCATATGAGTTTATTCTGATTTGGTATCAGTCTGTGGCTGCAGTATCAGTCACATTGTGGTGTAGGAGAACATTGGTGAGTAAAGCACAAATACACATGCCAGTCTTTAAAATTTGGATTATAAATATATATTAACAGATAACACTTAATATACAATTTCTGAATGGCAGAAGCAAAATGTGGTGAAGAGCAAACCAAATAACACTTCCTCTGCTGAAGGAGGGTGGGACACTAATCAGGTGCAAAATCCTTAACCGGGGAGGTACTGCTGGAGCAATACTCTCCCTGCTTTTCCTTTGTGCTCGGTCTTGTGGGGGCTGTGATCTTACATACCCTCTTGTTTTCTCCGTTGAATTTTCATTATATGTAGCCAGTTTTATGTGTTTGGTGTGTGGTTTTTATTTTCTTTATTGTGTTCTAAAAGCAATTCTACTGAGCTGTCCAAGTTGCACTGCTTTAGTGGCCAGGAACAGACCATTTGCACTATGTGCCTCATCTCCTGGGCCCTCAGTGTTACTGAGTCTGTTCTGTCAATACAAATTGAACACACAGACCCTATTAGCATTCTGTGCTTTTACTCTCAAGGACTCCTTGCAGAGTGCAGACTGTATTATAACCATACTGAGCAGTTACTTTACCAAAACTCTGTAAGGCTGCTGTTGACCCCAGCTGGTGTCATCATTGTCAAGATCCAACTTGTACTTGTATGGGGGAGTCCATTACCTTTGCAACTAGCACAGTCTAGACTTGAGTATTTTATCTTATGGTGAATAATGATCATTAATGTTTTTACATTTTGTTCTGATGAGGAAGCATGATGTTTGTTTTACTACAGTAACAAGATGAAGCATAGAAACATTTAGAATAAGCCTCTTGCTAAAAGCTACAGGAGGCCCGGAAGGATAAAAAGCCCCTACAATACACACACCCTGCTTACTGTCTCTAGTAACTATAAATGTTGATAACTATTCAAAGGATAAGCAGAATGCTACAATAAATTGTAATGTGCTTTCTAGATTGATTGCCAAATAGACCTGATTCAAATGTTTTCAGTAGTACATTTCTCTACTTAGGCATCTTTTTTTCAGTTTCAGGTCATTGCCCTAATGGGTATCAGAAAAAAAAGAGAATGTATTGTATTAGGAGAGGTGCTGTGAAAATCTGTGGGCTGATTACAGGGGGTTTTTTTACAGAATATGCTATGGTGCAGTTACCCATAAGAGGTTTGCATGAAACATCACGATATATGAGTGCACTGGTAGTATGACAGCTCTTTCAGTCTTGCATCCTGGTTAAACCACTTTAAATGTGTTGGATTTGGTTGTTCGTCTTCCCCCCCTCCCCCTCCCTCCCCGCCTTCCCCTCTAGTTTATAGCTTTCTGAAAGGGAACTGCTTTGTAAGGTAAAATAATCTCTGGAGGGATCTGCCAGCTCAGGAAGTAAAATGACTGACACCCTGTCTCAAGACATCACCTACTACAACAACCCAGAAAAAGATATATCCTTTTTCTGAAACGCCATTGGCATTGCTGATTGCTTTGTGATCATTGTTAACACCTAGATTCTTATCAGCCACTTTTCCCCTAACCATATATTCCCCTTTTTGTATTAGTGCACATGATTGCTCCTTTTTAATATCAGTACTTTTCCTGGTCTCTGTTGAATTTTATCCTCAATTTTGAACACACTGAACTTTGTCAAGATCATTTTGAATTCTGATGCTGTCTGGCAAGATGATTTTTATCCCTGGAGGGATATGAATGCAGTTCCTCTGAAATTGTGTAAATCATTGTTGAAAATACATTATAGTCCCAGATTTGGGCCAGTACTGAAGATTTCTTCCAAGTTTGATAACTCCAGGTTTGACGACTGAAAATTGATAATAGCAGGAATATTTGGGATTCCTTTCCTCAAACTTGTATTTCTCTGTTGTAGTGATTATATTCATGTTATCATTAACAAGATTCTTTATTAAATATGCAGCAGCATCACTAACCATATTAAAGTCTTTATTATGTTTGCTGGTGGCCGGTAATTTCATTGGCTTTACTATGCTTGGTAAATTCTTACTTGCTGCTTATAAATTGTCTTATATTCTTTTTATAGCTTGCCTTTTTGATATTTTTCAATATCTTGACTTCCAAACTTAGATTAATATATTTCTAATTTCCTCAGTCTTTCTTTGTCCCAATAGATAGAGGAGGTGTGTTTTCTATTCTGCTACTTCCTTCTTGTGTACTTGAAGGTGATTTCTCTGTTGAGACTGCCTTGGCTAGTTAGAAAAGTTCCCTAGAGTGATTAATTCCCTGAAGCCTTATATGTTTGCCTTTTCTACATATTCTTCAGCTTCTTTTGTTTTCCTGGACTACTGTTTGAAACACATTTTCTTTGGTAGCTGATTACAGTTAATTCTTCCATGCATGAAAACTGAAGTAAAGTGTTAATACTTTAGTCGTCTCTGTGTATCATTCATTTTTATGTCTTCTGTCCAATTAAAGAGTGGTCTCTTCCTTTCTTTTGTCTTCCCATGACTGCTTAATGTATTTATAGACTTTCTTCTCATGTCTTTTTGTGTCTCTAGCTAATTGAAAGATATTTTGCACCCCAGCCTTTTGATTTTTAACCATATGGGGCATGTAAGCTATCCATTATGATTAACATTAATTATGTGCTTTTGTTTCCACTTTTATAATTATTCTTTTTGTATTTTCAGGTCATTAAAAATGCTACTGCTACAGTTAGAACAGTGTCTTCATATTTTTTCTGCCTACAAGTCAAATGAATTTGCTTCTGTGTATTCAGTGTAGTTTCTCTCAGTAGGTTAAGTACCTCTTACGCACATTTATCATTTAGATTATTTTACTGAGCAATCTTACTGTAAGTTTGTTTTTTCCTCATTTAGTCTGCTTTTAAACTCAGAACAAGGACTTCAATTTTTTTTTTTTTTTCATGTCATAAACCTCATCATTTCACAGTGATCCTATATTAGCTCTTTGCTGCCAAGTTGATTCCACTATAGAAACAAACCCAACAGCTCTTCCCCAGTAGCTTTTTTCACCTTTGGAAACTTACAGAACTTTTGCAGTAAAGATTTGATTAATTACATGTCCTAAAAAGAAATTTTAGAAGTCTTCAAACCCCTACCTACTTCTTGGCAATGACTCTGTTTTCTCTTGTTAGATACACCCTGAGACATTCCATAACTTATTAGGTCTTCTTAAATTTCTGAATAAGTCTTTTAGATTAAGATATGCAATTCAACACCTTCTTGCCTATGCTTATTAAAAAGCACTTTCACTATGTCTCTGTGATACCTATGATGTGTATAGACACTTCAATATTTTCCTTACTAGTACTGGCATTAATAAATATTTGGCATTTACCGGAAGATTCAGATAAAATTCTATTATTGACACTGTTTCTCATACAGTCTTGCTGCAAAGTCTAATTTCTAGATTTGTGTTTAATAAGTAAATCTGTGATTTGAAAGTAGCAGTGGGCTTCTTGCAACAACTAACTCTTATTCTACTGTAGTAGCAAAAGCTCATTCAGATACTCATATCCCAGTTAAAATCTCTTTCTGCTTCCCATCAGGTACTGTGACTTAGCTCTGTGGTCTCTGTGGAGATTCTTGAGATTCCATTTCCCTTGGGACTGAGATGGATTTTGTTTGACTGTTGGATTTTACCACGGCAATGTGCTTTTATTGCTAAGGCTTAGTTTTAATAAGCATGTGCAGTTAGTTTGTCTGTCTATAACTCTTCTGCTTAAAAGGTTATGGTATGTGTGTAGATCCTAAGCTATTGCACATCTGACAGGGTAATGACATGAGGAGCTGCAGAGCACTACAGATAGCCAAGTGGGAGCACTGTACATATAGATGACCTATCCTATTCTTTCAGTGACATTCATAAGGTGGCCACGTGAGAGACAGCAGGACACCACAGATAATGAAAGAGAAGCAACAGCTGAACAGAACAGAGGGCCACGGCAGGAAGTACAGGGACAACTGTGTCAGAGTCACCAAGTAAGGGTGTAAAGTCAGCAAAACCAGAGCCAGTGAGGAAAGGGAAAATAGAGTGGGTGGTTTATTTGAGAGGGGCTGAGGGTGCTAAATGAGAATAGCTTGGGAAGAGGGAGGGGGGAAAAGGGAGTAGAAGGTGAAGAAGTCATTGCTTGGAAATGTTTGGGAGTACCTGTTGAGCAGCTTGTTCGTGACCAGCAAAGTCAATGGCAGGACAGTGTATCTCTTGCTGCTGGGTCTGTGATGGAGTCTGCCTGGCTTCAGTGCCTGGGGGAGCCAGGATGCTTTCCCTAACACCAGTGACGGAACTCCCATAAGAATGGACTGAACTTCTCAACAAAACCCTTGTAAGCTCACTGATCTCAGGATCTGTAGTTCTTGTAACCACAGCTAGGCAACTAAGGAAGGGAAAGAGACACAAATTTGATCAGATTGACAGAAAGACTTCAGTCTTGGCTCCAAAGTCAGCTTTGTAAGCAATAGGTGTGTGCCCATGGGCCAGTCAGTGCACAGTACTGGCACACAGCCAGGCAGCAGTTTTCAAGAAGCCTGGGAGAAAGACTGGGTTGAGGAGTTTAGGGAAATACAGGTAAAAAAGGAACGGAACGAAACTGAAATTACTACATGAGGGATTGCACGCACAGGGAGAACGTAGAATACAGTAAAAGGTATGTAAGGAGTCAGGAGATAACTGAAAATAAAGCAATAACAGCAAAACCCCAAACAACCAAACAAAAAACCTAAAAGAAAAATGCTTTTGTAGCCCCTGCTTATGAAACAATGTATTTCAAATCCCCATGGCATGTTTTTGGGTGAAGACGAATTATTTATTTAGCTTCCTTTTCCGCAGTGAATCATCCTAATCTTTCAGGAATATAGTCATCACAAACTTTAGACTTTATCTATTATGAAAATACCACTTTCCCCCTTGCTTTTCTTTCAAACTTTATCTGGAAATTATTTCTATTGTTCTGACTCTGCACTGATAAAATAACACTCTTATTCTCACAGAACTAACATCATCTGCAAATTATCTCCTTTGTTCTGATGTCTTTTCCATATAATGTTCACTGACTTCACTTATGACAGGCAATCTTTGTGTCATTCATTTGGGTAGAGAATGTAGTATGTGTATATCACAGCTCTTGAGCTATTATTGTGCAGATCCCAGCTGAAACTTTATACTGTCCTCTAGTGTGCTGTGTTCACAAAAATAAACACAATTAGCTAAATAAAATTTTCTTGGCTAATCAAACATGTTTGACTTAAAATTCAAATCATCTTATAAAGGTAGATAATTTGGTTAGAATTCAGAGGCTTCTCATTGTGGAAAACTCAGTTTTTGTGTTCAGGATTACTTGCTGCCATAAGATGAAGTATTAGTGACCCCATCTAAATCAGACAAATAAGGAGCTACAAGCCAGGGGCTTTAATTTGCAAGGTTTTGACACTGCTATGGTTATGAGTGATACCTTTGGCCCAACCGTCTTACCTTCTGGCCTTGGTAGCCTTTTCACATTCCTCTCTTACCTCTTGTGACCTCAGGTACTGCAAAAGCCTGTTTGTTTTCAATTTACGTGTCACTCAGTTCAAAAAGACTAGAATTTGAAGACTGAAAAAGCCCAAAGCCTAAATGTACCATCCAAAGAACTTGACACACTAGGGAACATTAAACCGACTTCAAATCATTCTCTTTTAAAAATACACTCCCTCCTCAAACACCACTGTAGTTGTGTTTTTTTTCTTAACCCTTTAAAGAGTTCTTTATCTGTTTGTCTCTAAGCAACAGTCAGCATGGATGAATCACTAATAATGTTTCAAGTAGTTGTAAGTATTCAAGTAATTCTCCTTGTTTATTTTTGCAATTTGATAGAGCTGATTCTGCTGTTACAGGTAAGAATTGCTAAAATCTACTAGTGAAGTAGAAAAATATAAGATAAACTATGTCTTATCTTAAACAAAGTTGCTTTTTTAGTCTTTAATTTTACAAAGGAAACTTTTTTTTACTTTGCTATCTGCTTTAAGTGTGGTTTGTGAGGCATATGCTGGGATCCTTGGCGGAATGTTCACTTCCCAGTAATATGAAGTGCCATTTGCTAGCTTGGTGGGAATTGCCAGATATTGAATGTCAGGCCTGTCACTGGTTCATTTCTACATTTTGGACCTTAGGATTTTGTCGTATGAGGCAGGAATGGAAGTGAGAGAATGGCAAAAAAATGCAGTTGCAGAAAGGAAAATATATTTCTCTAGGGACACTGGTATATTTTTAATTGCAGCAGTTAAAAGCACTTGTCTGACATGATCGGTTTGGCGTGATGCCTTGCATCAAAGAAAGCTGGTTGTATTGTGTCCTCTGCAACCTGAGAGAGGCAGTGGTGTCTGCTGTCACAGTCTTTTCAATCCTCAAAGCTTGGGCATCTTGATTGTTTTGTGTAGCTCCTTACCACTCTTTGCCACCTCTATAAATAAATACATCTGCAACAAAAAGAGGGCTGAGGAAAATCTCCATCCTTATTTGCTGCAGAGGGAAACTGTGACAAAGGATGAGGAAAGGGCTGAAGCACTTAATGCTTTCTTTGCCTTAGTCTTTAATAGTAAGGCCAGTTGTTCTCCAGGCACCAGCTTCCTGAGCAGAATGAAGCCCTCATATTCCAAGGGGAAATGGCTGGTGACCCACTACACCACCTGGACACACATGAGTCTATGTGACTGAATGGGATCCACCCAAGTGTATGGAGGGAGATGGCAAAAAAGCTCATGAAGCCACTCTCAATCATTTACCATCAGCCCTGGCTAACTGGGGAGATCCCAGTTCAGTTGAAGTTTGCAAATGTGACACCTGTCCATAAGAAGGGTTGGAAGGAGAATCTGGGGAACTACAGGACTGTCAGTCTGACTTTGGTGCTGGGGAAGGTTATGGAGTAGATCATCTTGAGACTGGCCTTTAGTAAAACCTTTAATACTGTTTGCCATGGTATTCTGGAGAAACTGACTGCTCATGCCTTGGACAGGTGCACTGTTCACCAGGTTAAAAAAAATGGATAAATGTCTGAGCCCAGAGTTGTGGTGAATGGAGTTACATCCAGCTGGTGGATGGTCATAGGGGTCATGGATGGTCATGGGAGTATTCCCCAGGGCCCAGTGTTAGAGTCCTGTATAATGTCTTTATTAGTGATCTGGGCAAGGGGATCATGTGCACCCTCAGTCAATTTGCAGATCACGCCAAGTTCGGTAGTAGTTGATCTAGTGGAGCGTAGAAAGGTTTTCCAAAGGGATCTGGACTTGCTGGATTGATGTGCGAAAGCCAATTGTATGATGTTCAACAAAGCGAAGTGGTGGGTCCTACCTCGGGCCACAACAATCCCATGCAGTGCTACAGGCTTGAGGAAAAGTGGCTGGAAAGCTGGCTGGTGGAAAAGGATCTGGAAGTGCTGGTTGACAGCTGGCTGAACATGAGCCAGCAGTGTGCCTGGGTGGCCAAGAAGGCCAGTGGCATCCTGGCCTATATCAGCAATAGCATGGCCAGCAGAACCAGGGCAGAGATTGTTCCCTTTACGCGGCAGTGTGGGACTGCACCTGTAATCCTGTGTTCAGTTTTGGGCCCCTCACTACATGAAAGACATTGAGGTGCTGGAGCATGTCCAGAGAAAGGCAGTGAAGCTGGTCAAGGGTCTGGAGCACAAGTCTTATGAGGAGCAGCTGAGGGAGCTGGGGTTGTTCAGCCTGGAAAAGAGGAGACTCAGGGTGGAGCTTCTTGCTGTCTTGAAGTACCTGAAAGGAGGTTTGAGTGTTGTGGGGGTCAGTTTCTTCTTCCAAGTTCCAAGCGATAGGATTAGAGGAAATTGCCTCAAATTGTACCGTGGGATGTTTAAATTAGATAGTAGGAAAAATTTCTTTACCTAAAGGGTCATCGAGCAGTGGAACAGGCTGCCCAGTGAAGTGGTGGAGTTACCATCCCTAGAGGTATCTAAAGGATGTGTATATGTGGCATTTAGGAACATGGCTATGGACTTGGCAGAGTTATGTTAACTTCTGGAATCCATGATCTTAAAGGTAATTTCCAACATAAATGATTCTAGGATTCTGCAATGGAAGACAAGGGTAGCTCTGTTAGAATCATTTTTATGTGGAAGCACTGTTCCAGGGAAAAAAATAGGGGTCCGAAGGGATGTGGAAGCCCAAACTGAGACACCGCAGAAAACTTAACCCAAGCAGCAGTTTTATTACCAAAGGTGGCCAAGTAAACAGGAAAGAAACCCAACAGAGAGAGAGAGGAGAGAAAATAAGCCCCCAGGTGCAAACACTCAAATTGCCCAGGTGTCCCCCATGGAGTTGTCTCACCGACCCCTGGAATGCCCAGACCTCCCTAGTAGTGGCTGCATCCTCAAGGGTCAGCTGGCTCACAGGTGACGGTGGGTGTCCCCACCAAGGAAACATTGTCCTGTCATGTGAAGAGAGCCCCCCCAAAACACGAGCCATCTGCCTTTTAACTACTTGGCCAAAAATGACGTTTACCTGAGCGACGTGGCCAGTGCCGCCCAGGCAAAGGTATTTTGCACGGCCCCTTACATTACATACCAATTAATTTTAGTTTACACAGAAATCTCTCTCTCAAGGCTACAGATCATCTTTATCAGCCTGTTTCCCATAACTTGGCATGAGAAAACCCATCTTCTCACAGGTGGCTGGGCCAAACACAGACCAAAAATACCCACATTGAATTCTACCCAAATACAGAGGCTTAGAAAAGTGTGGGGATGTCTAATGCAAGTGGAGCATGAAGTGACTACAGGAAGTGAAAGGATCTAAAAAGAGAGGAGAGCTCAGGATTCAGAACATTAGTAGAAGAATAAAAAGAAAAGCCCAGGAGGAGACATTCTCCTCTTCCAGGAGGAGAAAATTTTAATTTTATGGGAACCTATAGAAGGGAAAAGAATAATTTCAGAAAAAAAAAAAAAAGGGAGAAAAAAAAAAGGAAGGCAAAGATAGGAAAAACCTTGAGAATGAAACAGGAGAATCAGGCAAAAATAAATTAAAAAGGTAGATCTAAGACAAAGTGAAGAAAAGCAGATATTTTTGTAATTCCTTTAACTGGATTTCGAATCTTTAGGCAGGAGTTCCATATCTATTGACTGTTCTTTGGCTAACAGAACAAAATATTTGATGTAGTTCATAAGCTAATAGGACAGTCAGTTGTCAGCCACTTGAAGAAGCGTGACCACAGCAAACACGAGGAACAGAGACTGCAGTCCCATGAGCTGCAGTTAACCCATACAGCTAAACAATATAGTTCCCTGTGACATAGGAAGAAATCTACCTCAAAACTGCTGCATTCCCTGGAACACTTTTTCAGTTTCTGTCATGTAATTGCATGTAATATTTCTCAGTCAGTAAGTTTTCAACAGTATCAGTCATTTAGAGATATTAAATAATCCTGAAAGAGATCACCTTTGAGATATTTATCACAGTATTGATGTGCTGACTTATTTTTCTTATGACAGACAGAATTCTTCAGAAGCACTTATTTGGGTTAATCATGAAGAGTAATAGTGAATGGCGTAATATCAGACTGGTGACCTGTCACTTGTGGGATTCCACAAGGCTCCATCTTAGGCCCTGTGCTCTTCAATGTCTTCATAAATGATTTGGACACAGGACTGGAAGAGATACAAGCAAGTTTTCAGATGACATAGAACTGGGAGGAGCTGTTGACTCTCTTGAAGGTAGGGAGGCCCTGCAGAGATGCCTCAAGAAATCTGAAGACTGGGAAATCCTCACCTATATGAAGTTCAGCAAGGGGAAGTGCTGGATTCTGCACCTGGGATGGGGCAACCCAGGATGTTTGTACAGACTGAGGAATGAGATGGTAGAGAGCAGAGCTGCAGAAATGGATTGGGAGTCTTGGTCAATGGCAAGATGAATATGAGTCAGCAGTGCCAGGAGGGCCAACTGTGTCCTGGGGCATATCAGGCAAAGCTTCACCAGCCAGCCGAGGGAGGGGATTGTCCTGCTCTGATCTGCATGGGGGTGGCCTCACATGGAATATTGTGTGCAGTTTTGGGCACTGCAATACAGGAAAGATATTAAGTTGTTAGACCATTAGGAGGGTGATGAAGATGATGAAGGGCCTTGAGGGGAAGCCATATGAGGAGAGGTTGAGGTCAGTTGGTCTCTTCAGCCTGGAGGAGACTGAGGGGAGACCTCATTTCAGTCTTCTACTTCCTTATGGGGGGAAGAGGAGGGGCAGGCTCTGATTTCTTCTCTGTGGTGACAAGTGACAGAACCCGAGGGAATGGCCTGAAATTGTGTCAGGGCAGGTTTAAGCTGGATATTAGAAAAAAATTCTTTATCTAGAGGGTGGTTGCATACTGGAACGGGCTCTTCTGGGAAGTGGTCACAGTACCAAGCCCGACAGAGTTCAAGAAGCATTTGGACAATACTCTCGGCCACACTGTGTGACTCTTGAGGATGGCTCTGAGCAGGGCCAGGAGATGGACTTGATAATCCTTGTGGATCCCTTCCAACTCAGCATATTCTTTGATTCTGTGATTATCTCACTGTTATTTTTAGAGTAATTTTTTCTTTCAAAGTTATTTTAAGACCTCAAAATGTGCTCATGTGCCAAATGGGATTTTTATAATTGTCTGGCCACACTCAGAAAATGAACAGAAACTTATTCAGTCACTGTTCAAGTAGTTTTCTATTTGCATTTTGGAAACCTCAGTCTAAATGCCAATGTCACTTGGCTGCAGGTGCTTTAAGGCTTTTCTTAAAATTAATGCTTTTCAAAAGTTCATCCAAAATAAGGTCATACCTTAAAAAGGAGCAAAAATATTTCAAAGGTTTTCTAATGCTGAAATTGGAAAAAGGAAAAAAAAAATGCCCAGAACCATTTCACCTTGACCTACATTACTTTGGAAAGATTTTTGTTTTGTGAAGGTATCTATATTCCCAAAGAATACCACAAAAAAAGGCCCAAGCCCAGAGAGAGTGAGACAAGAAGAAAATAAAGGGAAAAAAAGAAAACAAAACCAAACCCCCAAAAAACAACTGGGATAACCTTCAGAAGACATTCAGCAGAACCTGACAAACTCTTGATTGAAAAGAGATTGATTCTCTAAAGTTTGAATGGTCAGACATGCACTGAATTTTTTGAGGTTCATTGCTATATCCTAGAAAGTATTTTCAGCCCTTCTATCCTAATGAGCTTATTAGTAAAAGGCTGAAAGGATCACAGATTGTCTATCAAACAAGACTGTCAGTCACACGCTGTTAGCAACTCTGCTGTGATTTATATACCATGCTTACAGAAGAGAGAGGTATAAAAAAATGAGCCTTATTGTGTTATATGACCATTGCGGTACCACAAAATACAATGCACAGCATTGTGCTTAGGGGGTGGGAAGGTATATGTTCTGGATAAGGAAGTCATAGAAAATTAGACTGGTACCTTTCCTCTCATTTCCTCCAGTGATAATTATATTACATAGAAGAAATTCAATTACCTGCAGCAGTAATAGTTTTTACTGAAAAATATGCTATTCAATGTGATTGAAAAGTGGGGGACAAACACGGGAAGGGGAAAGCTCAAACTCAGCTCAGCTGCTGTCAGGAACAGGCATTTTCTAACTTCCCTGTACTCAATGTACCTAAACACAACTGGTTGTCAGTGCAGTTTTGTATCCAACAGAGACTTTTTTTTTCCATATTTTTGATTTATTTTGTATGTAGCAGCAGGAACTACTGATAACTTCACTTATTAAAATATAATTTATGGGAGAAAGTTGGGATAATTTGGTTATTATTGAAAGACTTTCAAACTGTTAAAAAGGCAGAGTGATTTTAATACAATACTTCTCAGTGAGGATTGTGTCTAAAGCGAATGAAAGTGAGGCTTGCTAAAATTACAGATAATTTAGCAATTAAAGGGAATTAGATCAAGGTTGGGCTGAGCTTAGTGGAGCTGAGAGCCACACACACAAATAAGCGTCACTTCAGTTAGGTTGTTGGATTACCCTAAGAAAGTCTTTGGGGCACAAATTTATCTTGCATTTAAACAACATATCCGTGTTTCTCCTGACAGCTGTTGCTTTCTCTCCCACTCAGTAAAGGCTCATTGCCTTCCTTGAGGTGACCAAACAGCTGTGTCTATGGTTTCCTGGTCATCATTTATCTTCTCTTGTGGCATAGCTGACTCCTGATGATAAGGATGGCATTGTAAGTTTACAGGCATTTTCCTGCAAAAAGACTCCATTCTGAATGCTTTTTATCCTTGTATCCTCTTTTATGGTACTACCAAAACCTTGCTGAATAAACATCAAATTCTTCCCAATGCACTTATTTTCAACAAATGAAGATCATAAAAAAAATTTATAGTAAATTTTTTTCAGAATTTTTTTATTCCTTTTTGTCAGCTATCTTATGTCTGACTGGTATTCAGACAGGGGTATCTTTTAATAAGCTCGCCACCCAAATGTTTGCCATAGCTGGAGAGTTGCTGAAAACAGCAGCTGCATCCTTAAGGAAAAAGGTAGGTTACAGTGTCAGTTCAGAGAGCTAGACTTGACAAGATTGTAGTTGAGGATTTTGCTACACAACAAAAACATGCGTCAGTGGAAGCATTTGGGAGTGACTCAGCTCTGCACCTTGCTCATTATAAAGGTCTGGTAAAGAACAGTCTATGCAAATCATTTGTGTAGCTGTCCCATCATGGAAATGTTACTACTGACAAATAAATTCAAATCCAGCCAAAATTCTTGTCAGTGAAGTATTTAAAGTAGAGAGCCACTTACAATAAAGTTTTCTTAAGCTATGTGCATTTCAAGCATTCAGAGAGTAAATAATGTGAGCCAGAAAATTTCAAATCATAAAAGGCAATCTCTCCTCCAACATTCAAAAAACTCCAAGGCAAATAGGAAGAGAGAACAGGTTTTTTGTGATCTACCATCTTTACTGTCCGTTCACAATACCTAGTTAAACACTTGTGGGAGTTTAAACCCAGCCTGCAACCAAGACCCATGCAGCCGCTTGCTCACTCCCAAACCCATGGGATTGGGGAGAGGGTTGGAAGGGTAAAATCTAAAAAACTTGTAGGTTGAGATAAAGACAAGGTAATAGGGAAAGCAAAAGTCACACACAAAAGCAAAGCAAAATAGAGAAAAAATTCACTGCTTCCCACGGATAGGCAGGTGTTCTGTCATCCCCAGGAGAGCAGGGTCCCATCACATATAATGGTTACTTGGGAAGACAAATGCCACCACTGAGAATATCCCTCCCTTCCTCGTTCTTCCCCCCACTTTAAATACCGAGCATGATACCATAGAGTATGAAATATTCCTTCAGTCAGAGTCAGCCATCACAGGTGTGTCTCCTTACAAATTCCTCACCAACATGGCAGTACAAAAAGCAAACAAGGCCTTAGCTCTATGCAAGCTCTGCTCAGCAATAACAAAAACATCTCTATTTATTAACCTTGTGTTCAGCACAAATCCAAAACATAGCCCCATAGTAGCCACTCTGAAGAAAATTAACTCTACCCCAATCAAAACCAGCATAGCACAATAGTTCTTATTTAAAATTAACCTGCTGGCTATTTTAGCATTACAGAAAGAGGAACCTCATCTTCTCTCCCTGAGAAATAAAAAAGAACAAGATAAAAACATTTGAACAATAAAAAAAAATATTATTTCTGGGAAACACTCTTAAAAGATTATCAGAGCATCTTACATTTCTGAG
This sequence comes from Xenops minutus, assembly GCA_035221455.1. Taxonomy (NCBI): domain Eukaryota; kingdom Metazoa; phylum Chordata; class Aves; order Passeriformes; family Furnariidae; genus Xenops; species Xenops minutus. Next base: position 96,063,551 of record JAWWEE010000105.1, on the reverse strand, counting down.
AAGTTGGTCAGACACTTTCACTAAGTATTCATATTCAATGTCTGCTGCATAAAAGAAAGCTACCCATTTGCATATGATGGAACAGACTGGATTCATTAGAACCCTGTCGGAAACAGAAAATTTGTATAATAATAATGATAGAAATTCCAAGTCACTGAAAAGTACTTCAAGTTAGGATTTAATGTGTATCTAAAATATTTTTGTGAAATGAACAGAGAATACTTCAGGTCATGCAAAAACATGTCTTTAGGAGTTCCTGTTTTACATATCAAATATGTGTTTTATATTGTGCTATTCTGCTGTCAAGACAAACGGTCACTACTTGTTTTGTGCCTCCATATCTCTGTTACTAGAAGTATTTTTGTTTTGTTGTGTTGATTAGCATTGAACATTTATTGCAATCAGGTCTTCATGGTTCAGCACTTCTTTTTTAAACAAAAAGGAAAGAAGAGCATACATTATAGGAATGCAAAATTTCATAACCTTGTCATAGAAAGCAAGGTATTTAAAATGCTTCTCCAGGAGTACCATTTATGTAGATAAAGGATAAAGGTTTAGTAGAGATCAAAATATGTAACAGGGAATTAGAAATACTTCACAGTATAGCATCTTGCCAAGCTTTGCATATCAAATAAATGTCTTCATTAAAGCTATAATTAATGGTTATTTTTATCTTTATACTGGTGGTATAAAAGTCACTCTGACCTAGATCCCACTGTAGCCAGTATTTGAAAACAGGAAACATTTACAATTTACAATTGGAACAGAATAGGACAAACAAACAAAAGCTAAAGTCAGGCCAGAGTTTACACAAAACAAATACCTAAATTGGTCAACTAAATTGTTGTCAAAAGTGGTGAGAATGGGGCTTATCAGGCCAGATGACACAGCTTTTACATATCACAGCAAAAAAATGAGATCTTCTTAAAGTCTGTATTTTCACTAGTGATACTTTACTTTAGGCTACTTTTGAACTGAAGATTACAGCATGAAATTTTTGAAAAATACTTTTTAAGTTAAGAGAACCTACTGAAAAAATCAGTATTGTATTTATAATAATCTCAGTCTTTTTAAAGTAAGACGTTAAAAGAGTTCTTGTTTACATTTCAAATTCATTTGGAAATATGCTGTTTTAAATGTTCTGTTTTATCATGGAAAACACATCATAGAACTTAAGGAGGCGGTAGATATTTCTGTGAGAAAGTTCAAAGTTCTCCTTTTGGTTTGTCTCCAAATTAATGATGCTTATCTCTTGGACTAGCAAGCAAGGAAAATTTGGATTTTTTAAAAAATGTTATTCCCCAGAAGATATTCTTGTGAGACTTGCATTCAAACCAAAGCATTCAAACTTCAGGTCTCAGCACCTTTGATTTTCAGGACATGTATATGTACCTGCATATGTTTGGGGTTTTTATACTTGTCCTGGTTTGAAGGTAAACCAGCAGAAGAAATGGACCCACTACCAGAGAGATTATGAGTCAGAGTTACAATTTAATTGA
>JAWWEE010000105.1:96023774-96061952 GCA_035221455.1 Xenops minutus | reverse complement strand
AGAAAACCCAGCTTCTCACAGGTGGCTGGGCCAAACACAGACCAAAAATACCCACATTGAATTCTACCCGAATACAAGCACCAAACACAACATGTGTGTACGGGCAAATACAGTGTTGAACCTTAGAACAAGTGACAAATTGTGTAGTTCTGGGTTAACAGTTGGACTTGATAATCTGAGAGGTCTTTTCTAGCATAAATGATTCTACGATTCTGTGATTTTTGTGTGCACACTGCAAGCCCTGGGTAGTGGGAATTTGCCTTGCCTATGCTGTCATGTCTAGATATTTGAATAACTACTTTCTTACTCTAGATAGCATGAACAGTGAATGGAAGAGCACATGAACACTTTACTACAGGTAAGGGAAAAGTGAGTAGGTTATATTAAATTTGAAATATTTTGCATGGATGGATGTTTTGTGCAGTATTGCTCTGGTAACTAGCAGGAATCTGAGGCAGGGACTGTGAAACTTACACAATAGCACCTATCAATTTTTCTACAAGCCTAATGTAATTTAATGACCATTTTGTATGCCATTTTAACAAAACTTGAATATCCTGATTTCTGTTTTATAAAAGCCTTCTTTATTCCTCAGCTACTAAAATCTGATATCTTAATATGGTCTCAGATGATTTGCAGCAGTATTGTTTTAGCTTTTTTAATGACAGATTAAACAAATATTTTTTTATAAGAATACACTAATAGAAGGGTGTGATTTTTCAGCAAATAGGATTGTGAAGCTAATATTCTGGAACCTGCCCTACCAACCACCTTATCTAAAGCATATGCTGCTAGGCAGCACATCAACGTCCTTTGTGACCCTTCAGAAATACAAAAATGGCACTAAAGACAGATGCAAGGTAGGTAGAGCTGACACACAGCTTGTATTCAAGCAGCAAGAAGCCCTATGTATCTTTAATAATGATCATTAATATAATTGTTAATCATTAATTTGCTTCCCTGGGCAAAGTTAAGTGTCGGAATCATTTATTTCTTATTCCTCTACTGTAGTTTTGACCTTATTTAGACTATGAATTTCAAAATGAGTAGCCACCACAGATAACAGGAAGCTAAAGGACAAATTTTGCTTTCCAATATTTCTCTTAAGACGTCATGCCTTACCTATCTCATGTACAGGCTTTTAGTGAAGAATAACTGAAAGATATTATTTTTTTAGTACTCTATGAAAGCATGTGTTAGGGCATTCTGACCCATAGGCACGTGAGTATAACATTTGTATCCCCCAATGGCCACTTGTTCACATTCAGAAAAATCACAGTCCTTTCTCTAACTACTTGTTGAACAGTAAACTGTCAACATAAAAAATAAAAACGCTTGATGGTACCCACTGGAGACAAAACAGTGAAAGCACTTATAAAAACCTTTGAGCACGAGGCATTGTTTTATGATTAGATTTGAAATGCACCAGCGTTTTGTAAAACATACCTAACTCTTCACACAGTGCTCTTTCCTCCGGCTTCCTAGAGAAAGCAAAATGTAGCCACTTTTTTATGTGAACTTTCATATTAAGCCAGACTGGCTGGTTGTTGTTTTGTGAGGGAAAGAGTGACAGTTTTGAATGACTAGCAGAAAAATAGCCAGCACTTATCTAGACTAAGGGCCAAAGAGGGAGACATAACAGGTTGCAGCAGCCTTTTGCAGTTGGATGGTGGTGGTTATTTTTTGGTGGGTTTTTTTTGTTTTGCTTTGGTTGGTTGGTTGGTTTTTTTGTTTGTTTGGGGTTTTTTGTTTGGTTGTTTTTTTGTGTTTTGTTTTGTTTTTTACTAAAGCAGCACAAGTCCATTTCCTACTTCATGTTTTCTACCTGAGAAAATTCTTTACATAAGTAACGGAACAAGGTTGCAACAGAAACAGTAATAAAAATATCACTAGTTAGGAACCTTTTATTGGGTGGTAAGAACATGAATTTGCTTTAATAATAAGTAACTTATTGCAGGTTTTTTTATTCGTGTGACAGATACCTTTAATGAAAGTTGATTTCTGTGAATGTTCATGACATATTTGAGGACTGGGAAAAAAATTTCCTGCCAACTAAAAAAACCTACTGGATTTTGAATTTGTTGATCATTACATAATGAAAAGAAATTATTTCTGTACCAGGCTAGGTCAGCCATGTTTCAGACTTGTGCTGTGCTGGAATGTTTGTCTTTGTAACAGACACTGAGCTGCACCAACTGATGTGGTTTGGATAACTTTTAGGGGGTCCTTCCTTGTATCCATACTCCTTCGATGGAACAGGTTTCCTGAATGGGGCTTTTTAACATGGTACACATGTTGTTATCATAGAATCGTAGAAGGGTTTAGGTTGGAAGGGACTTTAAAGATCACCTAGTTCCAACTACCCTGCTATGGGTAGGGACACTTTGCACTAGACCAGGTTGCTCAAAGCAGCATCCATTGAACACTTCCAGGGATGGGGCATCTATAGCTTCTCTGGGCAACCTGTTCCAATGCCTCACCACTCACAAAGTAAAGAAATTCTTCCTAATATCTAATCTAACCTAGCCTCTTTTAAGGGTAGATTTTTCAAGCAGTCTCTTTTCCTCATTGGCTTCTCTATCACTTGTTGAAGGATATTAATCTGACCATTCCAGAAACCTCCAGGTTTTCTTGTGCCCTGCTGTGTTGTCCCTCCAACAAGTATCAGTGGGTTGAGTACCCCATGAAGACCTGGGCTTGTAATATGAGTCTGCTCCTTTCTGTGTATAGAAGGCCTCATCTGCTTGGTCTTCCTTGTTGTGTGGGCTGTAGGAGATCCCCACTGTAATATCACCTGTCCCTGCCCTCCCTTTAATCCTGACCCAAAATTCTTGATTGCTTCCTCATCCATCACCAGGCAGAGCTCCATGCATTCCAGCTGGTCCTTGACACAATGAGTGACACCTCCTCATCATCTCCTTTGACCATCCTTTTTAAAAGGACTCTCTATAAAAGGACCAGCCCGTATCATTCTGTTCCAACAGCGCAGTTCACGGAAGCCATCCCACTACGTCACCACGTGATGCCAATAAGATCATAGACCTGCAGGTACACACACATCTCTAAGTCCTCATGTTTATTCCATGTGGCACGTGTGTTTGTATAGAGGCACTTTAGTTGGGCCCTAGATGAAGCTGACTTACTGGCTGAAATGGCAGGAATATGTTTTCTAAGGAACTATAAACTACCATTAGTTAGAAGTTGTGATTCTGTTAACTAACCTATCTTGTAAGTGATAAGAAGTACATAGGAAATCAGTGAATTAGAATGTTACTTTAAAAGTAGTCTTACTTTGTACAATAAATATGTTACTTATTCCCAAAGAAAAATGGCAATGTGATTATATGAACCTAGAAGCATCCTGCAGGATGGTCTCATAGTGACTATGGTCTCAGAGGCAGTTTCATTTCTATTGCTTCAAAGAAGTACTAATGAGATGACTGACAATAACAGAAGCAAAGTACCACTTTACTCAGTACAGGTAAATTTATGGTTGTATTGTTATATGAAGATAAGAATGCATGTTTCCCACCTACCAGGTAGAAAAGAGGAAGCAGATAAAGGAAAAAGAAAAATATTTTTCATACAAAAAATTACAGTAAGGGTTCTTATTTTGTCTTTTAGATATGGGTTGAAAGTATTCCAAAGGACAGTCAAGCTCTAGGGAAATGTTCTAAGAAGAGTAATTTAGAGATTATCTATTCAGTTAAAAAAATTTACTGTGCTTCCTCAATACTTGTTTAAGGGTACTTTGAGGTCACTAATTCTCTCCAAACTTAAGGGACAACAATCAAAGAAAACATTCATGTGTTTTGTTCTTTGATTGAATTGTAATTAATACCTGGTATATATCAACCATTATATTAAAATTATTCTGCTGAAAATACTGGCTTTGATGACTTGTTGTAATTTACTGGTTCAAAATTAGATTTATGCTGAACATTTCAATGCCACATTGTGTTTGGAAAGCAACCAAGTTGTTAGATTAATGCTGGAACTAATGAAACTATTTTATAGATTTGTGACCTATGTTCCTATGATGCAGTAGCCTGGTCCTCTCTCCTCTTTTTCTTATAAATAACCTTCCTCCCACCCCAAGTAATATCTTTACTTCCTCTGAAACATCTGCTAAGCCTCCCTATTCACACTATGCTTGGCTCTCTCCCATGAGCCCTAAATCCCAGCTGCTGAGGAAGGAGAGGCTTGTATAATAGCTCATTTCAACATAATATGTGTGCTGATTGAGAGATCGAATAAATCTGATAGTTGCTGAGCTTGTATGGCTGCCTTTCCAGTGGGGGTCTTATGCTGGGCTTTTGTTTTGTCTTGCCAGAAGCCAGTATTCTCAAATCTCTTAGCATCTTGTTTTGTAGGTTTCAAGCTCCCTGTTGAAATGCAGAAGAGTTGGCAAAGGTGATGAGAATAGTGCCTAGGAGAGGCAGAGAACTGCCAAATGGATGGACAGTTCAGTCACATATATTTACTCTCCTTATTGAAACAAAATCTAAAAGCAGAATGAAGTGGGAGCAAAGGGGCAGATTGCGTATGTCCCTCTCCACAAATGGAGTCCAAATTTTCTCTAACGTAACCTCATTCTTCTCAGCCCATCTGAAGCTACCTACAATACCTTCTCTGATCCCTTAAGTGACTTCTCCTACCTGTGGCCCACAGTCACATACCTTCTCTTCCACAGTGACCCTGCTCCCTCTAAGCCCTGACCCCACCCTTGGTTCTAGTTTCTACCCCAGACTCCCTGTTCAACCCAGCAACTACAAGTCCTCTGGTCCCAAGCCTTTCCATCTCCACCTCTCCCATGGGTCACACCTAAGCTCAGTGCCCTATACACATCTACCTCTTCTCTTAAAGGATCCAGGTACTTTGATTTACATAGATAGGTCTGAGCTGATGCGTTGCCCTTACCTTCTGGATTTGTTCCCAGTAGTCACTTGGACCAACTTGTTGGCTACTGTGACAGCTAAACATCTCCCTTCCCTTGCTTGCTAACACAGATATCGATATTGGAGATGATTTTTGCAAGCATAGAGACAGTTCACAATGCAGAAATCTGTACTGGAATACACGTGAGCAATTGAGCTTACAGGGCTTCTATGTTGGCCAAGAAAGAGAAATGCTTACTTTGCGAGAGAAAATGTAATGGGTTGACAAGTTTTACACAGCAAGGGGAAGGCCAAGAAGGGGATATGATTGCTCTCTATAAATATTTCAGGGAGGTAAACAACAGGAATAAAGAGAAGTGTTGTAGGCTAAATGATGTTGCCAGCATAAGGATAAACTGGCCATGAGTTAATGTGGGTTCCAATTTATTAGGATAGTTTTAATCCTCCAAGGCTGACGGTCTGAACAGTATTGTAAGAACAAAAAACTCTGTCTTAGGTTTGGGTGGAATTTGTTACGTCATGCATGAGACTGGGAGAGGCTCACTCTCAACAGCCCTAGAAGTCTCATGTTTGGGGAGTGCAACTAGCACACCAAATTTTCATCAGTAATGCACTGCCTTGTTGCACACTCCCAAGCCTGCCAGAGCCAGGTGGAGTATTCTAGATGGTTTTTAATAAATGCCTTGAACACTAATAATAGCACTTTACTGTGTGGTGTATCTATCTATTAATGTAACCTGCTATCATCTTTGCCTTCTTTTCCAACAGCTGTGAAATTATTTGATGGTTTTAATTATTTTTCATAATAACCCCCAAATTCATCTCTTGATTAGCTTCCTAGATGAGATTTCCATTTAGTACATATTCTCTAACTTGGTGTTTGGTTTCCCTGCTAATTATCTCACTTTTTTTTTTCTGTGTTAAGCTGCATTTGCCATCTGCTCATCCAGTCACAAAAAATAATGGAAAACGTTTTGAATCCGATTGCATTCTCCTAATTGTTGCCTCTGTCTCCAGTTGTGTTACTGCCCACGGACTGGAAGATCTTGGGCCAAATAATTGATAAAAAAGTGAGATTCCTTTGATTTTGGCTGAGCCATGTTAATGCATACTGAGATCCTGATCTCTTCCCACTGTTGTGTATTTTAAGTTCCCCATCTTTCAAAAAATAAACATCTGAGTCACACTTCTCTCAGTTTTCATATACAGTATTGATACTGCATTTCCCACAATTAGACCATGCTCCTACTGTGAATGAGTATTTCATTAGCTATACTGTGCTTGTACTCTCTCCAGGGAATTCACATGAAGCTACTAGCACTTCCAAAGAGATTCAGTGTTTCAACAAACATGAACTGAGCAGTCATTTGTGGCTATGCATATGTGAATCGCTGCAGATATTTGCAATATCGATGCTTACAGCATTAAAAAATGCTTGAGTTCTCATATGTATCTTTTCTTCTTTCTCTGGATCTATTAATTTTTTCCCCCTCCCCATCTTCTCAATATTTGTGTATACCGTTTTGGTGTAGGTACTTTTTAGAGCCTTGCATTTGGATTCTGTGATGCCCATTACCTCCTGGTACTTCTTACCTTACGTGGTGAAAAACATTCTTTTTGTGAGTTGGTATCTTCAATTCTAGATTCTTGTTACCAAGCTCTTTCTCACAAAAGTCCGTTCTTACCCTTTGTTCCAGTCTGTATATTTGTGTCTCTTTTCCTAGAGTCTATATAGGAAAATTTCTTTCTTTCATGATAGACTTTTAGTTCCAAATTAGCGGAATTGGATTTTTGGAGCTATTAAGCCATCACAGTACGGAGACCTACCATGACAACTATACAGAACTGTTGATTTACACTGTGGAAAAAATGTTTCATATGGGCATAACCCTTGTAAGTTGTTAGTTTGAGCAGCGTGACTAAAATATCATGGCAAGGACATGGAGCTATAGGGTACAGCTGTATTGCAACATTTGATCTTGTACATCAGAAATAATAGTATTCTTTTCAAAAGCCTTTTTATAAGCAGATTTTGGGCTTCTAGTTAGCTGGAAGAGCAAGCTGAAGAACAGTTTCAAAAACACCTGAATTTCCTTAGGCCTACCAGTTTGTATTCCTAATTACTTTTTCAAGAGCAAGTAGCCATTAATCTCAATTTTTCTGCTTAACTTAAAGAAATATCAGCTGAATGGTAATTGTAAACATTGCATTCAGCACCCGCAACACGAGGCAATGCTAGCTTGGGGATTTACCTGAGGCTTTGTTTGAGAGATTATTTCTTCTTCCCTCTCAAATGAAATTTAACTTTTTCACATGAATACTTGTCTTTTACAATTTTATTAATTTATTCATTCTGCAATTGATTATTGCACTGCCATAATAAATAAATATTTTTTTTAAAAACCCAACCAAAGCCCATATATATCTCAAATTCTCTTAGTTGACAGAAAGTAGGTTTAAAGAGAGTGGAATGGGTATCCTTAAATTTCCTTTCCTGTATTGTATGCCTAGTTAAGGATCTCCTAATCTGGGCCAATTTCAAAGCAGGCACATTTTAGAAAAATGTATAAAAGAGTACTTTGTTCTGTGGAAATCAGTGTTAATATTTAGGTGTTCTCTTTCTTAGGTTTTGCATCCCATCTAATTATGTGAAAGCTTGTAATTTCCCACCCAGAATTTTATTTTACTGTTGTGAAAAATCATTTGATTAATTATTTATTTTAATGCTATGGAACCAGATGGAACTAAAATTACAACCCTAGAGAAAATCTTGTGTGCCTTCAGAATCTGGAAAAATAAAAAAAGAAAAACGTGTAGAAAGGTTTTATGAATATTCTCAAAGCATTTAGATGCCTTTGGGTAGTTTAGATAGTAGATGATTTTTTGCTGGATTACAATGGAAATCATGAAGCTAGGGCTAGAAAACTTATACTGTAAAACCTTGTGTAAGACAAAGCATTTATAAATCTAACAGGTAAATTTATGTCAGCCTGAATTATTAATGAAAAAAATTATATGTATTGGGAAAATTTTTTATATTTAGGCTCCATCTTAGCCAACATTATGGTTTATGGCTTTTCAACCACACTTGAGATACAATAGTTTTTGAAGTCAAACAGCAGTTGTTTAATTATATCATCCAATAACTAAAATGTTTTAAATAAGAACGCTAAAAAATAGCTATGATAAATCATGCTGTTCTTTTTTTTTTTTCCTAAGGGTGAAGTATTAAATCTGACTGATAACTCATTTCACACCTGTGTATGTCTATTTTCTGTTGATTAGTAATTCAGTGGTGTTTCTGTGATTAAGAGAATTTAGCATTATAAACTAGTCATTTATGACATATATTTATGACTAACTTGTGTATTATTATTTATCATTTGACTGTTGAAAGCTGGATCATAACTTTTTCATTACTTGTCTCCTGCAAGTAATTCAATATTATCTCCTTGTTAATCATAATCTCCTTAGTTTTAAATTTTCAGGAACTTGCCCCTTAGTTACATCTTGCAAATAATTCAGTGGAGGCCAGTAAAAGCGTGGAAAACATATAATTTCTAAATTCATGACCAGTCCTGCAGGTAGCCTTACTTATGTGACTGTTTAGGGGTCAGTCAGCAGTATTTAGTACGGTTATTTAAAAGAAAAGGCTGCATTAACCACAAACTTCTAATGATTGAAGCGATTTTTTTCCCTTTAAATACTGTGTCACACAAACAAACTGAAGGTGGCAGTTTCTTGGCATAGACTTTGAACACTGGTTTATAAAGAGAAACTACTTAATTAATCTGTGATTTTTCACTTTTGTATGTAAACTTGCTTCCAGTATCATTAGAAAGTAGAGAACAGTACTTATTATTGCAAAGTTGAAAGAGGCAATTCCATTAGAAATTTTATTTAATGCATTTGAAAGGGGGGAAAAAAGGGTAGTTCTAAGGAATAGAGAGAAACTGAGATTGCTTTAAACTCAGCTGACTAATCTGAGGAATTATAGGTATTTTATATGGACCAGTGTATTTTTTGGACTTCTGCTTTTTCACTCTCTCAAAAGTGATGCTTAATTATACAACTCCATCTTATGTTTGACACAACAAAACATTTATTTTCCAAAGGCACAAACATTCAGATGGAACATTCAGATGGAACTATTAGCATTATCATGCCCTGAGGCTAGATTGGTCAATAGAAGTTTGCTCCAATGATGATAATACCAGTGATTTATACTTAATTAGGTGAGTATATTATACATTGGTTTAGTCTTCAGTTTTTTAAAGGACTTAGTATCTTAATAATAGTATCTAAAATACTCACAAGGCTTGTGCTGAGATTCTAAATTTGGTGATGTTTTAAAAATCAGACAAAAGCATCCCATATGAGTTTTGGGTTTTTGCACTTCAGTTTCCCTGAAGTTTCTAGGCAACATATAGAGAAGTATGGTACTTAGCAGTTACAACTGTGGCATAGTGCTTGTTAAAAATTTGTATTTTGACCTTTCAATGGTTGTACTCTGTACATAGACTTCCAATACTGCAGATCTGGACTTTCTTGTAGCTAGCTATTAAAGAAATCACCAGACCATTACAAAAGCATAAAGGAAGTGAAGGTCGAATCACTGGTAGTGAAAGCTGACTTGCTGCAGCAATATAAAAGGTTGTGCTGGCTGGAAGAGGTACATGTTGCTGTGTATAAGATGCACTGAAGAATGCAAAGGGACTCATACAGTTGATAAGAAATAGTGATTTTTAAATCTGCTGTTATAACTTTGCTTTGGCTATTAAAAGTTGAATTATTGAGGGTTTCTGCAAAAAGATCAGACTCTTTTTCAGTCATTGAATTCCATGTCAATTTTAGCTTAATGAAATATTTTTTGCACTCTCAACTCCTATTTCTTTATTGCAATTCTACAACTTTTTGTCATCATATTTATCTACAGTTCTGATTAATGTTCATTTAGTTGCAACAGGACTTTTGTGTTTGTTTTGTTTATGAATGTTGATAAGGAAATGTTCATTATGAAAAACCATGCATAAAAGGTTTCCAGATGTGCTCAACTTTACACTTTCTTCCAGCACAGGGGCTTTGTACAGGTCAGGATAAGTACTTCACCAGAACAAGTTGGGAGCTTGAAGCTGAAGTTAATAGCTGTTTTAGAGAAAACAGCAAACACTTTTTTTCCTGTTTAGATCACTAGAAAGTTTCTATTACCCCAAATAAATCTTTCATTTCTATTGTAAAAGCTAAAATTAAGCACTCATATTGAGCTTAGCTCTGAGTCCTGGAATGAGCTCTTTGTGCCTTTTTAATGGTTATGATGGAGGTCATGTTTATATATCCAGTGAGATGAAAGTGTTTCAAATCATTGTCACAGCAGAGTTTTTTTTTTTTTCCCTGAGAATGTTCAAGACGGGGGGGGGGAAAGGATATTCACTTTTAAATTTCTCCAGATTAGTTTTACTAATACTTATTTATTTGGCAGCAAATGCTATATAGCATAAACAGATTTTGATTTAAGTTCTTAAAATCAGATTTAGTGTTTCACACTAAACTCGTATTTCTTGTGTATTTTCTCATTCTCTTCTGCAGACAGCATTTTTGATGGAGAGCAGAGACTATGTGAAAGCTCCCCTCCCAAGATATGCAGATATATTTAGAAATGTCTTCAGATCTGAAAGACTAGTCAAGACAGAAATCCTTACAGAGGATAGCTCAATAAGCAAACCTTGTTCCCCCCAGCCTGTATTTAAGAAGGAACCCATAGTGGGTTCTTTCTCAGGACAGTGGAAAAATCTTATACAACCAATCAGACCTTGAGCTGTGGTCTCTAGCTGTTGATGGACACTGCCTGCTACATCAGACTTTGCTGCTGTAGTCTCTCAGGTAGTCATTTAGCATGTGAAGTCACTGCATATTTGGGACTGGACAGGTCAAAGCTTTAGTTGTATGTCACAGTTTTTGTGCTTGGATGGACTCTAATCAGGACGTCAGAAGCGTATCTGCAGCAATGTAAGCTAATTACACACTAGACTCCATCAGTACAGCTAGTAGGTTAAACTGAGTGATTATGCCCCTCTTTTTGGCACTTTAGATGCTGCAGCTGGAGCAGGGCCCAGTTCTAGCCCTTGCCCCACCTCCACCCCGGAAAGACATAGACAAATTGCAGTATGTCCAGAGGATGGTCACCAAGATGGGCAGGGTGCTGAAGCATGTGATGCACAAGGACATACTGTAGAGACCTGAATTTGTTCAGCCTGAAGACGAGGAAGCTAAGAGGAGAACAGAGCTAATTGCTGTCCTCAGCTGTTTAATGGGTCATTACAGCCAGATGGAGCCAGACTCTTAATGGACATGTACAGTGTAAGGAGGAGAGGGAACAGATAGATGTTGCAGCAAGGGAAGTTTCAATTAGATGTGAGGTATAAGATCTACATGGTGCCAGTGGTCAAACAGTGGAATAGTTGCCCAGGGCAACTTAATTCTCCTTCCTGGTGGATTTTCAAAACTTGAGTGGGCAGTGCCTTGAGAAACCTAATATTATTTTGAAGTTGGCAGTGCTCTACACTGAGGTTTAAACTCTGACAACTTCAGGATGTCTCTTCCAATCCATAGTGTTCTAAGTTGATAAATATTACTGACTTTATAGGAAGGACGTAATTCAACAGTGTCACCCAGGTATGGATACACCCCCTTCCAATGGTTACATAAAGTTTTTACACGCTGTGTATTTCAAATTACCTGCTTCAATTTGTTTCCAAAGTCAACTCCCCACTCCATTTACATGCTCTTGAAATCTGATTCCTATATGAAATCAAAGGAAAAGAAAGGACTGAAAAAAATCAATTTAACTTTCAGTGTCCTGGAGTATCAGAGTATGTGATCGTCTCTGTAACTGTGCTGTTCTATCCTATATTTTTGCCATCTTTCTATTTGGTTCTTTGTTATATCATGCTCAGCTTAAATTTGTACCATTTATTTGTTCTATGAGGCTTTCAGATTATTGGTGAAATCCTTAAAATGAGCAAAATGAAAGAGAGATAAAAAAAAAAAAAAGATGAGGTAGGGGAATGGTGATAGATTGCCTGGGTAGTTTTGCATTGGTGTGCTATTAAAGTTTGACCCTGAGCTGAACTCCAATGACACCTTGGCTTCAGAGGGCTTTTGGAGCAAGCAAGGTGTAGACTGTCTTAAGTTTTGTATTTCACAGAGCTCTCATAGGTTGTCACTCACAGAGTTTTTGATTGCCACCTTTACCCTCCCTGGTATTTTTCATAAAGATGCTACAGTGTGATAAGGGAATGACAAGCTTCTTAACCTTAGCTGAGAGGAATATGACTCACTTTAACCCTCTACGTAAAATACTAGAAAATGAGGAAAACGGAGGAGAAAGACATAGATTTGCTCTTTATAAACCCATCTTCATGTCTTTTTTGGACTCATTTGGAATATTTGGACCCTCCACTTGGATACTGTGCATTTGAAATGTGTATCAGAAGTGTGCTAAAGCACATCCTTTTTATCACTGTGTTTATGACTGTTGCTCTGAAAAGAAGGCATTTGTGTTCAGATCACCAAGAGAAACATTACCTCCTTTTTTATTTCTTGAGTGGCTAATATTTTGGTTTTTATTGCTTCAGTTATTTTTGTTTTCCTATGAAAATATTTGATTGTCTGGTCTCTTTTTTTTTTTTTTTCTGAAGTCTCTTATGACTTGGTTAATGCATGCGTAATGTGTAAACTCCATATGGAGAAGGATTCGATATGCAAGTACTATGAATAGATTCTGGCATTGCTTTGAGCTTGAACCTTATATTTTTATCTGGGGAAAATAATGGGCTCTTAATGGTTGCTTTATGCATTTGGTTGGATGTCAGTTCATTTGCTCAAAAGGATACAAAGTTTGCTGCCAGGTTGGTTGATTTTCTTCTGCTTTAGGCTCATTCTATTTTAGTAATGGCTATTCTGTATTCTATTTTTATTTAAAGTTCTTTCAGTATCTGCCCTTCTAAGGACTACTCATTTCCCCTACTCTATCTATCCCAATATAGCCCAGCTGTGAGTCTCTCACAGGCAGCTGGTTTTTTTTTTACTATTGTATTTTTCCTATTCTCCAAAATTTTATTAGCTATTTGTTTTTTCTAACCCCAAGGCCCGATCCTGGGCAGTAAAAGGCCCTTTGTTATAAATACCACAGTCAAAAGGAAGTATTCAAGAAAACTGAAATTGCAAACACAAGGGAATCTCATCTTGAGAGTGGACATAACAGTAAATGCTCAACAGTGAGAGGCAGGCAGGCAGGTAGGCTCTTACACTCAGCAAGAAGTGTTTGTAGAAATAGCTTCAAAGGGAGGAATATATTTATAGGCTATGTCCACAACAGCTCTAAAAAATTGTTGTTATTATGTTTTCCAGCATGTTCTTCATGATGGACTGACTGTTATTTGCCTGTGTAAGTACTGTTGTTCATAAGAAGAGAACAGATTTCAAGATGGGCAGATACATGTACATACACGCACACAAATGTTTTCTTTTTTGTTTTCTTTTGATGGAAATTATTTTTATTTCCTTTATGATTTTATGACTGTTCATGAAAATGGGCACAAATAATATCTGAGTGCAAAAATAGTTGTTTCTCTTCCTGTTGTGTTGTCAGCACTCAAAATACTCTATGAAATACAGTGGTTTAGTATAGTACCATTTTGATTATTTTTGCCACTTCATAGTTTCAAATAGGAAATTGTAAAAAGCACCTAAAATGCTTTATGGATTTCACTTGACTTACATGGATTGCATGTAGGGCTCTTACTGCAAAGATGGACCAACAAAATATCCTTGATTTACTTCCTTCTTATGATGGTGACTGCTTCAGGTACCTCTAGTCAAATTTCTGTCCAAAAGGACAAGATGATATCTCATTTGACCCAAGAAGATAGTGCTGCCCTAAATTAAGCCAATCGCATTCTTAAAAATACAGGAGATTGTACAAGGGTAAATATTCTGCTGTACCAGGCAGTCAAATGGTTCAGGTCATGTACTGCATTCACTGTGGGACACATAAAACTTTAGGATGTGACTAAGTTGGAGAACAGCAAAGATGAGATGAGATGAGTACTACCAACCATAACTGTGAGGGAAAACTGAAGACTTTGAATAGGGGAAAAAAAACCCAAACCTTAAGAAAATTAGTATTTTAATTACATATGATTATGTTTTCCTAATTGCATTAAAAATTTTATTCTCCTTCTGCATAAGGACCATTTTATTCCCTGACATTGGAAGTTTTAGAGGACATTTAAGAAAAATAAATCTGTAGGTCAAATGGGCTTTCTGGAAGAAAAAGTTGGTTGGTTTTTGTAGGTGTCTCTCAATGCCTTACCTACATGGGTGACTGAACATGGAACAGGAGACCTCCAAAGGATTTGCTCTGGCATTATTGTGGAACAAAGAGGATGATTGTGAATGGAGAATGTTGGTGGAGATGATAAAGTCTTGCAGTTTATGATACAGGTCTGTGACACTGATGTTTCGGCAAATGATATTGTGCAATGATGAGATATCAACAGAAGGAAAAAGCTGCAGATAAAGCAAAATATGTAGGAGAAAAAATACACATAAGGAAAGAATGCAAAACATAGTTCATAATGCTGTCACCTTTTATTGGCACTATTATAGCCATGTTTAGATACAAAATATGGGATTAAAATCATTAAAGATATTAGAAGACTCACAGTTTAGCCTTAAATTATGCCTTGCTTTTCAGCTGCACTAAATCTCAATATAATGAATGGCTAGTCTATGTCTCTTTGAGTGTCACAGAGTTCTGTTTCATTGACATCAGTAAAATCATGTAAAGAGACATTGATGAGATAGTATGCTGATGAAATTGATGAAACAGTTGTGTTTCTTGCTATTATAACCAAAATCTAAAGCACTATCTGTTAAATTTTCCTCACTGGAACTTGATCTGTTTTTTCATCGTTTTTTAAATTATTATTTTGCATAAATGAATGGGGGAAAAAAAAGACAAACTGGGGGGGGCAAACCATATTTCTCTGTGAAACAAAAAATAATTTCCAGTTTTCCTCTGATACACTGAACAGTGGATTCAAATAGGCAGTGATATTCAGTAATTGTATAACAATGCTATCTGTTTTTTTAGCCACTCAGTAAGTAGATTTAGTGGGGGGGGGGGGGAAGCAAAAACACATAGAGAAATAAAAGCAATAGAGAACGTATGTCTTCCTATTTAAAATTTAAAATAATATAGGCAGCAGGGAAGCTGCAAAGGGTAACTGGAAGTATCAAATGAAAAGAGAGATAGAAAGGCCAGTTACACAAATGAAGGGGAGATACAAAACTGGATGTGGTATTATTCAAGGGGTAGTCAGACGGGCAGACTGCATCCATTTTCTGAATGCGGTGCTGAGGTAACAAGCACTGCTTCCCACCTTTGCATATTATTTCTGCCATATAAGTTCCATGTAACGGGATTTTATTATACTTGTACCAGCAATACAAGAAAAGTATATACCATGAAGGAAAGGTAAACATGTTTATGAGAATAACTTGTTTTCACTCTAACTTAAAACTGAATGTTGAACTCGGCTCTTTTGAGAAATAATGTTGGCATTTATATGTATGGGTTTATTATTTTTAGTTCTTATTTAGATTAGACAAGAAAAACTATAAAAATGAAATGTTTCATAATATTTTAGGGGAAAAAAGAGATTTTGTCTTCATGATAAATTTGTTTCTTCAAAAGATCTTTCTTATGACCTATTTTGTCAGCAAGTTCTTATATCTGGGAAGATTATTTCTCTTGGCTAGACAATTTCAAAATGACAGAGTGAGATTAATAATATAAATATAACTTTTCCTTATTCTATGGATTTATTGGGTCCTAAATCTCTGAATACTCACCTATATTAGTCATTTTACTATTGAGAGCTACGACAAAGAAATTACTCAGATGTGTGAGTGTTGCAAGAACAAGCATCTTTGTTGAGTGCAACTGATTAGCAACATACTAAAAAGAAAGTATACCTCCTGAATGATACCTGAAAGTATCTTTATAATTTTTTAGATGGATCAGGTATGTAGAGACATAGTTCATTACTAGGAATTGTGCAAGGGAGATGCTTAAAGGCAGGGAGAGCCTGCATAGAGACCTTGACAAATCAGAGGACTGGGTAATCACCCACCATAAGAAGTTCAACAAGAGAAACTACTGGATTCTGCACCTGGAATGGGGCAACCCTGGATGTGCATAGACTGGGGAATGAGATCCTGGAAAGCAGTGCCATGGAAAGGGACCTGGAGTCCTGATGGATGGCAAGTTGAATATGAGTCAGCAGTGCCCTGGCAGCCAGGAGGGCCAACCCTGTCCTGGGTGGCATCAGGAGAAGCATCACCAGCCAGTCGAGGGAGGGGATTGTCCCGCTCTGCTCTGCACTGGGGCGGCCTCACCTTGAATATTGTGTGCAGTTTTGGGCATTACAATATAAGAAAGGTATTAAGCTCTTAGAGAGTGTCCAAAGAAGGGTAACAAAGATGGAGAAGGGCATTGAGGGGAAGCCATGTGAGGAACAACTGAGGTCACTTGGTCTGTTCAGCCTGGAGAAGGGGAGACTGAGGGGAGACCTCCTTGCAGTTACAGCTTCCGGAAGAGGACGGGCAGGCACTGATCTCTTCTCTGTGGTGACCAGTGACAGAATCCCAGGAAGCGCCTGAAGTTGTGCCAGGGGAGATTTAAATTAGATATTAGGAAAAGTTTTTACACCTAGAGGGTGGTTGGGCACTGGAACAGGCTCCCCAGGGAAGTGGTCACAGCCCCAAGGCTGACAAAGTTCAAGAAGCATTTGGACAGTACTCTCAGGCACACAGTGTGACTCGTGTGCAGAGCCAAGAGTTGAACTTGAGGATCCTTATGGGTCCCTTCCAACTTGGCATATTCTGTGATTTTGTGAAATATCTTTGAAATGTGGTCATGTCCCTGCTCCTATTCCATCACAACATATAGTATCATAAGCATTTTTGACATTTCATCAAGCATGGCTGTTGAGAAGTCACTTACCTGAGGCCGAGATTTAACATATAGCACCGCTATAATTGGTGGGAGACTTGGATCAGAGAACTAATCTTACTAAGAATTAATTTATTGATTTTTTAATTATTTTTCTGGAACAAATACAAATACCAAGTCACATAGGAGTGAACAGACAGCGTTCTCATTGCAAACAGGTAAAGTCCCTGTTGGGCTATGCCTGGAGATGAGTATGATTGACAAGTTGAGGATGTTACTATTTCCCTCTGGTGCTGGTGAGGCTGCACCTGGACTACTGTGTTCAGTGGCTGGGGTTCCCTGTTTCTGCAAGCATAGGGAGAAACTGGAAGGAGTCTAGCAGAGTGCCCTCTGGTCAGAGTAGTTGAAAGAGTTGGGCTTATTTGGTCTGTTGGGGTGAAGATCTATAGTGAGCTACAGCTATTTGAAGGAGAGTTACAGACAGGATAAAGATGAAGTAATTTTTGTAGTGCTGAATGATGTAACAAGGAAGAACAGCCACAAACTGCAAACCAGGACATTCAAATAGGGCTCAACAAGACTGATGTAGCATTGGAGCAGGCTGCTCATTGAGGTTGTGGAATCTCCATCCTTGGTAGTTTTCAGGACTTGACTATTAAGCTACAGCTGAGCTGAACTTGCGTTGGCAACAGCCCTGCTCTGCTCTCAGTGGGAGGCTGAGGTAGATGATCTCCAGAGGTTGCCTACAATGAACATTTCTCTTGTGGTAAATGTTACTAGGAAGATGTAGTCTCAGACCTCTTACAACATAAAATAGGGAATGGGTACATTAAAAAAAACTGACATAGATATATCTTAGGCTACATAAGTTTCTAAGGCAGATTAGATGGCTGTTTCTTTCCACTAATTGCTAATTTTTTTAAGACTAGTTTAGATTTTGAACACTAGTGCTGGGACACTCAATCTTAGGTGAAGTGCAGCTAAGAATAAGAAATGTAATTTCAACTGATGGACTGGTAACTGTTGTCACTGTTTTCGTGTCCTTCATTGATGTCATCTGTCTCCAGAAACGAAATTTAAATAGAAAAATTTTAAATTAGTACAGATGTTTATTATTGAGCTATCTTCCAGAAAGATCTTTTCTAACAAGATACAGCAACTTCATTACAGAGAAATAAGGTTAAAATGAGCATCAAGTCGTAGCTTCTTTACAGAATTTTAAGATTTATGTATTTCTGTATCCTGTCAATCTACAGATAATTGAGCACTGTGTATGTTTTATGTGATTTTAGTTTTGGAAACTTAGGGCATGCAGTTTCTCAACAATAACCATAGAATGTACAGATGTAAACAGATTATATAGAGAAATAATTATTTCTGCCTCCCAATTTCTCTCTCTCTCTTACATGCACACAGAGGCTTTGTGGAAAACAGCTCTGTACAACCTCCTTGTCATGTTGTTCACATGCCTAGTAGAAGTGGCTGTGTTTTTATTTGTCACTCGATCTGTATGTGTCAAGACAACAAAAAGTGTATCTTGTCCTCCCCCACAGTGGCAAACTACAGTGGGGAAATTCGTAAACAGAGGCTTACTGGTGAATCATCTGCATCCACAGTCTGCTTCTAACCAGTGGGGAGAGATAGGTGCTGCTGTCAGTTTGAAATGATTGCCAGCCTCTGATGAATTAAAACAAAATCCCCCCATGAACTCTGCCCAGGCATGCTGAGATAGAGGAAGAAACAACTGGGTTGCCCACAGAGATGTGACCTTAAAGAAACATCTGAAAGAATTCCAACAAAGCAGTGGTCTGGCAGGGATAGTGCTGACACCTCTCTAGCTGTTGGACAACTTTCTGGCACCAGTCATAGCTGCAGCAGACTTGCGATATTGCCACTAATTTATGTTTATGAGGAAAAAAGAGGAAAGCTAGTAATTTGTACTGCAATTTGTACCTTTGGAATATGGTGTTTCGAGCTGCAAAAAATCTCAGGCAGACTCTTTGGATTGTAACAAACCAGTGAAGCAGTCGTTAGCAGAACACAGAGCATCAGAAAAAAGTCAGAAGTTCAGAAATAAAGCCTTGGCTTGTTCGTCCTTATGAATCACGATAATAAACTTCACATGGGCAGGCAGCCCATCTCAGTAAAACCTCAGAAAGTCTTTGAATTAAAAGCAAAAAAAAAGATCTTCTGAGCTGCTTCCTCTGCATCGCTTCGGCCTGTGGCAAGTGTGTTTTTCATCCAGCAGTGAAAGAAAGTGGCCTGAGTTACCCGAGACCAGGCTTTTCATGTTTTTTGTTGGATGTTTTCTCAAGCCTGATGTTGGGGTGTTGTTTTCAGTTTGTCAGATCTGCTGGGGCACTGGTGAATCTATCAATACACAGTTCAGCTACAGGTTTCGTGGTGCTGAACTGCATCAAATGTAATTCCTCTCTGTTACGCAGCTTTATCCTGTTCTAAGAGTTGTGATCCACCAACCAGCAGCAGCCTGGATAAGCTTATTTTTTCTCATTCCTTTCCCTCGTGCATGCTAGCAGTAGTAAAACCACAATGATTAACATGTTTAAAATATATGAAAGATGTAGGGTCAAGTGCTATTACAACAGTGGGTTACTGTGAGACAGCTTCTTATCTGTATGGAAAAAGTACTTCTAAATAACTGTCGGTGTCACAGCAGAGCTATAAAGGTCAATCTGCTCAGTGCACATATTCTACTTTTCTGGCTTTCTTTGCCTTTGAGTCAAGATCAGAGCTCAAGTCCAATCTTTTATTTGTTATTCAAGATGGAGATAATTTCAGCAAGCTTTTGTACTGGACTTTTATATTCCAGGCGTGTTAAACTGCTTTTTCAGCTGAGTGTTAAAATGGAGATTTCAGCAATTTGTGATTTAAAATATATTGTGCTTTCTTGTCCTAGTGGGACTTTTATCAATATATCAGAATTATCTGCCAACATGAGTACATTCCCTATGATTTCAATTGATTCTGGTATTTTGATTCTAAACGATAGCTTTGTTCTACAGCTTGATACTTAACTCCTGAAACAGCTTGGTCTCAAGGGATACTTCAAAATACTTCCTCCATGTGTGCATATATTTGTACATTATGCAAACTAATTTTTAAGACAGCAAACTTCCAAACAGTGGTGTCTGGATAAAATAGTAATTGCACATTCAGAGACTGTTTGTTATAATGGAGTTTTATTTCCTTCATTTCTCTACTTGAATATTTTGAGAACTATAACTGCACGTTTACATGACTGTTTGATTTCTCTTGCCTGGGAGGATTTGGGAGTCTTTTATGGGAAAGGAATATGAGAACTCTGTCACTATTGCTGCTTGCTACCTCCAAGAATTGAATATTAGAAGGCTTAAACATTTTATTTGAGTGACTGTTGTCACTGCAGTATTGTACATATAAAAATACAAAAAAGTCACATGGAAGCAAAATGTCCTGCTACATGAATCCATTCAGCTGGAGTCCCTTAAGGTGATAGTTATATAAATGTAACTATATAACTATAATTTTAATTAGTTCTGTTTGAAAATTCATCCTGCAAAAACTCTTTTTTAAAAATTATTTTGCAGCTGTTAAGAAATGTGTGCTGGAAATAGAATTGCATTTTTCATGTTAATTTTAGGTTCTCTAAATTTTGTTATATTTGGATATAATTATGACATCTTAAAATAAATAAATTATAATTTTCTCTTTTTCTTTGCAGAGTCACAGTGTACACTCTGTGGGGAGCCTGAAGGTGAGTGTGTTTTCCTACTAATATGTCTCAAAGCAACTAGAGGTGAACACTTGACTCAAAGAACACACATGTACAATAGATTGGAAATAGTGCATGAATGATGAAAGCCAATGAAAGACATTCTTCCCAATGTTAGATACAAAAAATGAATTGAATTAAGAGGAGTAAAGCACAGTACGTGCTCCAGGCAGGAAATACCTTAAAGGACAAATATTCCATTAGAGCAAAAATTGAAATATTTACTTCTTATTCTTCTATGTGTTTATCAAATTAATTTGGAGGTAAGAGAGAGTGTAAAGAATCATTTAAGGACATCATTTTGAGGACGGAAAACAAGGAGATTGGACATAAAAGGGAAATGAAAAATGTTTTTAAATTTGATATTACATTTACAGAGAGGCTAACAAATTTTAGCAGGTGAAGTTAATAAATACTACTACTGAAAAAAAAAGATAATTAAGCAATAACTTATGCAGTACAAATACATGCCCGCGTCACAGTATTTGGTGATTTCTTTTGTTTGGTTTTCTTCCAAGTGACTAAGTAAATGCCAAGGTCAGACCCACAATTTACCTAAAGGAATGCTGAAGCAATGAAATTCTGATTTTTAAAGTAAGCTATTATGGAGGAAAATATCTCTAATTTATTTATTTATTCACATTGGTGATCTTATAACGAAAATGTCAAAAGGCTGACCTTAGTTTCAAATCAACCACCTGGAGTCTTTCTAAGAAATAGAGTTCAAAATAGTAATTGTAAATGATGAAGCAAAGTATCTTAACTAAAAAATGAAATTATAGATTCTAGGCTGTTCCCAAAGACATTCAGTTTTATGTCTTGATTAATATCTGAAAAAAAAAAAATTAAGTTTCTAATGTTTTATAAATTTAGGAGGGAGAAGTTATTGAGAGATGAAGCTTGGAAGTGAGAGGCTTTGAGACCTTGCATCTAATGAAATAACTCAGTAAATTAAATATTAATTATCTGCTTCTCCCTTGTTATCTACTGACAAATAATTATTTTAGAAAACTTTTTTACTGCATTCTGTTTTAGAATTTTTTTGGCTGCATTCCTTAGATAAACAGTCAATTCTTGTTTGTTTGATTTTTTTTTTAATAGCACAGATACCTGTATGAAAAGGAAAAATAAGAGAGATGTTTGTTTGCCTTTCATGAGATATTCCTTTCCTGATAAGGTTGTGCAGCTTTAAAGTTATGCATTGGACTTACTACATGTTGTGCATGCTTTATAGCAATAGTTCTCTTTTCTTTTTGTTACTGCTCTTTCATACCTTTCAGTTTTGCAAATATTGATAATTGTACATGGTCTTTGTAAAAAGGGAATTAAAAAAAAAAAAGGATAATTTTTTTTTTAAACATTTGTATGACTAAAACCCAACATAACTGTATGTATTGCTGTAGGAACAGACCTCAAGAACATAACATTCAGTTTTTAGCTATATAGAAATGAACTTTCCCAGGAGTGAATGTCTCATTGATCACCAGTCTCTCCTCTCACAACACAGTATTACTGGAATGCTAATTATTAATTCTCTGCTGGTTTTAAAAATATTGACATAAATGTCATCTTAGTGACAAAACTTAGAAGCTGATGTTTTTTTCCTTACCAGATTAACACAATTTCTGATCTAACACTGAACATTCACAGGAGTTTTAGATGTGATTTTGTGATGAAGATGCAGTTGCTGTGTAGATATGACTTTAGTTTTTAGAAGGCCATCCTAAGAGAAACTTCACATCTCTGTTGTATAAACCAAAATAAAAAAAAAAAACAACTCAAACCTCAAAAAATACAGTTTTCCTCTGCAACATTCTATAAATTTTACTATAGTTTAAGAGTAGACTAAAAAAAGGTAATAACTAAAAAAAAAAATCATTTTTTTGCAGTGTTCTAGCTGGAATTTCTGGCTTTTTTTTTCTGTATCTTTCTTTAGAAATTTGACATACTTTATGACTTGTAGTTTGCATTTTTGGTGTCTGAGGAAAAGTCAGAGAATATCAGTTATTGTTATACAGTGTTTGCCTCTGAGTTCCTTTTTTTCCTCCTCCTTTTCAGAAACAAAAAGCAAAGTTCACTAAATGCATTAATGTACTTTAGTATATTGAGATGAATTTGCAAAATTGTAGGACAGACCCACCACAGTGTAGGCCTTCTGTATTAATTTCCAAAGTGTTAAGGAGAGATTCATTCAAGATATAGGAGATGTGAGGAAATCCGCCCAGCTTGGGAGAGAAGACAACAATGCTTCACATCTTCCCTCTTCCGAGTTCCTCTGAAGCTGTTTATGCCATTTCTTGAAAAAAACCTGCAGGCAGCTAAGGAGTGAGTGTCTGATCATCTTCTGCCTTCTGCAAGAGAGGTGGCAGAATGGGAGGGTTTTGCGAGCCACAGTTTCTTATTGTCAAATTGATCAGCTGCAGTCTCACTGTTCTTATGGTTCATCCTGTTTCTGAGCACCACTCCACTTTCAAATCCAACAGTTTTGTCCAGGTTATCAGTATATCCAAGTGTAATAAGAAATGACTGTGTGAAACAGAGCTCTTCACTGGGGGCACTTTGACAAATTTTTGGCAGTTAGTGCTGCACTGCAGGAAGCAAATACATTTATCTGCATACACGTTGGTGTGCAGGTGTGGGACACTGGGTCCATATTTTATAAAGTGAAAAAATATCAGATATGGAAGAGAAATAAAAATTATGAGAGTTCAGATTTCTCATTTCAGTATTTTGCCTGGGAAACTTGTGGTTCCACAGATAAATGTGTCATGTGTTCTCCTTTGCATCCCATCTAAAGAAAAGTTGGACAACAATGAGGTCTACATTTGGACTAAGTATTTTGCATGAGCTGCGAAGGCTTATGTGGTCTGTTTCAAAAATCATAGATTTGCTGTTTTATTATAAGCACTTATACTATGAGGCAATGAAGTTGCAGAATCCCATTAGTGTGGCTACTTTGAGGTGATCCCTCTCCTGGAAATGCAAGGGCAGCAATGACATGTTTTCAGACAGGTGACAACAGCCACCTTTGTGGAGGTGATCTGTAGCTGACAGATTGTGTTGTCCTGGTAAACATTGTTGAGTTGTTCTTCTTTGCTTTATTCCTGCTCAGATTTTAAGTGAGGATGGCATGTTGTAGACACGTGTCTAGCTCAGTTTTTGTGACAGCCAAAGTACTCTGTTAGAAAGACTGGAATTGTCATGAGAAGTTTCAGGAAGAGTTATCCCCATTAATTGTCTAGGAGATGTTTCTGTCCTTTCTAAATCTTTGTATCTACTCACAAGTTTTGAAAGGACTGTATTATCAAGTATAATTTTCTATATTACCAAAGCCGAAAACAAATAATTTTGGTGGCAGCTAAGCTTTCGTTAGACCGTTCTGTCTTCTCAAAGCCTATGCAAATGTAAGATTTTCTTCCAGGCATTTTTAATGCTCTTCACAACTGCAGTAATGATTTACTCTTTCTGTGATTTGTCCAGGTAGTTCAGGTTCTTCCTCAGTGTGTCAGATCTCTTTTGGGCTGTGGTGGTCACCTACAGTTTGAATTGTTTGCTCATTATTTTTTGCCAGTAACTGACACAAGAAGTCATTGGTGGATTCAAGATTGTGGTAGAAAACTTACAATAGTGATTCTCTTAATTAGTAAAATATAAGAAATATAAATAAATAATTGACAGTAACAAAAAAAAGCTCATCCTTTCCTTGATGAAAAAAATTGTATTTTTCAGATATGTCAGTGTTAGAGTGGTGTATTTATTTCACGTACTATCAGCTCTGCCACCGTCTGTGCTCTGGTTAAGACTAGAGTGTTGGAGTTTATGGGGGAAATAAGTCTGAGTTTTTGCTTTGCTTTGTAAGTTTGCTTTCTTTTGGTTTGTATTTTTTCTTTTTTTTTCTTTTTTTTCTTTTTTTCTTTTTTTTTTTTTTGTTTGGAGAGTAGATAGTTCAAAAAATACCTTAAACTTGGCAATATGTCTTAATATTGATGATGTTCCATCTGTGTAGTTCTGGCTCTGAGTATGAACATTTCCCAGGGTATCTAGTGGAAAACTATTACAGGCATATTAATAACTCCAGAGAATTTTCCTCTTCTTCATTTTGCTAATCTTAACATTTAATAATCCACACTGAAAGCTGACAGTTTTGTCACTGCTAGCAATGACTTTCAAGAGTCCTATAGTCTTGACTTTTTTATACTTCTGCTCCCTTTACTAGAACAACAATTATCAGTAATCAAATTAAAGTTGTGTAAGAAAGCAAAGTACATCTCGCAACATGTAATCCTGACGTTTTTAAGGAAGCAATAACAGATAATAAAATCTGCTTTGCCTTAGTTTAATATTTCTCTTTTTCCTGCTAATTATTAAAAAAAAAATAAACTGCAGTTGTTTCTTCAAATAAGTGTTTCTTAGTCTCTATATGTATCACTGAAATGCTTAAAAAGATTAGGGTTCCTGCTATCAACATAATAGTAATTCATAACTATTACCTGAAGTGCTTGACAGAATGCTGATTTTATTCAGTTATGTATGAAAAAAATATAAGTAAATACAGGGTCAAGGTCTATGATCTTTCTACTTTGATCTCTTTATACACCAACACATTGGTTTTCAGGAACAGTCTCATTTATGTGCCTCTGTGAACTTCCTTGTTAGCATTTAAATAATAGGTTCTGGTAAAATTCCTGGTAGTATGAAATTTCCTTCTGATCCGAGTCTTTTTAATATTTTTTTTTTAACACTTCAGATACTACTCTCAAAGTGAAGTGATTTGATTGTTCATCTTCATGGAAACGTTTTCAAGTTTCATAGAAATACATCACTACCATTCTCCATCGTGTAGTCTGTAAATATTGAACTTTTTATTACAAAAATATGCAAGTTAGGTACACTACATGTTTTTTAAAAATTGCATACAAAATTCGGAGATTGTATGAACCTAAATATCTTTAAATCTCTTTCTCACCAGGCTAATGTGAGATTCTACTCATTAATTTCTTTAGGATACCAGTTACAGTATTTTCATCATGTGTATTATTCTTTAACTGTGCTGGGTTTTAAATAAAGTGTTGAGATGTGTATCATGATTTTTAGGAAAGATTTACAGTATTTTTTTATTCAAGCAATATTGAACTGTATGTTGCTACTGTATTTTCATGTTGCCTGCATTTGGGCAGAAGCAAAAGCTGTCTAGAGTATGTCTGCTAAAGATAGAGTTGTTGAGAAAGCTCTCAGTGTCTGGTTATACTTGACAGATTTGAAGGTTCAGTTTTGAACTCATCTATAGTTTGTATAGTTTGCAAATTTATAAATGGCATTAGAAAAATGAGTCCTTTTGTCTATAACTAGGAATAAAGCTGTTCATTTTATCTAGTTTTGTTGAAACGGAGAATAGTATATTTAAAGCGCTAGGACCTGTGTAAACTGAGTGTGATACTAATTTTGGTACATGTCTTTTGCAAATATCTTGTGGGAATTTAAGAAAAAGCTCTTTAAAGAAAAAATAATTTTATTTTTAGAAAATATTTTTAAGTGTGTTTTCTAGGCCTTCACCTGTCATTTTTATTTTGAATAAATTAAATAAGTTCTTTGGTTGGTTTTATTTGTCATGTGTACAGGAGACAGCTGTTCTCAAAACTGCTTTGTTATTATTGGTTTCTTCATCTACTGATCCACTCTTCTGACTTGTGCAAACAAAATAATAATAATAAAAAAAACCCCAACCCTGATTTAATTTGAACAAACAGGATGTAATCCTAAATGCAGAAGCTATTCTTCTACTTTCATTTTACATTTTTCTGATTAAAAACCCAAACAAAACCAAAGACAAGGACCATCTCATCTCTTTTGTTCCAATATAAATGAATAAATGAAAAGTAAATTTGACCCTGAGATCAGTTGGTTAGAGCCTGGTGCCATTAACACCGAGGTTGTGGGGTTGGTCCCTGTGGGGGCCATTCACTTAAGGGCTGGACTTGATAATCCCTGTGTCCCTTCCAACTCAGAATATTCTGTGATTTCTGGGGATGAGGGGAGAAGAGTCAGCTATAGTCAGCACACACTTAAGATTTCATGCAGAATCAGAAATGTGAATATTTCCCTTGCCAACAGTGAATGAAGTTGCACAGGTAATTTAGTCCTTTCAGGGACTAAATAGTCCTCAGGACTTTAGTATTTACTAGAGCAGAGACCAATGTAAGGTCAGTGCAGCCTAGAAGAAGCTATTTTAAATTAACCTTTGCAGAGGTAGATGTGTATATATACACACTTCTTATTTCCATTTTCCTTCTTTTTCTACCTGTTTAGCACATTTTCATATTACATGAAATGTCCTGTTTTGAGTAGTTGTTTGTATGTGTCAGATTTGTCTGCCGAATGCTAATTTCTGTAGGAGCACCTTTCTCTTAAAGATGTTATTTTAGAAGTATGCATCATAAATGGAACCAATTTTTTTATAGTGTGACCTGTCTGTGCTTTCCCTTAGCTTCTAATTTTCATGCTCTGTAATGCTTAAAGTTTGTGTTTGCTTAGGGTTTCATTCCACTGTAATAGTGTTCTGTATGTAAACATAACAGATATCTTTATGTCTCCAGAATATTGCCTACAGCTTGTAGAATACTTTATGTTTGAGAAACGTACTTCTGCACCTTTGTAGGATAAGAAACATCATGAATCCCTACCAAAACATACAGATTTATTTTTTTCAACATTCGTTCATTGTTTAATTTACTGTGGAGTTGATCCAGTAAAGCTGAAATGGCTGATCTTACAGGTCAGTTTTAAGTTCTGCAGTGTATAGCTTGGAGTGGACAGTTTACAGGCTTGATTTGACTTTCACCATATCACTCCCCAGACCGGTCCCTTAGTCCCACGCTCAGGGCAGACTCAGATGGTCAGCCTGGCCTCTGCAGACACCTGATTACAAGGAAACCAAGGCCTGACTTAGCGTGCAGCTCTAAATCAAACAGGAGCCTTGTCCTGCTGGGGAATGATAAGTATCTGTCTGCTTCTACAAAACGGCGAAGCTAATTCTAGATGTAAAGCTGTACACATGCAAAATATTGTACAGTATCACTTTATCTTCTGTATGTATGGTTAAGTTATTGCTTCTCGTTCAGTGTTTTAATTCTTCTGGGTAGAGGAAGAGTTTTCAAAAAATCTGTGGTTATAAGGTTTGAGAAGCACAGCTGTAACAAAAAGCAGACCCTTCCTTTCCTACCACCACACACTGTGACCTTCAAGACTGAATATTTCCAATCCATCTTCTGAAACCCATGCATAAATAAATTACATGATTATTATTGCACACATGTACATGTTTCATTCTGACTGAGTAAATCATGAATGATTTTAATTCAATTCCAGATCATCAATCTGAAAAGGTTAAAAAACAACATACTAGCAAAAGGAATGTTTTTTTTGAAGCCAAAACCTGCATTAATTTAAAAGAGATTTCCGTGCAGGAGGAATGCTGGCTTCTCCTAGAGTGTACATTTGCATAAATCTTCAATAACTTCTGGCAACATTCGCCTCAACAGTGTATGAAAATCCTGAGCTCTTGCTTTGTGCAGAGCTACAACTGATATTAGTGAAAATATTATGTAGAAAAAGATCTAGGACTTTCACAGCGAAGAACTTCAAGCAAAATGATTTAGGTTTCTGTAGCTGCTGATTATTTTCCATCAGCTTTCATCACAATTTTAGTCACTGGAATCTTTGCATACCTTATAAAATATTAAAGCCAACGTTTTTCTGTAATAATATTTAACAAAGAAATAGCTTTGAATATGTGGTTGGAAATATTTTTTTCATATCTACTGACTGTTCATGAAAATGAAAAATATGATGGGAGCAACTGTGTTAATAGCAATTAGCTTGCGCAGCTAAATGTTAAGCAGCTCTTAAATGCTGGTCTCTAAAAGAAATACTTCAGAAAAATCTTGACATGGTATTGTTCCAGTTACTTGAGGAATTGATTTTCAGGTGCGTAAAGAGGCAGCACGTGCCACAGTGCCGTTCTTACCCCAGAGCTGGTTTTCCAGGTTTTAACTACATAAAATGTAACAGAAACTTGTGTCACTGTGTTTTTTCCCCATAGCTTATTTTTCTCAGTGGTATGAATGAACTACCACTGTATGCCTCAGCATGCCTAGCAAAAGGAGTAGAGTAAGCTGTTATGCTAATGCTGCACAAAGGTCATAGCTCAGTCTTTATTTGTTTTACTTAAGGTAGCCCATGAAAAGTTAATGAGACAAATGTATTCTGTCAGATATAGGGCTTCATACATGGTCCAGCTGGTTTCTTGGAAGAAAAAGGGTTAATAATTTTCTTCAAAATTTAGAATGGACTCATTGTTTAATTAGAAACTTTGAATGTTGAACTTGGTTTTAATAATGTCCATATTAGCCTTCTTTATGAGATGGACTAATTACTAAAACATGGAAATGATTTTCAGCGTATGTGGAGGCAGTAACCTCCTGGGGGTTTTACCTTGTGTTAAATTTTCATTATGCCATTACATTTTTTGTTTGTCAACTATATCATGACAGTGTCCTTTTTAAGAACTGAAAGACTGTGCAAATCGTACATTTTGGAAAGAAACTTCTAAAAGTGTAGAGATCATTCCATCTCTTCATGCTTTAACAAGAGCATCCAAAACTAGTGATGGAACAACATTCTTTTTGTAGATTATTGTAAATTATGGGTTTCATGAACTGAAATAAGGCTTTAAGTTAATGCCATGAATGGCCACCATGGAAATTTTATTTTTGCCTTTTTCTCAGGAACCATCAGTTCATCATATTGATACAGAAGAAAATTAATTCCCTTACTGATGAAGAACATGTGGGCGTTTTCTCTCTGCTTTTGTTTTCCTTTGTATTTACTCTATATAAACCACTTTTAAAATAATTTTGTGCTAGACAGCGTGATTTTCACTTTTCTGGTGCTAAAGCACCTGATTATGTGATTGTTTAACCACTGCAATATTTGCCTTGTATCCCAGAAACAACGGGGAGTAGTTGGAAGGATATTCCTGAAGCCAAGCCAAAATATTCTTTATTTGGTCTATGCTAGCAGACCAGACACTTTATGATCAAGAAAAGTCCATGCAGTTCAAATTCTGGCCTTTTCTTGTGCTAGATAAATCTGATTCTTGATACCATAAGGTTTATGTATATGCTATGTTTTCTTGCTGGCCAGTTGCTGAGAGTTTAAACCCAGCTTGGGAGAAGTTTACTTGGAATGATTTATTTCTTGTTGTGAAAGCACTCAGATAAAAGAACATGTTATGACTGTCTCTGTTATGAGAATTTCTTTGCAGCCATCAGTGTGTAATTTAGGAATTCTGCTTGATAACAGAAGTTCTCTGCCTGCAAAGGTTGGGTCTGAGTGCACTTTGTTTTGAATTGGGGCTGTTTTGTACTCTGTATATGCATGTAAACATATTGATCTAAAACCTACAAAAAGTACCAGAAAAAATTCTTGCTTTAGGCAAAAGACTAACAATATAGGGTTTCTAAGCTTCAACAACCAATTGCAGCTCCCACAAGACCTATGGCCAAGGGCAAACTCAGCTTTCAAGGCTGAATTCCAGATATTTGGTAAATGGCAGATTCACTGACTAATGGAGGATTTTGGGTAGCCAAGAGATCAAATTCCACTTAACAAAGGAACAACCAGTGTTGTGGAAGAGAAGTGAAGTTTTAGATGGTGAGGCTTACGCAAGAGCAGAATTGGAAAAACATTAAGAACTTCTGGAGTATCACCAGAGGATAGCGATAGTCAAAAGCAGCAAGGAACAAAAGAGAGATGTCTATCTGTTTTATTTTTATGACACAGTGTAAGCTGCTTTTCTTACACTGTGGTGGATCATGACTTATGTTACAGTAAACTAATTGTGATTTATTTGCAGAATCTTTATAAATCTGTTTGTTAGTGTTCAGTGTCTTTAACCTTGAAAAGGTGAACTCAGATTACCCATAACCTGAGAACAGACAGACACATGCATGATATCCCAAACCGATATAGCTGATCTTCAGGTTCTCATTCTGTGACAAGATAGTAGAGAGACCATAGAGGGAGATTAAACACACCCATTTCTCTTAATGGGATGCAGCAGCATCTAGCACTAAAGATCAGCTATGGATGTCATAGAATATGTAACAGAAGAGGGACCAAGTCCAACATCATCTTTGGAATTCTTGCTGTATTCCATTGATGCAGGTTTGGGTTTTTTTCAGTCTTACAGCCTCCAAAGGATTGGTGGATTTTACATCTGCTGTGAGTTTGGTCCCATTTTAACATTTTAATATATCTGTGGAAAACGCTTGTATTTTGCTAAATCACAGAGTACTTTCTGCCATTATTATTTTAAAGTAGCAAGCTCAGGATTTGATGTATGTGAATTATTAGGCAACACAAACTGAAAAGATTAATGTGTTTGAAATGGGACGGTTAAGGAAATTTTGCACAAAGTTTCTTCTACAAGACAGATGAGGTTTAAAATTTTGTGCCTGCATCTGTGCTCTATTTCTAACATTATCTTTTAGAAAGATCAGCTCTGAATATGAAGACGTATAAAGACTTGTGCAAGATATTTTAACTAGACATTGACAAATCAATCATTCCAACTCACAGGGGAAAGAAATAGGCAATTTGTTACTGTCTCCAAGAATGATGGAGATAACAGGCAGAAGAGTTGGAGGAGAATCCTAAGTGGAACATTGATAGAAGCAAAAACAAAATACAGCCCTAGTTGACTGTGTAGTTGGCTACTATCCCTGGTGATTGATTGCAAGGGATTGCAATCAAAGTGCACTTGCTACTTGGGTCTAAAAACTAGCATTCTGTCACAAATCTATATTACCCTCACAACTAAAAATTAGATTACCCATTAACATGTGATGAATTATATTTACAGTTGAAACTTTAGAAACAAATATCTCTAGATATATAAATTCCATACTTATAATTAAAAAGAGTAATGTTCCATATCGTATTCTGTGGCACTGCTACACATCCATTATTAAATTATAGATGATATTAGCTAATATGTTATTAGCTAAAAAAAAAAAAAAAAAATAAAAATCACAGTCAGTCTGTATTGTTTTTAGTATATATTTTTTGTCAGAGGGTGTTTACTACAGAAAAAACTGCTGCCAGAGAATTAAGTGGTTCCAGCTGAGAATTAGAAAAAAAATTCCAACAAATCAACATTTGGACAACTTTTAAGGTTTAAAAGCTATAGTAGTAAACAGTGCAATTAAACACTATAGTTTCTGAAGGGAATCCCCATTAAGGACTTTTTTGTTGGTTTATACACTGGCTTATTAACAAGTGTTCTTTCATTTTATTAGTTGTTTGTTTTTTTTAATATAGTGAGAGCTCAATGTCCCATTTTAAGCTGTCGTGGATCAGCTGTGATCACATCACAAAATGTTGGGCCATTCAGTAGGCACCTAAGTGACCCCAGCAACAGAAGGCTCTGAGGCAGAACTTAACATATACAGATAATTTTAAATAGAATTATAGAATGTTTTGGGTTGGAAAGAACTTTAAAGACCATCTAGTTCCAGCACCCACCATGCACAGAGACACTTTCCGCTAGATCATGTTGCTCAAAGCGCTATCCAACACTTGAACACTTCCAGGGATGGGACATCCACAGCTGCTCTGAGCACCCTATTCCAGTGCCTTACCACCCTTATAATGAAGAATTTTTCCTAAGATCTAATCTAAATCTCTCCTCTTTCAGTTTAGTAAATACATAATGCATAAACAGGATGTTTATGCTTGTTTTGTAATGATTGGTTGGCTACTAAATATTAGCTTTCAAATAACATTTAATATGTTTTGATTGAGTTCACAGCTTAATAAGCTGCATAATCTAAAAACTGATCAAACGTACAGTGAAGCCAAAAGAAATTTTTGAAGTGAAAGTGACACTATTTAGCAGAAGCAACATTAAATGTAATCCATAGAAATGAATGATAATTGTTTTCACACTAAAATGTGGGAACACAGAAGGGCAATTCCAAAGAAATGCCGGGATCTTCCTCTCTTACTGGCTTAGAAAGAGATAAATGCATTGTAAAAATTCATAGCTTTGATGTTCTCTTCAACTCACCAGTTCCTTATGGAACATTTTTCACTCTGTGGTAAACATCTTTCCTGTCTCACCCTGAATTTAGAGCACTAACTCCCCACCATTCTTCTTTCTGTTTCCTTGCAGCATAATGTATCATACTCCATCTACTGTTAAAATATGCACAGTAGAGGATCTTTTTCCTTGTTTGAACAGGTAATACATTGATTAATAAATGTTGCATAATATATTGAAGAAGTAATTGCTCATATAGTGGTAAGTTCAGCTTCCAAGCTATGCAAAACTTTTTGCAAGCCTATTTCTAGCTGTAGTTTCTGATGCAAAAACCTTGATACAGTGTCTCTCCTCAGGAGAAGTGACTATAATGAATACTAATTTTAAAGAGGGGATCTGAAATTTTAGGTTGAGGTTAATTTTAGAAAAAAAGGTCAGACCTGTTGAAAGCATCTCTTGAAAATATAGGAATTGACGTGACAATGTGCTTACTAATGTTTTGTAAAATACACTTCATAGTGATTGACAAGCTTTCCTTTGGAAGATATGATATACCCTTTGGTCCCAATTCCACTTAGTTCAGAACAGGAACGCTGAGGCTGAGTCTGTTTTCCAGATTGGTCTGGTCTGGATTTAATGTAGAACAGGTCTCCAGTGGCCTGCGTAATCATTCTTTGAAACAGTAGATGGTTGTTTATCCATAATGGTACAAGAGAAATAGACAAACACATTAGCCAACAGTGGAAGAAAAATTCAATCACCTCTTCTGGTTCTGTTTTTAAGGACTAAAAACTAAGTGCATAGAGTTCAAAGGAAGTGCATAGAGACAACAGCTCTGTTCAGTGAATAATTCCATTTATATAGCTTCAATTTATTTGGTATTTCCTATTATTTACACTTATTGCAGGTTAAGAAATGTTACTGTAGATAAGCAGATCTAAATCCTGACCTCTTGGTATCTCAATATGTTTCAGAGACATTTGTAGTAACATCACTTTTTGGAGAGACCATGCCCTGGATTACTAGGCTTAAAATCTCACTTTTTACAGTGTTAATTTTGCTGAAAATTATTTGGAACACTAAAAGGAGAAGCTTGCTATGCTAGTTGCCAGGCGATTTCTTGATGAAGTTTATGATCCTGACATCAGCCTGTCTGTTTTGGATTCACTTAAGTGCTTGAGCATACAGCCCCGACTAAAGCAATGGCATTGCTGACTTCTGGTAGCAGCCTCACTAACCTTGCTTGGTCCTACCTTCATCAGCTCCCAAGTACTGATTTCATACTGCATGTAAAACAAGTACCTTCTTCAATGACTGTCTAATCCAAGTCTGGCCTCTTAATATGTGATTTTTGTGTTTTTATTGTATATGAGAAACAAAAAGAAAAAATAATACTCTGTTTTTCAACATGTTTTGTTTACCCTCAAGTCAATTCGTGTCTCCTGCCATTTTACTGCACTGAGCAGTAAAACAGCATTGATCCTCAAAACACATCTGGATGTTTTCATCAGGTAACAAAGGCAAGCTCAAGGGCTGTTCTCTGAGTGCATATCAAAGCTTCACCGGATTGTTTTTCAGTTTAGTTAAAAAGGTGTTAATGCAAAAAAAATCAAATTTGTAATTAAACTTATATCAGGAATTAAAAATAATCTTGAAATACAACATAATCCTGAAACACATTGTCTCAGTTTCTTAGGTAAGCTTGATATCCAAATCCATTCTGTCCTTTGTCTCTCTTCTCAAACTGATGCACAGGAGAAGGCTGGCTAAAATGATCTACAAATTATTTCCCTCCCTTCCCACTGTGCTTTTCTTTTTTGTCTTATTTCTATCAAGTACACTTCATAAAAGTCTAAATCAAACCATTGAGTGCTAGCACTTAAGACTGTTTTGATTATAAGGTATAAGGTAGCTGCATGGGTGGACAAAAGGGCAACTTGCAGCATGAGTACTAACAAATTAAGACCAACACATAGTTCACATTTCTTTTACAGAAAGGTATTAAATATTTTGGAAAGTCCTTCAAATCTCTGCTTCCACTACCACTTATCCCTAAATGTCCATGGACTTCACTTATAACACAGCTCAAGTTAACACTAGTAAGCATGATGCTTGACAGAATTGCCTTATAGATTCAATTACTTGGGTGCGTGATGATGAATGAAAACTGCTGCAGCTCTCAGAAGATCTGCAACAGAATGGCAATTGTTTGATCAGATGTGGCATCCCTATGAATGCTCTGGTGAGACACGAGCAGTTCAGTAGTTACATAATTCAGGCATGTCAGAGCTTTGGCTGCTCCCAAAGCACAGTATTGAATTGAAGATGGAAAGAGAGCTCACTTGCAAAATTGTAGCTGCTGTGCCCTGTGTCTGGAATGTATATAACCCTTAGATAAATATTTCAGCAGCTGAGGATAAGCAAACTACCCATTGGCACTCTTACAAGAAGAGGGTGAAGAAGATGAATTAATCTGTTCTTGAAGGAAATAAGGAAATTCAGAACTGGAGAGGTTATTTAAAAAAAAAAAAAAAACAAACAATAAAACAAACAAAAAACCAACAACAACAAAATACCACACAACAAAACAGAACCCCCCAAAAATCAAACCAAAACAATGAAAAACAGGGTCAAAGGTGCAGGTGCCATGGGAGCAGCAAAAATATTGCTGATAGCGGATTATATTGAAGTTAAGCTTGTGAGTTAGTGAAAGGATCATTATCATAAGACACTTGTACATTCTACTGTTGACCTTCTGGGCCATGAGGACACTGACAAATCTTCCACAGAATCTCAGGAGACATTCTGAAGTGCACAATTCCCAGACCTTGGACCAAGAGCAATGTATGAACTTTTACATACAAAATTCAGCTATGAAATTGTCGATCAACCTACAAACCAAGAGAGGTTAATACATTATTTCTTTAGTTGTCTGCTCAGCTGTGCTCTTGAGCACATGCTTCATCTTAAGTGGTCAAATTTAAGTATTTCATTATATGTCTATAATAATCACCTTAAGCCTGTGCTGACATTTTTTGTTGAATTAGGGATATTTGTTTGACAGCTGTGGAAAAAACAGAAGTTATTTGTTGCGTAGATCAATAGGGTTGCCCCACCTACCATTGAATTACTGTTGAAAACTAAGCATCAGCTAGGCCCATATTTATCAAGTCAGCCTTAATTGTCAAGAATGTGAAGCTGAATACTACAGTGAAGAAATGTTCAATGGCATGGGAAATAAAAGGGGAGTTGAGGGCTTTATATTAAGCATTTGAAGGGTGCATGTATGCCTTTCTCCTGTGCTGCACTTGCGTAATCAAGTTACCAAAAATACAGAGCTGAAATAAAGAATGTCTTAAAATGAAAGCTCTGAGATATCTGAAATATTTTATGAATTCTTTCCGTATGCAAACCCATATTTTAAAAACCTACTTTCCATGAGAACACTGCTGCTGTTATTAACTGACAGTCAGGATGTTATGTTATCAAACTAGTGCATTTTCTGTATACAGATGTCCTGTGATACCTCCAGCAGTTCACTCATTCATTGTAAACGCAGAGAATTAAGTTTAATTTGCTACTGAATAAAGTCTCCTTTCAGCTGTCTTTGCTGATACAAAGCCAGCACAAACCTGTTTTTCTTGCAAAAGACATTCAGAAAAAAGCATATATGTATCCAAAATGAGCATTTTTATCATTGTAATCAATTTTGAGCTTAATGTGTTTAATGTAATTTATTTACTGTTTAATGTAGGACCTCTTTTGTGAGAAACATAAACAATTAATGACCTGCAAAATGTTTCTATGTAACTGTATTCTAAAAGTATTTTATAATTAATTGAATTAATTATGTCTTGAAACTGGGCATTCTGGGAATATTCTAGCTATTGATAATAAGTCTGCTTCCCACACATACAGAAAATTTTTCTCTGCCTACAGCTTTGTCCATAATTTTCATGATGAATCAGTGTATAAGTGGTCATAAGATAAATTACATTAGAATTAATAATTTTTATCTTAAAATTTATATTCTCATTTTAGTTAAAAAAACAACAACAACAACACAACCAAAAAATAAAAACAGACAAACCAAAAAACCCAGTTGTAACTACTGGATCACTTGACAGTTTGAGCTATCTGAGTATTTACTTTTTCCTCTGAAATGAGAGTGCAATATCTGGGGAAAAGTGTTTTGACCAGCTGTCCTACCACTTGCTCACAAGTGCTATTTTAGCTTAGTTTTTTAACAAGGTTTTTATTTATTTATTGGTCAATCTAAGGTAAAAAATTGTTGGAGAACAAGTGCACTGGAAGGGGCATGGTCCAGGATGGTCACTTCTGTAATGTTAGTTTTGGATGAGATTTTTTATTTGTTTTCAATTTTGCATGTTTTGTATACTCTTCCGTCCAGTTGTCCTCCTCACCACAAGTCCCAACCTGTAGAATTCCTAGGGAACAAGGCTGAAGAACTTTTTGTTTTCTCTACAGATATTCATAAACTTAATTCTAAACTTGTTTCCAAAAAAATTAGAGTATCGGTTACTCAGCTGTTCCACAATTCACCAATTACAGGATTAAGAAATAGATGGACCAACTTGCTTTAAAATGAAAAATATGGCCAGTTACCCACTGTGGGGGGTTGACCCTGACTGGATGCCAGGTACCCACCAAAGCCACTCTCTCACTTCCCTCTATAACTGGACAGATGAGAGAGAATATAACAAAGGAGTCATGAGTTGAGATAAGGACTGGCAGAGATCACCATCACAGGCAAAACAGACCAGAGTAGGGATATTAATTAAATGTATTGCTAACAGAATCAGAACAGGATAATGAGAAGTAAAATAAATCTTAAAACCACCTTCCCCCCCCACCCTCTTCCCAAGTTCTACCTTCTCCCTGCCCAGTGGCACAGGGAGATGGGGAATAGAGGTTGCAGTCAGTTCATCACAGGTAGTTTCTGCCACTGCTCAGGGAGAGGAGTCCTTCCCTTGCTCCCCATGAGGTCCCTCCCACGGGAGATGGTCCTTCATGAACTTCTCCAGTGTGAGTCTATCCCATGGGCAACAGTTGTTCACAAACTTTGCAACATGAGTCACTCTTCCATGATCTGCAGTCCCTCAGGCACAGGCTGCTCCAGTGTGGGTCCTCCACAGGACCACAAGTCCTACCAGGAAAACCTGCTCCAGTGTGAGCTCCTCTCTCTATGGTTCAGCAGGTCCCTGAGAGGACCCTGCTCCATCATGGGCCTTTCATGGGGTCTCAGCCTCCTTTAGGCATCCGTGTGCTCTGGCATGGGTCTCTTCCACAGTCTGCAGGTGGATCTCAGCACTCCCGTGGTCCTCCATGGGCTGCAGGGGCACAGCTGCTCCACCATGGGCTGCACCAG
>JAWWEE010000105.1:95936713-96023674 GCA_035221455.1 Xenops minutus | reverse complement strand
GACTGCAGGTGGATCTCAGCACTCCTGTGGTCCTCCATGGGCTGCAGGGGCACAGCTGCTCCACCATGGGCTGCACCAGGGGCTGCAGGGGAACCTCAGCTCTGGTGCCTGGAGCACCTCCTGAGCCTCATTCTGCACTGTCCTTGGTGTCTGCAGAGTGGTTCAGATGCACTTTGCTCTTCTCTGGCTGCAATTTTCATCTACACAACTTTTTTTTCCCTCCTTAAATATTATGTCACAGAGGTGTTACTATCATTCCTGATTGGCCAGCAATGGGTCCATCCTGGAGCTGGGTGTCATTGGCTCTGGTGGATGTGGGGGAAGCTTCTGGCAGTTTCTCATAGAAGCCACCCCACTACCAAAATCTGGCCACATAAACCCAGTATACCCATAAATGAACCTTCAAAATTCAAGAGTACTTTGTTATGCATGTCTGGGATAAAGTTAAGGATTGGAAAAACCTGTAAACTCTGAGCATCATTCCTATGTCCCAGGTGAGTGATGTATCTCAGCCACATACGGACAATACCATCTCTCCTCAAGCCTTTACACCCTTCATCTTTGTCTGCTGTAGCCTATTCATCATCTTGCAGATACAGTTAGTGTCCTCCTTTCTCCCCCAAGCATATTACCTGGCTCTTCTCTCTCTGTTGTTGTCTTTTCTCTTTTTTCTGCAATTTCAGACTTTCTCAGACTCACCTTCAAACTTCCTATGTCAAGCTTGCCTACAGCTTGGCTCACACTTGGCCATGCTGTGGCTTGTTTACTTTGATTTAATTAAAATGCAACCATCCAGAACTCTGGGTGCATTACTGACTGGCCGCCTTGCAGAGCCTTTAATTTCTGCAGTGTTTTCACATTGCTTTCTCTCTGTGCCTGGAACAACTGCCTTCTTGAATTACAAACAACCTAAAATTTCTCCTTTAAAACCGCCTTTTGAATCCTTGCTAGGACTTAACAACCAAAACCCTATTTTTTACCTTCTTTAGCCAGGGAGGAATTTAGTTTATTTCAGTCACTGAAGAAATAAACACTGGCAGTGAAGAAGATCAGCCTTAAAGTTGTTGTTTATTTGTGGATTCTTTTTTTCCTGATGCTGTTAAGATTTTTAGGTTAGTGCCAGGAGAGTAGCTTCATCATGTAAACAGTCATTCCTGTGCTGTGGCTGAAAATACCAGGTGTATTTTCCTCTGTTACCCAAGCACTTTTGGATGGGAAGAGCTACCAAATGGAAAAGTGTGTCTTCCTAAGTTAGCCAGTGATTTCAAAAAAAAAAGAAGGAAGAAAAAAGGAAAGAAAGCAAGCAAGAAAGAAAAAAGTTGTTTCTCATATACAGAGCCTCAGCTTTATTCTTAAGTGCTGAGAACATCAATAACACTCTGTAAAAAATGAACAATTCAAGCAATTAGGAACCTGAATAAGCATAATTTGTTAACCTTTTGGATGTGTTTTCTGGTTTTGTTTGTTTGTTTTCCAAGCAAGGGAGCTTTCGTATTCATCTTTTCTTTTTCTTCAATCATTCCCCTCTCTGTTTCCAGTTCTGTCCTCCAAAGCTCTTTCTCATCCTTTCTTCCCACTCCATTCTCATAACTACTCTTAACTACTGTTTTTTCATACCCTTTAGCCATAGTCTAACATCCTGCCCCTGACCCCCACTACAAGCAAGAAAGAGAAATAACATGTCCACATGCCAGCATAGGCAGGACACAGGAACAAACACAAAACTATGGATGACATGGAAAGAGAAAATTTATTTTCGTTACCTCACCAACTGGGGGATGCCCAAAGCAGCAGGTGGGCAGCAGCACACAAGCAGGGACACAGGCACCATGGAGCTGGGTCTGTGCTAGAGGATGGCTGAACCTGCAGTTTTCATGTCTTTCAAGTGTTCACATAAGCTTCTTTACAACTGTGCTTTGGTCTTTCCCACAGCAGGGCAGGAGTCTCAGGCAAGTTCTATAGGGTGTCTCTGAGTGTCAGAGCCCTGTGCTATCTAAACATAGGTGTTCTGCTTGTCAAGGACATAAGACTTAAGAATTATTAGTATGATATATATGTTTTTCTGCACCTTATCTGCAAGTCACTTGAGTGTGTTTGCAATAATCCTTGCCATTCTTCTGCTGGTTTCCCATACCATGCCTCAAATCTGCTTATCTGACTTTTTTCTAAAAGACCTCTATAAGGTGAGATGAATCTTCACTGGCTGCAAGACCAAGCACAGAAAATGGTGGCTATCAGCTCTTGGTCAGATGACTTCCACCCTCACTAACTGCTCCAGTTTTCTTTTAAATGCATTCTTGGAAAGTCTGGATCATTTGATCCAATAGTCAAGACATGATACTGTCTGGATTGCCTGGTTCTGCCTCTGGAGCAGCTGCAGGGACTCTTAAACCTCTAATTTTTGTGCTTAGAGAGGGGGAAATAATTCTTGCTTGTATATTACTGGTGAAGAGAGTCATCACTTGGTATTGGAAGCAGAATTAGGTGGGTTAGTACTTACAAGCCTAGTTGGACCTTAGCACAGCAATTTGGATATAATAACGTGCATAAGAGGAGTACAGAAGAGAAACAGCATTTGGTGCTGTGCTACTCCTGGAGCACACTTGTTTGCTAGACTTTTTACAGAACTGCTCAGTTTTCTTCTTGAAACGTGTTGTGGTTGGTGCCCTGCTGTGCTCCAGACTTCAAACAACCTTTTGCCAAAAATAAAATGTGGGTAGAAAATGGCAAAATATGAATTCCTTCAACTTTAAGTGCAGTTGCTTAGAAAAGATTTGAAGAGAAAAAGAAGAGTTCAGGTCATCATAATGCTCAGGGAACTTGGTTTCTGTTGGAAGATTCCCAGTGGCAAAGCTGTTCTCGAAATGCTACTTTAGAAAGGTTTTTTGGAGTAAGACTACATTTCTAAAACTTTTCTGTTCCTGAAGAAACATGTTTAAGAAATACCTTTTTTTGCTTTGCCATTGTGATGCAAAAACATAGGTAGTTTGGCATTTAGAACAAGATGTTTGTCAGAAAACATTATACAGGTAACAAAAATCTCGAGGATCTGAAGTCCTTGTCTGCATTTTCAGATCAAAGGGGTATTTTAATTTCTTTTATTAATCTAACTTTGTTTTGGTTTCGATTTTTTAAATTTTATTTTTCCTTAATAGCTGCAAAAGATAAGTCAATATATCAGTACAACAGTAAAATACTTATTTTTCTTCTGTAATCATTATTTTATTGTAATATTTATCCTTTCTTAGTATACAAAGTATTGTTCTGCCAGCTCCAATTTACAAAAATTCTGTGGTTTTGTCTCTCTTTTTACGTTAATTTCAGCCCCAGAAAATCAAGTATTTACTGACCCTAAAGGTGGTTAAAACTGGTATTATACTCTGTTGAGGGGAAAAAAAAAAAAAAAAAGTGGAGGGTTTTTTGTTTGGTTGGTTTGTTTTTTTTGTGTTTTTTTTTTTTTTTTCTCAAAGGAAAAGTTTTTAGTATATTCATTGAATCATAGAATGGTTGGAAAGGACACTAAAGATCATCGAGTTCCAACCCCCTTCCCATGGGAAGGGACACCTTTCCCTATACCATGTTGCTCAGAGCCTGATCCAACCTCACCTTGAACCCTTCGAGGGATGGGACATCCATAGCTTCTCTGAGAAACCTGTCCCAGTGCCTCACCACCCTGACTCATTAAGAAGTAAAGAATTTCTTCCTAATATCTAATCTAAAGCTTCCCTATTTCAGTTTTAAGCCATTCTCCCCTGTCCTATCACTCCATGGCCTTGTAAAAAGGCCCTCTCTATGTCTCTTAGGCCCTCTTCAGGTACTGGAAGGCTGCAATGAGGTCACCCTGAATCCTTGTCTTCTCCAGACTGAACAACCCCAGCTGTCTCATCCTCTCCTCATAGGAGAGGTGCTCCAACGCTCTGATCATCTTTCTGGCCTGGTCTGGACTCACCCCAAGTCCATGCTCTTCTTCTGGGAGTCCCAGTCCAGGTGGGGTCTCTTGAAGGGGAGAATCACCTTTGAAACTTGTGTGACTGAAGAAGAAATTTTGCTTTCCTATAGATTAGAGTGTATCATATATCCCATTCTTGTGATATATATAGATAAATATAGAAATCTGGCTACTGTGATTAGGTCAAACAAGGGAGACTTGTTTCTAGTAGAAGAGGTTGTGGTCTCATGAAAGATCAAATTTTCATCAGTTCTGCCCTGTTTGGGCTCTATTTTTTCTTGCATTGTAAATGAGCACAATTTCATAAAAAAAGATATCTGATCTTTTAGTGCACATACTTGCTTTTTGAAATATTAAGTAAATAGCAAATGTTCTGAATTCGTTCATTTGTTTGTAATTATATTAATATGTTCCATCGTAAAGTTAGTTGTTTCTAACTCTGTGAGATCAGTCAAGGTTATTTCATTTTAACATCTTTCTGCATAGGACTTTCAAGATGAATAAGACTCAAAATCTAGTGGACAGGATATGCAGTATGCTTTGGATTAATTTTGTCTGTTGGTATAAAACAGTTCCTCTGTTAAGTAATAACTCATATTGCACTCTCAATGCTAGTGACAGTGACAGACCTCTGACCCTACAGCCTAGACATATGATTGAATTGCTTTACTCTATACTATCATGAAGACCTTTTATGTTTCTCAGTCTACCTGAGTAGTCTAAAAATTATGTTTGTGCCAAAAGTGCATTCAAGATCATAATCCTTTATATATCTCATAAATCTCAACGTAATATCTAGCCTAGTGTGAGACTGTGGTAATTAAACTCTATACTGAAAGCTATGTGCTTCGTGGATCATTGAATATGCTAATTACATTTTACTAGGACTGTCACCTGTATTTATGTTGCAGTAAGCAAAGGAATAATTTCATGTACTTAGCAAAATCAGTATTTATGAAGAAATTTTAATTGTGGAGGTATTTTTTTAGATAAAATGTAAAAATATGATACTTTTCTCTGTAGTCTGGCTAAATGAAACTGAGCACCTTAAACTAAGTAGGTCTGTTGAGTCTTTTTTTCACTTCATGAAGTGTATTTGCAATGTATGATGTGTTTTCTATTGCAGTTGGGTTTACGTGTCCTTGTACCTTTTTTCTAAATTGGAACAAACTGTTCA
This sequence comes from Xenops minutus, assembly GCA_035221455.1. NCBI lineage: Eukaryota > Metazoa > Chordata > Aves > Passeriformes > Furnariidae > Xenops > Xenops minutus. The sequence continues at coordinate 96,018,548 of JAWWEE010000105.1, read as the reverse complement.
AAGCTTGACTTGAATAAACAGATCCATTCTGTGTAATTCAATAACCGCTGATAGATGGTTTATATTGCACGATCTGGGATGCTATCAATAGCTTTTTCTCTACTTTGCCATGATACAAAAGCACTAACTTAGTCTCATGAATAAGTAGAGAAGTTTTCTCATTTACAACAGTGGTGTTCAGGATATTCTTTAATTTTATATTAAATTTTATTTTTAATTTTTATTTACCTATTAGATGTGACCAAACAACACAGGCAATGTAGCCAGATTCTTGTTTGTACTTTATTTGATAATGCTATAATAACAAGTGTAAAAAAATAGAGGTTCTAGTTAGGCTTTTTGCAATATTAATACAGGATAATTACAGAGAAATGTGGAATGTGTTTTGTAAAGCAAGAGGCTACACCTGTCTGCCCTTGTTATGGAAATAAGGCGAAGTTGATTATAAAAATAAAAATATTAGGTCAAACAGAAACTAGTACTATTAGGTTTTTCACCTGAAAGTCTTTGACATTTCAAGATAAAGAATCAAGTTTCCAAGTTAAAAAATGTTGTTTATTGTAGGTGACATTTTGACATTTTATAACACATTCATGTGACAAATAATTGTTTCTATAGAAATTTCGGGTGATTTACAAACTATACCCAAATGGGTGAGATTTTTGGTTCTCTATTGGGTTGCCAAAGAGTCAACTCCAAAAACTGCCTAACAAAATGTCTTCCTACATTCCAAGTGAGCACACTGGGAATGCAAAAAAACAGAAAGTTAAAAGAGGAACTTTGTTTTCAGCAAACTAATGCTTTTTAGTAGAAAACGAAAAGACAGTAAAGGCACATGTAATGATATTCTGATTGCCTGTGTCTACTTAAAAGTGCCATTTTAGAAATCACAAAGCTCTTATACATTTTTCAGTCTAGGACAGTAACAACTCTGAATGTTATAGGTGTTCTTCAGCATTTAGAGGTGCGTGATTTGTTTACCTGCTCAAATGTGGGGCTAGCATTGCAGTACCAATGCAATTTTGAACGAGGGTAAAACTCTTTATGTAACCACTCCCCTAAGAGTAGAAATGTATCTTCAGACTGACGTAATTTAAAATTGAAATCCCTCTTTATATATACTAAAAGAAATGTCGCTGTTGTTTTCCTTGGGAGCAATGATGACCCTTTGGTGTTAGCTGCAGGAAATTTACTTCTCCATAAATTTGAGTACTTTGAGTATTTTTCAGATTTTATATTTTTTATTATATTTTAGAATTTTTTTCTTTAAGTTCCTTGTAGCATCATGTATTTACCAGCATGCTCTGTTTTGTTTAAGCTTCATTGTTTTCTGGTAAATGAAACTGTATTCTTGCAGAAATATTACATCAGTAGTGAAAATCATAGGAGCCCCAGTTTTTTTAGCTTGGGATGGTTGTTTTGAATCTGATTCTGGATCAACAGGAATTTTTCCCCTATTAAATTACTCTGTGTGATTCTGTGAAAAAAATTTAAAGCATGATTCTTGGGCTGGATAGCCACATAATAGTTAAGAGCAATCAACGGCATGCAGAAGGTCTCAGCTTGTCCACACTGACACCAAAGTAGAACTTGTATTATTCCCAAGTGGTGTGGAAGCATAACGGGTGACCCAATTCAACTTTGCACATACTTTCTTTGTGATAAAATTGTTGTCTCAATTAGCTCAGAAACTTAGGTAATGTCAGAGGTGAAATTCACAACCTTATGGATTTAATAGTCTATTCAATACTGTAAGGGTTCCTCCAGTATCAGCCTTGTCAGCACTGCATTTCAAAGACAAATTTACCATTCTATTCCCTCTGGTCATTAATTGGCCATTTATTTAAATGTATATTGTTACTTAAACATTTGAAAGTCTGCAGCTACTAGGTTGGCATCTGCAGTTCTAACAGATTTATCCCAATGATTCAAATAAATTAAAAGCTTGAGGTGGCTTCATCAGCAGTTATTAGTTTAGAAATCAGTGATATTAAAAGTGGCATATATTACTTGCTTATACTTGATTTATTTATAGTGGTTAATAATGACAGATTTAAATCGATGACATCAAGAAGAAAACTCAAGTAATTCAGTTCAGTCTTTGAGCTCTGTCAGGATCAACTACACCTAAACAGGCTGGGCCAGCAATATATCTGTATTTGAAAACTGAAATAACTAATTCAGTAATATTCCTAATTTTTTCACCCTAACAATTGAAAACTTTTTGACTATGCAGTGTTGGTAGTACCTTTTTGCAAATTACATTGATTTCTTTTCTACCCTACAATAGGCACTGATCACCCTTTTGTTTATAACACATTTTTGCATGTTGGAATATTACTGTGTCATACTCAGTATTCTCAACTTTAATTATTAATAAAACTACACATTACTGGAATATTTGTTTGCAAGTTATATGTTCTATTGTTTTTCTAAAGCCTTTTACTTTTTCCTATTTTCTTCATTTTCTCTTCATCTTGCTTGAAGTGTTATTGTAAAAAGAGGACACTGCATTACTTGGAGCTCACTGATGCCGAACTGTGCACAATTATTGCATCTCTATCTGCTCAACTGCTGCTTACCTTTTTACTTTGTGTATTCTGACTATGTTTAATTGCTGTTTTCCAGGTATAACACTTTGTGTTTGCCTCCACTGTTTCCAACCAGCTGCTGAAATTTTAATCCCCTAGTCTAAAAATAATTTTTATTCCAGCTTCCAGTGTGCTTAGAACCCCTACACCCTTAGTCTAAGAATCAAATTTGATCTTGTCTTTGCTATTACAAGTGCAACTTGCGAAAATGCTTGGTAGATCTCATCCCTTCCATTTTCCAGTCTAGTCCTACTACAAATCCTCTTCCAGTTCGACAGTAAATAATTGAAAATTTTTTGCTAAGAAATTTCTCAACTGGTTGCCAACCCATCTGATGTGATTACATTTTCTGTTTTAACTTGCTTATGAGAATATTATATGGAATAGTGTCAGAAGCTGTAACTAAAAGTCAGGGTATATCCTATCTGCAACTTCCCTTTTAGCCAGTTGACTTGTCATAGAAGGAAAGTAGACTGGCTTGACATGAGTTCTATTTGGGAGATGTGGATACATCCTTTTATGATGGTATCTTATAGGAACTCACAGATATCATGGTTAATAGTTAGCTCTAAAGTTATTAATTTGACTAGGTGGTTCTTTGGCCCTAACAGGCTTTCTTTGGTTTGTTTGGTTTTTGTTGTTTTGGTTTTTTTTCCTGCTCCTACAGGTGCTTGATAAATATCCATCTTCACAGTTCCAATGGCTAATTTCCTAAAAACTTTGAAGTGAATATTTTCAGTCTCTCCTCCAATGCTCACATTTGGCTGATCTGCATCTTCTTTCATCATGTTTTCTTTATCAGTGCATTTTATTAGCTTCTTAAATTAATTTTGTTATATGGGTCTTCACTGTTTGTCTTTCATGTAAAGATTTAGGGAAAAGTCAATGAATAGGTTACTCTTCTTTTTTATAATCTGTAATTTGGTCTTTGTTCTCTTTCACATTCTTTTGTTTTCATCATTCAAATGTAGTTATGAACCCTTTCTGTTGCCTTCTCTTCCTTGTTCCAATAAGAACTTCTTTGATTTTTCCACACTAGTCTTTTTATTTCTTTTCATATGAAGATAAACTACTCCCATGTGTTTCTATGATTCCTTCTCTGCTTTCAGATCATTAAAGAGTTCCTAGCTCAGCTAGAAAGTTCTCTAGTTTTTCTTCCTATATTTCCTTCACATATATATAATTTGTCTTTGTGCGTTTGATAACAAAAAGCATAATCTTGCTAATGGGAATATTTTCAAACTATGCTCAGACTAGTTGAAATGTGTCTTACTGTGTTTCTGCACTTACTAGGATATGTTTTTTGAATAAGCTATTAAATATACCATTTTGTTTTATCAGACTGAGAAAAGGCAAGACAGAATTTGAAGCGTACACAGAAAGATGAAAAATATCCCATGGTATTGATGATAGCAGAAACAGCAAAAGATTCAGCTTTCAGCAAACCAAGGCATTTAGATTTGCAAGGTTTTAGTTGTTTGAGCTTTTCTGTAGCTGTTCACAAGGACAGTCCGCTCTTCTGACTTTTTGATCAGAACAGTATCGCAAGTGCGTAGCTAAATGTATTGCAATTTTTCACCCCCAAAGGTAAAGGCTACGTCTCAGTAGGAACTGCAAGATGCTGTCTCTCAAGGAGACAGGTGCTGTCAATCACATTATCAGTTACAACTTTGTTTTATGCAAGATAGCAATTCTTGGCAATTGCAGAGCCCGGAATTTACTAGGAATCGGCAGCTGGGAGATGTCTTCATCAATGCCTCTGATAATGCTGTCACTCCTAGCTCTTCCTCCTATATTAGCCCTGCTTCATACAACTACCTGCCTATCCAGCATCTCCATCTTATCTTGCTTTTTTCAACTTAGAGTTTCCTTTCAAGAGATACTTGAGGTTTTAGAAGTCCATTACCCCTATTTATTTTACTTGACCTTCCAATTAATTCAAATATTAGCTATAATAACTGTTTTTCCAATTAATTTTCTCCCTCTAGATACTTACTGAATTCCTCACTACTAAATAAACATAAATCTTATATAACTGCTCAATGGATCAATAAAAGAAAAGCCTTGTATAACCTCACTTTCTTCTCAGACCTCCTATTATGACATTGAATAAACTTTCTTCTTCCTGAATTCAGAGAATACATACTCTTTATGAAAGTATGTCTGCCCTTAAAAAATTAATCATACCACTCATATTGACTCAGGTCAATATTGCAATTCTGTGATTTGTCTCACAGATAAATGGTGGAAACAATCTTTGTGTAACTTCACATGTGTAGTAGGACAGATAAAATTTTCTGTCTCAAGAAAAAACAATTTCATGAAGAATTCCAGAGTAGAGTTATGTACTTGTCAGATTCTAGGAGAGCTTTAAAATACAAGAAGCAACTTGATTGAGTCAGGAATTTATTTGAAAACTATAGAGTGTGGGTACCAGTTATTTTTAGTCAGTTGAAACAGTTTCTTCTCTATAGGAAAAATGTTCTCATTCAGCAGCAGACACCAATACACTTCACTTGAGAATTTTTGCCAGTGTCATATGGATTCTGAAAGATTTTATAATATCTCCCCATTTATCATGATGCTGTTTGCAAATGCAGTAAAGTCATTAAGCATCACTACAGTATTTAGTGTGAATTTATTCTTTCATATTCTTTTTTGAGATCTAATCAAGAAGTGTGACTATCCCTACTCTGATTGCATAGTCAGTCTACTCATTTCCACTAGTGCAAATGTTTACACTGGACATGACAGACAACATGCAGATGTTTATTCATAACAAATTCTTAAAAGGTTTTGATTCTACTAGCCGTAATCCTTTACATTTACATAGACTAGGAACCTTGTTGGCTCTACACGAGTGATGTGTGTGTATATACACACACAGTAGTTGACTTGTAACCTTACCAAAGGAAAGGAGATGCATAATCTAAATTTCAAAAGCAAGAGAGAATAATGTTAGTGATTTCAATGCTTGAAGAAGCAAAAGTGTTCTAGCCACTAGGGGTCTGCTGAATCACTCTGGTAAAAAAACCACTGAGGACAACTGAAACTCTTGCAGTTCCTCAATGATGTGGTTTTACCATCCTTTCTACAAAGGGTTGCAAATGCAATGTTTCCTCTTTCCTGAGATCTAAATTGATGCACTCAGGTCTGCTGTGGAGAAATGCTGAACCTCCTCAGCTGTCACAGACGGCACTGAGAAGGCTGCTTTGAGTATTTAAAGGGATACATAAAATTCTCTGAAAGTTTGGATCCTAGGTAGTTCAGAATGGACATTCAATGTTAGTTGTCTGACTTCTTTACTGAATATCCCTTAATTCTTCATGCATCAAATCAGACAAAAAGAAAATAAATCAGTTTGTGAAATGCTCTTAATCTCTAGAGTTGAATAATCTGTGAGGCTAATAATAACTACAGATCTTGTTTGACTGCTCATTGTATAGATGCATATTAAGTGAGTACCCACCATCATGAGTTCTGAGTGAAGCCAGAACCCTATGGAAAATAGAATCAGACCATGTAATTAAGGCCAGTCAAGCTAGGATGGCAAATTGAAGTACCCCAGGAAACTTTAATTCTTACCCTTCCTAACTAATGAAAGACTCATTTATGAAAATGATGCTTTTTAATGCATTTTTTAATCTGTGTGTATAATACATATTTGTAGTTGTTGGTTGTTTGTGATTGAAAGTCTAATTAATTGTAATGCTGCCTACTGTTTTTCAATGGAAATAGTGGGAGTTTTATTTTTACTTATTATGTGGAATTGCATCTTTTAGCACCTTTCCAGAATATCAAGCAGCATGTCCTAATTTTCACTGTGAGCAATAGAAGCTGTCCAAAGTAAAAAAAAAAAAAAAAAAAGAATCAACACAGCTGATATTTCAGTAAGAGCTGCAAGTGGCAGCTACGGTCTGTGGACACATACTTCAGTCTGAACACTCCAATTTATTAGCTTGGGAATACATACAAACTTTCCTCCAAAGGAAATGCCAGATACAGAGAGGCATGTCTTCCCTTGTTATGCTCTCCAAAGAGAGCTGTTGCAGTGCTTGTATCAGCTTAGGAAGTTTGGCTATTGGCCAACAGTGTACAGCTGCCTGGATCACAGGACTATGTAGAGAAAGATGAGATTGTCTCTACCACTTCAATTAGGAGCATGGGCTGTTTCCTTGCCATCTATTTACCCTGTGGGGAATCACACACACACCATAATCAAAAAGAAAGGTAGGAGAAGAGCACTGCAGAAAACCTGCCAAAATGAAATAGTGGAACCAAGAAAAATTCTTATAGCAACCTCAACATGATGTGTTGAACAAACCTAAATCTAAGTAAGTAGTTGTGTACAAAATGGCAAAAAAGCTCAGAACAGAGCATGTGGGAAAGTATGAAGGGTATGCTTCAGAGAGCACAGTTCATTGTGTCTGTTACCTCTGACAGACTGAATATCCCTCTCCTCATAGCCATGTCAGAAGTACTCTGCAAGACTGAAACACAGATCAGAAGTTAGGTCCAGTGAAACTGCTCCCTCCAACAAAGCAGTGAAGAAGAGCTGTCAAAAAGTTCTTATGAAACTTCATGTTAGAAATGCATTTCCTACTGGACTATGTGGGAAGGATGAGTAATAGGCTCTCATTGTGTTCCACTTTTATACTTTTTTCCTCCGAAATGGCTACACAGTCATTGTCTGGAATCTCAGCAGTAGAACACTTGCTTTGCAATTCATCAAAATTAGCTATTTTTTATTTAAATAATTGTTAACATTTATTTATGGTACTCCAGATCTGAGGTTCTGGCATATCTGTATTTAAATATTTACTAGGATTTTTGTATATGTTTTAAAATTTTTAAGATATGTCAAATGTGAAGAGACTAGAAACCGGCTTCAGAACCTATGAATAGTATGTACTATGTTGGAAAAGCATAATTTACCAAAACTTTGGTGCAAAGTAGTTGAAGATTGTCTTTATAGCTATAAATCTGATAATTTGAAACACAAAGTGAGGGACTGTGGAAAAATCCATGTAAATATAATCTCTCTAAAAAGATTTAGCTATCAAGGTCATCTTCCTTGAGGGAATCCTCTTTCTCTGTCATGATTAATGGTTTTCCCTTTCAGATATTTTTTTCTTCCTCCTATCTCACCACAGTAGATAATGCCACATTGTCCTCATCATGCCTGATTATTTCTACTTTTGCATTGGCCTTTCTAGATAGGTAAGGTATTATCTCTCCCATATACCAAATATGTTGCATCTAGTCTTACATTTCTTTTTCCCCAGACCTTTCACAAAGCTCTTCATCTGTCAGATTCTTCTCATTCTTCTTGTTTTTTTTTCTCCTCATCAGTCCTTGTACAGTTACACTTCTGTCTGAATCTTTCTGCTTTTTGTTCCTCCTTCATTTTCCATCAGTTCCTCATAAACATTGTCTAGCTTACTCCTTGTATTGCTTTAAGATTTTGGCTTTCTCACAAGTTTTCCAGTTATTAAAAGAGTTCTTTTTCAAAGCCATCTAGTTTTTGGGTATTTTTCTCTTTTCCAACTCAGATGTTGAACACATGTGTTTTAATATATGTGAATGCAAACATTTTTAGGTTTAGAACCTTTGATTATTTCTTTTTGATACTGCCTGAGGTTGCAGAACCTGGTAGCCCAAAGCAGTGTGGTTTCTATGGTTCTGCATCTCCAGGCTCATCGAGGCTGAGTACCTGTTTCTGGTAGGCATATACATAGGCATTTGTGCATATACATATATATATATATATCTATATACACACAAACATATATAACACTATTCATATGCATGCCATATATGCATCCTGCTGTTAATAATAGACATTTTCAATATGCATCCAATGATGGATTTTATTTCATAACAGGAACAATTACTGAGACTAGTACTTGAACAAAGGACTCCAGGTTTGAGAGTGTGACATTTAGGGATTTTTAATACTTTAAATTTTAAAATTCTGTGATATCAAAATATTTGTATTTTCCAAAGATATGTTATTAACCTGAAAAGATTGTATCGCAGAAATACCAAAGAATGAAAGTATAAAGTGGAGCAAAACTTTTTTTTATATTCAAGCTATTAAAAGCAGTTCTTGATGCAATGAGATATATATGGTTAGAGCAACACCAGTGTAGAATGGGAGCAGTATGATTATTAGTTACATATATATGTTAGTACACATTTGTGCTATACTGTCCTAAATCTCTGTAGAACTGAGCTCTCTGTGTCTGCTGTGGTTGAAATCTAAAGCTAATACATCTATGAGAAACAAGAGGAGGGTTTTGTTTGCTTGTTGTTTGAGGACTTTTATTTGTGCATTTCATGGACAAACTTCTGTCAAAGTTTTTGCCATGTACTGTATAACATTCCTATGTATTCAGCACTCAGATCTGATTTGGGCATAAATGCAAAAAGTCATAGTGTTTCTCAAGCATTTCTTTAATTCATAGGAGAGGAATATCTATTCTAGAAAGCAATACTATTTACAAATACTTTACAAACCATCCTTCACAGGAAATTTTATCATAAGATATTCAACACAGAGATTCATAAGAAGCTTTACTCTAGTTTATAGAAAAACATGAACTTGTATCAGTTTTACAGGATGGAGAAAACATAAAACTGCAGCAAAGAAAGGATAATATAAAGACCTAGTGTAGTAAATAGGATTTATCTTTAGATGTGATTATGAAATAGTCAACGAATCTGTAAAGTCAGAGATCATAAATTTTTGGTATTAGGAATGAACAATTTGTGAACATTCAAGAACTCATCTGACATCAGCTGTAAGAAAGGTAAAATTGTGCCTTAGAATTGCCTGTTAGTTGTTACTGACTTTAAGGGAACCTCAGTGATGAAGGTGGATACAATGTCTATATTAGGTATCTATTTGGTCAGTGAAGCACTCTACGCCTCTCCAGCCTGTCTTTTGTATGCTAATTTTCTTTTATGCAGCTCACCTTTGTAACCTAAGGAGAAAAAGCATATGAAGCTAGAATGATTGCTGAAATTTTCTTGTCATTTCAACTCTTTAACAAGGACTGTATCAAAACTGAATCATATACTAAACTGTCCAATATTGGTATCTTCAGGGAAAAAAATAAATTAAGGAAAGAAAGAAAACCAGGATGCCGTAATCTAGTCAAAAATGCATGGCTCAAATCCCATCTCAAAAGACAACCCTTGCTGAGACATCTGCAACACAATCATTTCCCATTTTCCTTCTCATTCCTCAAACAGGGAGCACAGAGACAGTTGTGTGAATAATTAGGGCTTGGATCAGCTGCTTTGTTTTGCTCTGGAATGTTAGAGCTAATCTAAGAAATTAGGAAACTCGATATGGATTGTCAGTCCCTCTCCACTGTACTAAACAGAAAGTCTATCCGTATCTTTGCCAAGTGTGTGTAGGTGAATACAAATTTATGTTCAATGACACATACAGCTTGCTGAAGACCTATATATGTAATATTGTTCATATGTAATTACACAACAGTAGTGTTAAGACACTCTGAAATATGAAATGAACTGTTAAAAAGTTTTGTAGTAGTTACACTCATTTTCATTATCATTCCTTCTGAAACAGATGTCAGAGCCTCTGGAGCAGAATACTCCCAGTGTCTTTCCATCTCCAAATTTTCTGTTTTCACTGTGTCACATCTGCCTCCTGCTGTTCTTTCCTCTCATTTCTTTTCCTCACACATCAATTTAAAAGTATGTGACACCAGTGCCAGTGAAACATGAGGAGAATTAAGAGTGGCTGTGCTTCATAAGCCCAGATACTAAAAATATTACCCACCTATGCACCCACACTGCTGCTTTTCCCTCTTATTAGCCTAAGGATATGTGGCTTTACTGTCACTATGGTGCAGTGCAATGTAGACAAAAGCTAGTCCTCCTGCCCCGGTTCAACCAAAGGTTTTTTACAGATAGTCACTCTAGGGTGTTGTTCCTGGCACGGTCAGCTTGGGGTCCAGCAGAGATGCTGGGAACAGAGAGGGTGGAAATGGCTCCACCTGCCAGACTTCTCTTCCCTGTCTTACACCATGTGCTGCACTCCACAGTATGGGGGCAAGGACTGGAAAGGACTGTGAAGCCCCATTCCCTTCTGTCTCAGGCAGCTATGGCATATAAAGCAATAAATGTATGAAGTTACACTGTCTGACTGTGGTAATATCTGTCTCAACCCTGTTTAGTGAGATGTTTAGTGTTTTTCAGGTGCTGAAGGGAATGATGAGTAAGAGGCTAGAAAGGTAATGAATTTATTACTAAAGTAGGAATAAGAAAGTAAGAGGATGGATTGGATGAACTTTGTGAAAAGCAATCAAAGGACTAGAGCAATTTAATGAAAAAGTTTACTTGGCAGAGAGCAGGCAAGGGTGAATGTACATGCAAAGCTTAAATGCTCTGAAGAGATTCATCTTTGATCACTGTGGCAAACTGAAAGTTTGTAAATATTTTCAATTACTGACAGTTTATATCTGATTATTCACAACTTGCAGTGAACTGTGAAATAGCATATTTATGATTCATATTTATGAAATCTATGATTTTATGATTTATCAAATACTTTTTCACATGAAACCACTATGATAGTTTTGTATTACTGGGAGACTTTTGACAGTGTGAAATCTGAGGACAGAAATAAGAATTCAGAAAATCACAGAAGATTTTGGGTTGGAAGGGACCTTAAAGATCACCTAGTTCCAATCCCCTTGCCAAGAGTAGGGATGCCACCCACATGATCAGGTTGCTCAGGGCTCCATCCAACCTGCCCTTGAACACTTCCAGGGGTGGGACATCTGCAGCTTCTCCGGGTAATGTGTTCCACTTTATCACCATCCTCACAGTGATGAATTCCTTCCTAATATCTCATCTAAATACCTCCTCTGTTAGTTAAAAAACAAACCCCCATGTCCTGTCACTATCTGCCCATGTAAAAAGTCCCTCTCCCTGTTTTGTTTTCGGGGTTTTTTTAAGTCCCTTTAAGTGCTGGAAGACCAGAATGAGCCTTCTCTTCTCCACACTGAACAATCCCAACTCTCTCATCTTGTCTTCATAGAAGAGGTGCTGCAGTCCTCTGGTCATATTTATGGCCTCCTCTCTACTCACTCCAACAGGTCCATGTCTTTACTGTGCTGAAGACCCCAGAGTTGGATGTGGTACTCCAAGTGGGGTCTCACAAGGGCACAGTAGAGGGGCAGAATCATCTCCCTCAACCTGCTGTCCATGCTGCCTCTGATGCAGCCCAAGATACAGTGGGCATTCTAGGCTGTGAGGACACGCTGCTGGCTTATGTCCACCTTTTCATCCATCACAACCCCCAGGTCAGTCTCCACAATTCTGGTCTGAACGAGTTCTTTTCCCTGTCTGTACTCATGTATGGGATTGCACTCACCCAAGTTCAGCACCTTGCACTTGGACTTGTTGAACCTCATAAGAGTCTCATGATCCCACTTCTGAAGTTTGTCCAGGTCCCTCTCAGTGGCATCCTGTCAAATGCACCACTCAGCTTCATGTCATCTGCCATCATGCACTCAATTTCACTATGTCATTGATAGAGATATTAAAAAGTGCTGGTCCCAAGAGAGATCTCCAAGGGGCACCACTTGTCATGAGCCTCCACCTGGTCATAGAACCATTGACCATAACTCTGACTGCATCCATCCAACCAATTTCATATCCACCAAATAGTCTACCCTTCAAATCCATGATCTCTCCAGTTTGAAGATAAGAAAGGATGTTGGGTGGGACTCTGTCAAAGGCCTTCCATAAGTCTAGGTAGATGACATCTGTCTGTCTTCCCTTGTCGACGTTGCAGTAACTCTATCATAGAACGCTGCCAGATTGCTCAGGCAGGAACTGCTCTCGTAAAACCTTCTTGCTTCCATGAGGATCTACTTCATGGTATTCCCAGGCATAGAGGTGAGTCTCACTGTTCTGTAGTTCCCTGGGTCTTCCTATCATCCCTTTTAAAAAATAGGAGTGATACTTCCTTTTTCCCAGTCACTGGGGACTTCGCCTGACCACTATGACTTTTCAAATATGATGGAACACTCTCTCAGGACCCCAGGATGCATATTGTCAGGCCCAATAGACTGGCGCCTTCTTAGTTTCATCAAGCTGTGATGAACCTGCTCTTCATATACAGTGGGAGGGACTTCACTACCTCAACCCCCATGTGGAAGTTTAGGAACTTGAGAGAAGTGGGAAACCTGACTGCCAGTGAGGACTGAGGTGAAGAACATCTTGAGTACCTCAGCTTTTTTCCATAGCTGGTGTCACCAGTTCTCCCTTCTTGTTTATCAGGGGGGTGGACTCTCCTTGGCCTTTCTTTTCTGACCTTTGTACTTACAGAATGCTTTCTTGTTATTCTTCACAGAAGAACAACCTATCAAACACAGGGATAATCTGTTCCTCTTTGTTATTTAGTTCAGCTGCATCAACCTCCCCTGCATTTAAAGATCATCAGTATAGATAAAAAGATTTATATTATCCTATCATTTCACTTGGTTACATTATCTTTACTTTAAATGAGGTGTTTATCATCAACCTCACCACCTGATTTTAGCTGTGTAGTGTCAAGTGCAGTGTTATTGATTTCTCATCCATCTTCTAAATTTCCTTAGTAAGATGCTAAAATTTCTCTGTGCCTCAAACTCTTACTTGTTAACAAATTCCAGGAAGAAATATGTCTTACAACTTCATCAATCAGCTTAGCTTTCAGAAAACTAAGGCAAATAAACTCTCTTAAGTATGAAATTTCTTGGTAACAGGATTGGTTTCTGTGTTTAACAAGTAACAAGTGCTGACCAAAGCCCTTTTTTTTTTTTTTTTTTTTTTTTGAATGACCTTTCTTAGTCTAATAATGGATTTTTGCTGCTGGCGGTGTTCAATTGGATTCCCATTTATCAGGAACTTAGTGAGAATTTAAATCCATGTTATGCAAAAAAAAAAAAAAAAGAAGCAAAAACTGCTTCTAAAATTCTCAATGTTAATGTTGTAATCACACAGCCTTCTGCCCATGTTCTATTTAGTTCACAAATGTTCACTTGATACCATCCTTGAATCATCTGCTCAGTCTTTCAGCTGTAAGCCCAGTGCAGTTACATTTTATAATTTGCTTGAGTCTTCTCTTAAAACTAGTAACACGTCTCACTAAAAATATATCTATTTCATTAAATATATATTTAATTTATTTTTCCTTTTTTTCTTCTGTTTTGCAAAGAGTTTTGAAATGTAGCACTGCTTATGTAACAGTATTCTTAAACATGCCAGCATGAGTCTTATCAGCAATAACTAGGTATAAATAATGAGTAAATAAGTGTTTAATCCATATTAAGGTGTATAAGTGTAGAAAATGTTTAAATCTTTAAAAAAACCCCTAAATATGAAGTATGATACTACAATTACTATTTTTGCTATGTGAGCTGTTTATTTCCAAATTCCTAATCTTATTATGAATTTATGTTTTTTAAAATGCCAGAATGTTGAAAGGCGATGGAGTAAGAGAAAATATTTGAGGTGGAGGAGGCAGTGGTGTTCATAGTGGCTCTCTTTTGTTTCCAGTATGAACTCAGTTTTTGCATTTGTATGTCTGCCGATTAAATCTACATAGGAAAAGACCAGTACTGTTCACTGGTGTGACAAGCCTGTCAAAATAGAAAAGAATGGTCCCCTGCTTGTGCATGGCCTGACTAAGGTTTTTCATCATGTATATTACTTAGTCTTTCTCTTTACATTAACACTAATTGCCCATAGCCACGTATGTTGTGAAACACTCATCAGTACTGCTTCTGGTCTGCAAATCACATACTTGGAAATTGTATCGGATGCTCTAAGTTTGATCCCTCCCTGTTCACTTTACACCTCTCCACTCTGAATTCCTTCTGGTCCTTGCAGGGTTTGAAGAAAGACAACAGTCAGAAACAATCCCATGACTTCTGTGTCCTGACTTCTAATCATTCTCTTTTTTTTTTCCCCATGGAGATGTCTGATTGATTCCTAGAAGGCCCCATCACCCATGTAAACAGCACAAAGAAGCCAAATGCTATGACAACATGTTGTAGCAACAGGGAAAAATGTAAATGTACAGTTCCACTTTAAACTTTCACAAACATTTCCATAAAAACTTATTTAAAGTTTGTCAAAAGTATTGTGGAAAATAAATGAGCAGCAGAAGCAGCCAAAGAGCCTGTGGGCTGTGAAATAAGTATGCTGTGCTTGGGTGACTGTTTACCTGCCTAATGAAAATAATCCCCTTGCTGTCATAAGTAAATACCTCCTAACATCCCCAAAAGAAATTTTCCTCACTTTCCAAAGGGAAAGTGTAGGGGCAATATGAAAAAGTTAGCTAAATCTAAACTTTCAAGCTAAGAGTTTGGTTATAGTCATACCTTTTTCTTTCTCGTTTTTCTATTCTTCTGGGTGCTGCCTTGGTTTCCAGGGCAAGAACACCTAGATTTGTGACACGGTAACAAGCCAAAGAGTGCTTTGGCCAAATCTCTGTTCCGTATGACTTTAGAGATCAGGAACTCAGAGGTTATTATGTAGTGCATGCGGTTACAATTCACTTTACTTGCAGCCAATGTCACTTTCCCTGATGTTTATTAATTAGTCTTTAAAAAGTCTGAAAACTTACTCAAATTTGAAAACGCTGAAGAGTCTGGATTTCAGCCTATTAACCTGTCTCCTGGTATATAGCCTTAAATGCAAGATATTAATAAATTATGCTAACCCTCTCTTGGCTACTTAGCCGCCAAATTTGTGTTACTTTTATTTATTTATTTTTAGACTAATGTAAGGCAGGCAAATATTTCAGATAATGTAAAATGCATGAAGCTTTAGAGAGGATAAGGTTTTTAAGCAGCTTTCAATGCCTTAGATCATTTTAATTCTGCCTCATTTAAAGAAAGAAGGAAATCCTGGAAAGAGTTTGAACCAATAACTAAAAGACTAAAGGTGAGACTTTAAAAGAAAAGTACCATGGAGGCAAGGATCTGCTCCAGTTAATGTGCTCTTATTGAGCCACACTTACCTTTTTTTCCAAGCATATATTTTATATGCTCAATAGAGCCCTCAGACACTCCCAGTTTTTACTGGAAAAAACCCTTCCATTGCAAACTCAGTGGAGGATATACTCCTCTCTAAATATCACCTGAGTATCACTCTTAAGCTTCAAAGTTTGAATGAGGTTCTGGCCCTGCTAAAGGCAATAGGATTTTTGCAATTGGCTCATATGCCTATTTTGAAAAATTCTTCACATTTTGCACAAGTGATCAAAGTTCTGCAACATGAAGGCTGACAAGGTCACAGCATTGCTGAGACACTTGCACTAAAGCTCTTGGTAGAAAAAAGACTTAAAGTTGTTCCTTTTGGAATTCAAAACATTAGTAAGCATATTTGCAAATATGTATTATCAACAAATATGTTTTTCACTAAATAAAATATGAAGCCCAGAGGGTTAATGATATTAAAATGAGGATATGAAAATAGGAACTAGATTGAAAACTACTTTACAACCTCAGTTATAGCAGATTCTGGCTTTGCAAACACTATAATATTTTGCAGATATTTCATTCTGCTACTTCCTGCTCTGAAGAGCCTTCAAGAACAGTCTGGCTAGTTTGTTGGGGTTTTTTCTCTCCCGTGGCACAGGAGTGCTGCTCTAGACAAGGCTCTTATCACTGATGAACTGGCCATTCATCAAGACCTTGACTTAGCAGTGTGGCATTCCCCAAGTGTCTGTGCAGTGTACGGTGCACTATAGATTGCTCATGCAATTGATGGTTGTTCGCTTGTCATGACTGATTGGAGAAGTAATGAAATGGAGTACAAGAAGCAAAAAAATAAGGTAACATTTAATTATGTAATCAGTGAGCCATTAATAAATTGTTAAAAGACTCTGCTTACAGCCTGTGATAACTTTTTCACATATCCTACCTAAAACAGACTTTACAGACTCAAAATTAAATTAGGCAATCAGTCTTGTGATCACCTTTCTCTTATCTTTGCTCATTGTTTTACTATCACAAATGCAATCCAACCAACAGGAGGACATAAATTCTAAAGGATAAATTGTCTTGTAATTTCTGCTTGCGCAGTGCCCAACACAGAAGGACATCAAATAAAAATCAAACAATTGATGCTAATAAAGACTGATTAAACATCCCAGCATTCCATCAGCAGCATCCTGCACTGGCATATATTTTCAAAGTTTTCTCTTTGTGTTCCCATTTCCAATTATAAAGCAGAAGATAAAAGGCATGATAGTGAAGTATGGTAGGATCTAGAAAACTGCTGGGGAAAAAATTACTTCTTATTTTTAAAATCAAATGTGAACCCTTTAATAAACCAGAAATGGTGTTGTGGGGTACATTCCAAGAACTGAAGACCTGCAGATAAAAAGTAAATATTTGAGAAGGATGCTGAAAAAATGCTTTTGAATATAGTTTTACAATATGTTTTTAAGGCACTATGTGTATCCTGAATAGCTAAGAACTCTCATTTGTTAAGGACTGCTTCACCAAGGTCACCTTTCTGTGCTGTTTGCATGGCAGTCAGATGTCAGTGTTCAGGGGATATGCTACAATATATAGTACCCAATTCATAAAGTTTTGCTTTCTACCTCATTTATCATCCCACTGGTGGTATCAACACAGTAAAACTCTGGTTAGCTGCCTTTGTAATGAAGTTTAAAAGTAAGGCTGCAAATCTACTCTGATGTAAGAATGATAAGAGGAGCTAAGATGTTAAATTCCAGCTGGAGTGAGTCATTACATGTTTTGTCAGAGAGTTAACTGGATGAAGGACTTCTTACTAAGTTTTAGCTGTCACTCTAAATGCAGTCACATTGAGGGCAGAGGGAAGGGGCTTCATGAATGTATCCAAACTGATGCTAGGTGCTTTACTGATATCAACGATGACTGATTCATAGAGACGAGAAGTATATGTGATATGACAGGGGTTTTTTTAATATAGTTATATATAAAAAAATATTTAAATTAAAGATTTTTAAAATAAAATCCTGTGAGACAAATGAAATCTAGATTTTTTTTTTTTTCTTGAAGGATCTTTCTGTCCAGGGTGCAGTGAAAAATTTCCAGGTTTTACAGCTTACTTTTTTAATTAGAGATACAATTTGATACAACATCATTAAACAAAATTAAAGGGTAATTAACATTACTGAAATAAATTTGTATATATTCATTAAGTACCAGTTTTCAGCAAAGTATTTCACATAGCTCTGAAGTCTGATCATCGTTCTCTTAGCAGGTCTTTCTAGTTTACTAGAAGGAGAGCTGATAGGTTACTGTCAGGATTTGAATGCAGTTCAGATATGTAGTGATTTGTGAATTGTCTTGCAATGACAAATAGTTAATATTGCTGTTAGGAATAACATCTAGCTGTGTCAATTCCCTGGCTGATTGTTCTGACATTTCTAGACTTAGTATTTTTCTGTACATCTGTACCGTGTCCCTTGTGAGTTTTTGAGCTGCACAGCTGCTCTTGTGTGCTGTTAGCAAGTCTCTTACAGAATTCTCTGTTGTGTGGTGGATTGCTCGGTTTTGATCAGTGCATTTTTCTCACCTTGGTGTTGAGGACTGGTTGGCTATTTTGTTACTAGCTGCATGCAGCCCTTATCTCACAATACATGGTTCCTTGGTTTAGTTTTCTTTATTTTTAAAATTATTTTTTTAAGAGTCCACCCTTATTCCAAAGAACCTCTGTTGGGGTGATTTTTCCCCACCCTGGGATCAGTTTACTCACTCATCATATAAATGAGTAAGCGTGCACAGTCTGTTCTTCTGGACCTTTCTGGAAATGGGTTGGGGATTTTGAAGGTCTCTGGTGGTCTTGATCCCCATCTACTGGATTTACCTTTGGTTGACTATCCATGCCCCCTTCTTTACCCTGTTCCTTTGTTTGCACTACTCTTTATGTTGTGCAGTCACCATGGACCAGAACAAGAAATTGACCCTACCTCTGTGCCTCTTTCCATCCACATCCTGTTCTAACTTGCCCACTTGAGTGGCTATCAGTGTTTGTGGCTTAGCAACATATTACATCCCTACTGTCCAGGCTTCTACAGTGACTATTAACATTATTTTTAGTAAATATGATTCTTCATCATCGTTGCTCAGTCTGTGTTTTGTGGTAGATGATGTCCCAACCACAGCATGTGCCCTGTGTCCTGTGTGGCTGCCAGCTGCAGTACAAACCTTTCCCCTTTTATTTAAACAATTTTGATGTTCCCTGGTGATTAGTTTTGCAACAAATGCATGGCATTATGCCACTTTGGCATAGCCCAGGGTATCTCATGATTCACGATTAGAGCAGAAAGCTCCAGGGTTTTCTGCTGTGTAAGCAATACAACTCTTCTTTGCAGTTTTATGACATGAACTTTATTACTATCCTATGCCTGCATCTGAAACTCTTGACTGTTATGTCTGAGATCGTGCAGGAAGAGACCAGATATCAAGAGAATTGGAAAGACAATCACCCTGCTTGACTGTAAACAGAGCAAAGAGAACAATCTGGCATTTGTTGTCAGTTAACATCAATCCTCTGAAAAATGCCAGAGCAAAAAGTCAAGTAAAGTACAGAAGCAAAGCACTAGCTCTCATATATCTTACATTTGTACACTTTCTACGATAATTTTATGAACAACCTAGATGATGAAATGGAGTATGTTTATTGTATCTTTAGATGATCCAAAACTGGGAGAGAGCTCATATGCTGGAGGATGGCATCAGAATTCAAAATGATAATGACAAAGTGGCAGTGCATGCAAAAACATACAGCAGGAATTATTTACTGCAGTGATACAAAATGAGGACAGCTGCTTTGGTAGTGGTTTTTCAGAAAAAGATGAGCATCAACCCACAGTGCTATGAAAAAAAGCAGCACAAAGCTAAAGCCCAGCCAGAAAGACGTGTGAAGTAATCACAAATGTGGTCTTTGGTAGACTAGCCATCTAGAAAAGTGCTCTTTGGGGCATTGTACTTCAAGAACTATGTGGTCCTGTGGAGATAGTTTGGAAAAAATGAATGAGATGGATTACAGCTCTGGAAAGTTCGACCTATTTCATTATTGAAAAACACTTTAAAATTGCAAAATCATTGAGGAACTATCATAGAGGTTTTTTATAAGTGATGAAACCTCCACCACTGGAGGATTTTAAGAACTGGTTGATTAGCTCTTGGAAACAATGTAGGTATCATTTTTCTTACCTGGAGGCTAATTAGATAAACTGGATTAGCTCCCATGGTTCCTCCAAGCCCATTTTTCTATTATCCTGTGATTATTAAAGTGTAAGTTCAAAGTTTTGATTACAACTGAATTATACACCAAAAAAGTGGTTAATATTTATTCATGGATCAGTATATATAGAGAGGCAGACAAAAAACGTGGATAGTAGAAGCCCACAAAACATAGGGTTCAGTGGGTTAATATATATTCAGGTTCAGGTGGGAATGCTCAGGTACCTTCCCTGGCAGGGAGTTTTACACTGTCAGTGTAACACTGTGGATGATGCATAGCATTCTGGTGGAAGGCCCCAGAAATGGGTCATGGGACATGTCAGGGGTCTTTGGTTTATGACCCTTTTCAAGACATGACCTCTGTTTATCATGCCAGCATAGCTGAGCCAGTCACTCATTCTCAGAAGGGAGGAATACCTTCAGGCCTGCTCTGAATGTCCAGTTATGTCCCCCTGGCAGGAGGAAGGGGGAGTCACACCTGAGCCAGTTGTGTAACAGAGAAAATTGCCTTGATAAAAACCATTGTCCCACCTAGCAGGATCTGCTTATTGGCCTTTTCCCTTATCTGGCTCAAAACCCAGCTTGCTGCTAAACAAAGGTCAGTTTGTTGTGGTCATCCTCTGGTGGTGGGTGGGCACCCCCTCTGTACCTGGACAGTTCTTATGCAGATCAGAGATTTCACTACCACACATTCAAAAACTGTCCTCCCCTTCAGGGGCGGGGGGTGTGAACCTGGCCTTCTCCTAAAAGCACCCTGCTGCTTTTGCAAATGGCTGAATGTTGGAGTCATTAACTCCTAACATATCACTCTCTCATGAGGAGTGTGCATGATTTTCATGTGTTCTTCAGCTTGATAGACACCGAGGTGTACTGTAATTGTCACACAGCCCCTTTTCTTCAGAACCTGGGGGACTGAATTCCAAGCAGACTAATCTGCATTGTGTTCGTAAGAGATTTTTATTTTTGGAAATGAAGTTATGAAGTTAGGAATGTTTTACTGAAAGTAAGTAAGCAATAATGAATGTTGAGAACTATGGTTTCAGTTGGACAGTTTTGACAAGCCTGGAATGATTAACCAGATGGAGTTGTCAATGTTGCTGATGTTGAGATATTAGCTAGTATCTGTGATAGACACTGGTGGAAAAATTGGAATTCTTCTTTTATAAAGTCACTCTTATAGATTCCTCTTATCAGTGGCCATTCTTCATGCTTGCATGCTTGTACTTCTTTCAAGGAACATGCTCCTGTCTGACCCTATTACTTATTTTAAAGATAGGTTCTAGCATTTTTTCTCCATATTAGCAAATAATAAGTTTGAGGAATAAAGTAAAAACTAATTTAAGAGGAGCAGAATCAGGACCTTGGGATAATTTAACTGACAGAAGCTCAGATCAACAGGAGTTAAGTCCATAAGTCCATTCTTGAGTATACTAATGGTTTGGAACCTTTAAAAGCCGGATATTATAACATTTTTCTCCTTACTGTTGAAATTATGCCTTCAATGCTTCCTAGTAGTGGTCTTTGAATTTTCTCCCTCTTAATTTAAAACAAATATTTAAGCAGAATGCAAGCATTTTCGGTTGGGTGGTTTGTATTCAGCTTGAACTGCTTGGTGTCACCTTAGCGATAAAACTGGGATAGTGTAACAGGTGCTTATTGTCTTTCTCTTCCTCATTGTCTTTCAGATGTTATGTTTTGGCATATGTTAGTGACTGTCAAGGGGATATTATTGATCTGCTGAGACATCTGCTCCACTCACATTAATTTGACTGTTCTTTCATGAAAGATGAGTTCTTTATGACTTCTCATTTCTAGCACAGTAACACTGACCAGGTTTTTGCAGCTGGAAATTAACATTATTTAAGATGTACCTCTAAATTATGCAGTTTTTGTTTGCTTCTAATTGAGTGACATTCTTTTGTTGGAATTATCACATCATGAACTATCTAAGGAATAAACACCTAAATACTTAAATAATTTTATTTTTAAAATGCAGTTTAACTCATTATTTTTGATGTAGGAGAAAAAAAGGCAAAACTGTTTCACAGAATTATAGAATCATAGCATGGTTTCTGTTGAAGAGACCTTAAAGACCATCTAATTCCAAACCCTACCCTGCCATGGGCAGGGACACCTTACACTACACCAAGTTGCTCAGATCCCCATTCACCCTGGCCTTGAACACTTCCAGGGATGAGGCATCCATAATTTCTCTGGGCACTCACCACTCTCACAATTAAAGAATTAATTCTAAAGTCTAAATCTACACTCTGTCAGTTTTAAGCTATTCCCTTTGTCCTATTACTACATGCCCTTATGAAAAGTCTCTCTCCAGCTTTCTTTTAGGCCCCTTTTAGGTACTGGAAGGTGCTCTTAGGTCTCCCCAGAGCCTTCTCTTCTCCAGGCTGAACCAATTCTCACATCCTGTCTTCACATGAGAAGCGCTTGAGCCCTCTGATCGTCTTTTTGGCCCTTCCCTGGATTCACTTCAGTAGGTCCATGTTCTTCTCCAGGTCTCCAGAGCTGGGCACAGCACTCCAGGTAGGGTTTCATGAGAGAGAACTACAGGTTGTGAATGATCTCCCCTGCAGTGCTGCCCATGCTGCTTTTGCTGCAGCCCAAGATAGCATTGGTTTTCTGGGCTGTGAGCACACGTTGCCAAGTCATGTTGAGTTTCTCGTCAAGCAGCACGTCCAAGTCTTTCTTCTCAGGGCTTCTATCAATCCCTTCTCCACCCATCCTGTATTTGTGCTTGCAATTGCCCCAAATCATGTGCCAGAGAGTCATAAAAGAGGCTTTAGAATAATATAAGCCAGAAAAGAACCAACTGACCTTCTTTCCAGAGGAAATGGCGTAGGCAATCCTATACTTTCAGTGATATTTCTGAAATAAAAATGTGATCATTTTGTTAAATTGAGGAAGAAAAAGAGTTAAATTTGACATGCTAAATGCAAGAATATAAAACTGGCAGGCATCAATTAAACCAGCATCCAGAAATGTAACTCCAGTTTCCTTCCCTCAATTTAACCTGTGATTCAAAAAACAGCTCTTTCATATGATCCAATTTGAAAAACGTACTTTTATCTTCAATTAATTTAATTGAAATAGTACAGATTTAAAAAATCCTGGAGACACAACAATCATAGAGTCCCAGTAACCTAACTCCACTCTTTCTTGAGCTACCAGCTAGTGTGGTTTGTTTAACTAAGGTATTATTTTGTAAAACTGTTTTGATTTGTGCCCACAAATACCTTTTACTACTAAAAGTGAATGAAGCTCTACTTTGAATACCAGTTCTGCATTTCCCTGTAGTTCCTTATTCATACTCCTTTATATCTTTGAAGTAGTAAGAAGATTAGTGCATAAAGTGGTTTGCCAGCTGTGCTCTAATCTAAGTGGGACTCAAAAAAAAGAAAAACAAAACTTGGTGTAATTTTCTGCTCACTCCTCTTATCTCACCTACCTTGAGTGGTGGTTTGTGACTACATTGCTACCTCACCTATTGAGGAGGCAAGCATTTCGCCTAGAAACTTGCACTGCTGTCTGGTGATTACTTAACAGCAGGTAATTCCTATACTGATCCATGTATAGGATCCAAAGCATATAAAATAACTGTGGTGGTGCCTTATGGATTCACAGGAACAACTGAGTGTGAAGCAGGAATTAAGAGGAAGAGAATAAGGGTGTAAGTGGAGGAAGAGAGGCAAAAGAGACAGTGGGGTTAGCAATGGTAATATTTGGATGATATGAAAAAAGAGGTTGATGATAGTGAAAGATCTAAGTTTTTAATACAAAAAAACGGTAGGCAAACAGGCATGAATGACTGAGTGACCATTCTAACAGCTTCTGTAAAATGCTGTAATCAACCTCCACATCTTTGTGACCATTAGAAAATTTTTATGTATATTGCATGTGCCATGATTTTTACAAGGTCTTGTACCTTGGGATGCCAATGGGCCAATTCTTAAGTCTGATTTTAACCCAGACCTTGCAAAGAAATAGCACTGAATTCTGAAAGGGAATAATTGTTTTCTATCTCAAGGCAGCCATATAATTTTCCAGAAAAGAGTATGTTTCCAGAGCATTTGAGAAAGTATTAAAAGCTAACATTTTAAATGTTGATGTGAATATTCTAGTGTTACACCTCAGGTGATACCATTTTGAAAAAAAAAAAAAATTTTTGGAATACTCTGGAATAGAATATATAAATTCCCATCTTTTATATATCCATAGTTACATAGATAGGTACAGATATTTTTCATTAGCAGAAGTTCTAGGCAGCCAAGAGAAGAACCTTCACATTTCTATCTACACTCAACCAATTTTATTGTGCTATTTTCTTTGCTGTCACTGAAATTGCAAATTATGTCAGTGTAATTATGAGTGCACTGTATAGGATCTGGTCTTGCTTCCATTGAACTCAATGGCAAAATTTTCATTACTTTAAATGGCAAAAAGAATGATCTCCAAATGTTCCTATTATACTGTTCACAAGCTGTGCCTTCTTCATGTTAACCAGCAATGAAATTTGTTTTGTGAGTGCAGCTGATAATTTTGCATTAAAATAATAATAATAAAGGGATGTGATGACAGCCTGCCATTTTTCATTCCTTCAGTCAAACACTTGATGTGATGGACTATGTGATTTCCTTATTTAATGAACTGCCAGCTGAAGAAGCAAATGCTGTAACTGACACAAATCAGAAATGTTGGCAAAAAAAAAAAATCCTTAATATAATTTAAGAAATGTTTTTAGTAAAATGAAAATTTGTTCATTCGTTTTCTTTTTCAGACAAGTAGCTTTTTGAGTTCTGTATGTTTAAATTTACCCTTAGACCTTTGAGAAAAGGAAATAGAAGAAAGAGCAACAATGCATTTGGTTGTTGTTGTTGTTGTTGGCTACCACATGTGCTACAGAAATAATAAATAAAAAATTCTAATTAGTAGAGTGGCAGCAGGTTTCCTGTAATATGGAATAATCAAACAATCACAGGCAGCATTCTACTTTTGTCCCTAATTCTCATATATATATATATATTTATGTTTGCTTCTGCAGAGTATGAATTCCATTAAGTCCAAATTACTGGCTTCTCATATGCCTAACTGAAACCCAAGAAATGCTTTACATGGTCCTTATCTTCCTTTTCTTCCATGGTGAATACTGCCTAAGACTTTTTACTGCAATTTTGACATCTTTACTCACCTTGTTTCTTTTGAGGACACTTACCAGGCTGTATTCATTTCTCTTAACCAACTGTTCAGAAGGAAAGACAAGGGATAATGTAATATTAATATGACATCACCAAAAAATTGTTAACATGGTTCTATTGACAACTAATACTTGCTTTTCAGATGGCCAATCATGAACATTCATTGTAATTTTATTTGACTTTTTTTTCACCATAAAACTCTGGTCACTTGGTATATTACTAACTACACAATCCTTCTCATTAGTTACTGTAGTGTCATCACTTAGAGTAACGCTTTCCCTGTAACCACAGAAAGTGGGCTAAGAATCTGTGTCACAATGAAAAAATACCGTGAAAACAGCCAGCTGAAAAAAGCAGTCCCTGAAAGCATCCACCTGTGTGCCATTTGCCACTAGAGCCAATGCATAGTTTTAGACACAATGGAATTTGATGCATCCTTATGACAAAAAAATCACTATGTCTTTCCAAAAGACAGACTTAATGGTATAGAATCATAGAAACATTTAGTTTGGAAAACAATTTTAAGATCATCAAGGCCAACCATTATGACAGCACTGCCAAGTCCACCACTAAACCATGTCCCTAAGTGCTACATCTACACCCCTTTTAAATACCTCCAGGGACAGTGACTCAATGGTGTTCCAATGCTTGACAATCCCTACCATGAAGAAAGATTTCCTAATATCCAATCTAAACCTCCCAAGACAGAACGTGAGGCTCTTTGCTCATGCCCTATCCCTGTTTACTTGGGAGATGAGATCACTCCACCCCTTCCCCCAAACCTCATTTTGGGTAGTTGTAGAGAGCAAAAGGTTCTGTCTGAGCATCCTGTTCTCCAGCCTAAACAACCTCAGCTCCCTCAGCTGCTCCTCATCAGACTTGTGATCCAGACCCTTCATCAGCTCCATTGCCCTTCTCTGGACATGTTCCAGCACCTCATTGTCTTTCTTGTAATAAGGGGCCCAAATCCTGGACACAGGATTCCAGGTGTGGCCCAGCAGTGCTGAGTACAGGGAGACAATCACTTTTCCTGTCCTGCTGGCCAGACCATTTCTGATACAGGATAGGATGCCACTGACCTTCTTGGCCACCTGGGCACAGCCAGCTGTCAGTCACCACCCCCAGGTCCTTTTCCACCCGGCAGCATTCCAGCCACTCTTCCCCACACCTGTAGCACTGCATAGTGTTATTGTGACAAGGGAAAGACCCGGCACTTGGCCTTGTTAAACATCATACAGTGACCTCAGCCCATGGATCCAGTAAGTCCAGACCCCTCTGTACGGCCTTCCTACCCTCCCACAGATCAACACTCCCACCTAACTTGGTATGATCTGCAAACTGTCTGAGGGTACACTCAATCCCCTTGTCCAGATTGCTGATAAAGATATGAAACAGAATTGGCCCCAATACTGAGCCTGGGGGAACAAAGGTCATGAGTGGCCACCAGGGAGACACCGCTCTGGGCCCAGCCATCCAGCCATTTTCTGCTCATTGAACAGTGCACCGTCCAAGCCATGAGCTCCATTTTCTCCAAGAGAATGCTGTGGGAAATGGTGCCAAAGGCTTTACTGAAGTCCAGGTAGACAACATCTACAGCCTTTTCCTCACTAAGTAAACAGGTCACTTTTTTGTAAAAAGTAGATCAAATTGGTCAAGCAGGACCCAGCTTTCATAAATCTGCCTTTCTTGCAGATGGGTGTCACGTATACTAAGTTCCAGTTAACCGGGGCCTCTCCTCTCCATGTAACCAGGAGTGCTGGTAAATGATGGGAAATGGCTCAGTGGGCCCTTCCACCAGCTCCCTCAGCACCTCTGGGCTGATCCCAAGGTGCATTAGTGTAGATGCACTTCATTTGGGCTGTGGATCCTGACAGTTTTTTGGGAGGGAAAGCTCTAATTCCTACATGACCCTTCTCAGGCACTTCCGTGGTTCTTAACACATCACTAAACTTGTGTATTTGCTCCTGCATGGGTGTCCATCCCCTATCTCCACTGAAGCAGCAGAATAAATGACCTCACTAGCTCACTGTCCCTCAAACATTGGCATACTGCCCCCAGGCTTTTCTCTAGCGATCCTGGTTTTATTCTTTTCCCCCTTCAGATATAGTTTAAAGATCTTTCAGTGAGCCCTGGCAGCTCCTTTGCAAAAATTGGTTTTCTCCTTCGAGACTGGTGTACCCTGTCTGTTGCCAGCAGGCTCACTGTTGTGTAAACACATGATCAAAAACCTCTAAATTCTGCTGGTGATACCAGGCTTGGAGCCAGGTATTGATCTGCTGGCTCTTCCTGTTTCTTCCTTTGTCATTCCCAGCAAGTGGAAGGATAGAGGAGAACATTGCTTGTGCCCCTGATCCCTTAACAAGTTGTCCCAAGGCCCTGAGGTCTCTTGATTGCCCTCAGACTTCTTGTTGCACCTTCATTGCTGCCTACCTGAAAAATCAATAATGGATAATAATCTGAGGCCCACATCTAGGCAGGAAGCTTTCTCTTCACATCTTTAATCTGGTGTCACTCTGGTGCAGATCTCTAAATCCTCACAGCTTTGTCTAAGGCCCTCAAGTCTTAAAAGAGACTCCTACATAAAAGACATGGAATAAGAGTTGGTTTTGCACCAGTGCCCTGAACAAGACCAGAGGGAACTCAAATTTGAATGCTGACAGTCATTCCTCTTCCTTGCCACAACAGATTTTTCTCAGAGAGATAAATGTAAGCGGAGAAGGAGGCGTGCTACTGATGCCTGATACAGTATCTTAGAGGAATTGCACTGTGCTGCTTTAAAAGGGGAAATGCAACAAAATTTGTTTATGTGTGATAGGTTAATCACTTGTGGTTTTCTGTACAGTACTGATGAAACGTGCTTACTGAAAGCAAAAATTCTATGTTCGTAATAATTTGAAAGTCAGTGTTAATAAGAGCACCTGCTCTGGTTATTTGTCCCTGTCACATCTCATAACCTTGCTCTTTTTTTTTTTTTTTTTTAAATTTGTGTATTTTTGTAATAGACCCTAATTATTACAAAAATATACTAAGACCACATTTGGAATACAGATTTTATGAATCTCGATTTTTGGAGGAACATTCATAGCTGCACTGTGGCTTATAGCAATGTATTTTTAAAGAGATGTTTTAGTACCACTTTTCAACATGACATTCTTCATTTTTCAGACACCCATTGTTTTACAAAAGAGATTTCAATACCAGGTTTTACTAGTAAGTAATAATTCTTACTAGTTCTTGAAATGTTATCTGTGTAAATTAGGATTAAAAACTCATGAAGGCAAACCTGTAAAACTTAGATCCTTAAAAATCTTCCTCTTTGGTATTTTTGTTATTTTTTTTTCTCCCATATATCACTGGTCATGTAGATGATTCAGAAAACTGCATTTGCTTGTGTAACAAAAAAATGTCCCTGAAAAGTATGTTTTAATTGAGAGAAAAATGGCAGCCTCTTGTTTACTGTCATGTTATAGATAGATGTATTGTTTTAGGAATAAATACATACTAAAATGACATCTTTGGTGCATTGTCTTGACCTGTTTCTTTTTTAAAGGATGTGGGAGAAATCTGCTCATTAAATTTGCTTTTCATTTTCTACTCACAATTTCTTTGAGAGTGTTTCAAGAAAAGCCAGAAACATTGACCAATTTGACAATACATTTAAACAACGAAGAATGTTGCTGATACACTACAACAAATGCTGTTGTATTGTATACTTTGAATTAATAATAACTCTGGCCTGAAAACATACAGAAGACTTCCCGGGACATTAAACTTCTAAATGCCTACACTGGACAGCTTGCTTGGATACCATCAAGAAATAGAGATGGTCTCTCCAGAGTAGGGGTTTAATTTAGGTACCTTTTCTTTCTGTTGACCAATTTAGGGAGTGTGAATACTTAAAGATAAGCATTGTGAATAATCCACAAAGACCCAGTTGCAAACTTAACATTTGACAAAAACAAGTCAATTAATTGTGTTATTTTCAGAGTGAAATAATCCCTTTCTAATCACTGATAGGATTTTTTGAAAGCTTTAAAGAATTGCTCTGGCTTGGGCATTGTCCTAGTCCTCATTTGCAGTTACTAACATCTCCAGGATACAGGTCAGGAAGTAGGTGTCACTCAGGTATGATTTAAAAATTGTGATGCAGATATCATAATTCAGAGTGGTAAGAAAGTCATGTATAAATAAACTCCATAAGTAACATGCTTACATTATTCACCTCTTGCATCCACTTTACTGTGTCCTGGTGCCACAGTAACAATCACTTTGTCAAGTGGGAAAATCAAAGCAGAACACTGGGTCACACACTCTGACGTTCCAAATTCTCCTTTGCTTAATCCAGCCTACACAGCAAAAAAACCCCCACTTTAGGTACAAAGTGAGTTGGAGCAGTGAAATGTGGTGAATGGCAATACTGCCTTCTCTGACAAGGGGGAGGGAAGAGACTCTGGCACTGATTGGGTTCAGCAACCCTAACCAGGGCAGCCACACCTGGATCCATTTTCCCTCCCTCTTCTTCCTCTTTTTTGCACAGGCTGTTGTGCACAACTCTTCTTGTTAACTCCGTTATATTTTCCATATATTTAGATTACAGTATTGAATGTATATTCCTTGTCCTCTGTAATGTCCTAGAGTGGGTTCAGCCTGGTTCACAGAGGTGTATTCCCCTAAAGACCATTAATTTACCATTTGTGGTTTGTGTTTATACCTTCAGGCTCTCTATAATCATATCATCTTTGTCTTTTAAGGCTTTTGTTACCACATTGTGCTTTAGTTCTCAAAGGCATTTGCTATAATCCTGTGATTGCTCAATCAAGAAGGGACCCCAATAGGTATAGTTGTATTTTAAAAATACTTTTCTGTATTTTTCTCTTTCTCTGACACAAATAAGAAAATTTATAAAAGAGCTAATATTAATTGCAGAGAAAGTACCAGACAGTCTCTAAACATCAATGGTTGCTTTTCCCTGAAAATTTCCTAAACTCCTTGTGTTACTCATGAGACAATATAACCAGTCTGTCATCAATCTTAAGTGTTATCACACCACGAGCTGGGCATTACCTTTGATTATAACATAAAACCAGTCTGATTTTCTACATTTAAAATTAGTAATAAACATCAATAATCCTTGGATCAGTAATCCAAGGGACAATATATAACATGAATCAATAGTTATGGGCATAGTTTTATTGTGCACTTAAAAATGTGGCCATGTTACTGTAGTCAGTATAGTAAAAACTGGTACTATATTGACTATATTGATAATATTTATATTACATTCAGAGGACTGTATTTTTTTAGATATGAATATATAAGAAACCATATAAACTTTCAAAACCTCCATGTTCACACATTTTTGTTATTCTTACTCCAAGTGTTGTTCAACTAACAAGTTCTTTTTAGGTGAAAAGAAGCTACTTTTGCAGAAAATGGCAAAGTAACATCAGATACAGCCCTGCTTATCCTTTTGTCTCATACAGTATATACCGGAATAATCATACCCAGATTTTTGAATACCTTTGTCATTAGTATGTTTTCAGTGTCCCTCTTTAAAAAGTTCTGTTATATGAGATATTATTAATTCTCTGTACTCTCTGCTTCTTTGATAGATAAAACGTTCATAAATATGGAGCATTTTCCTTGAACATTCTTTTCAGTTTGACAAAAACTGGTGGCAAGACAGAACTTGTGAAATCAGTGAAGCATAATGTCATTTGTTGATAAAAACCCAGTATGCTGGTTTATAACTTTCAGTGTTCATTTGTCTAGTCAATTGTGACTGGCTGTTATGTTCTGGAAGTTTTTGTCTTTTTGGTATTATTGCATAGGTTTATTTTCATAAGTTCTTAATCCTCAAGAGAACAGTGCCACTTGGGTTTTAGTTAGATTTTTGTGTTTTGAAGGCTATGTGAGATGCTATTTAAAATATTCAGTCCAAGTTGACAGAGTATTACATGATCAGGAGCCTTATTTTCTTGGACCAACAAAGAGAAAAGGTTCTTATTAACTAAAAGCAAGCTCACTGTATTTAAATGGATAAGATTTTGTTGCCTACTTGTTTTCATGGACCATTTTTTTGAACAATGGCTTTATAACTCATCAGAATCTTAATATGAAAAGCACTGGACTTCAGAGATTTTGATGGAGGCAGGAAATTGTTTTGCCACAAGGAAAAAATTTATCATGTGATGAAACACTTGACAGAATCACCGAATCACACAATATGCTGAGTTGAAAGAGACTCACAAAGATCATTGAGTCCAGCTCCTGGCCCCGCACAGGACTATCCCCAAGAGTCACACCGTGTGCCTGAGAGCATTGTCCAAATGTTTCTTGAACTCTGTCAGGCTTGGTGCTGTGACCACTTTCCTAGGGAGCCTCTTCCAGTGCCCAGCCACCCTTAAGAGAAACACTAAGAAAATTCAGACTTGGTTAATAAATACACCATGCCAAAGGTAAAATATCTTGAGTTTGTTTTCTACTTTAGTTTATTTTAACAAGAGCTGAAATTTCAGAATCATATGGTTCATTATGTTGGCAAATAAATACAGAGTGACAAAGCTAAAATAGCCAGGGTTTTGTTTTCCATTTATTTTAGGAGACAGGATTTGGGTTTTTTGCAAGAATACAATTGTATGATTAACAAAATGTTGCAAAACCTTTAGTTAGTAGTTATGATTGCTCTTCAGTGTTTAGCCTCACAGGAAGAGTAAATTCTTTGAGTCCACAAATACATTCTCATATCAGACTAAAATATTAATACTCTAATACCTGGGAAGACAATGAACTGAAACAAGCAAGCTACATAGAATATTTTTAGGTTTTATCTTTGACTATTATCTATTAAAAAGTACGGAAAACCAAATTGTTACTGATAGTAGATCTCCTAGCACAGCTATTCAGCTGTTTTGTTTGCCTAATTCTTCTCTCTGTAAAGTTTATTTAAGGAACATGTGGGTGAATTAAAAAGGACCGCTGCATGCTCAGCCCATTTAAAAGATGTAAAGCACCCACATCAGTTTGATTTTCTACTTCTTCAGGCTTTCAGAATGATGGGGGGTAGTGATGGTGGGGAAATAAAAAGAAAAACAACGAAAAAAAATATTTTCCAGGATATATAAACCAAAAGGTGACAAACCAGAAAAGAGGACCTTACACAAACACATTTCTAGACAGGATAAAAGAGCACAGTAGAGCAAGAGAAAGATTTTGTTACCTTACAACTTTTATGATCAAATGCATGTGAATGCAGTAGCTCTACATCTTCAGCACAAATGAATGCTGTAGCCGCAGTTTGAGTAACCTTTATTCTGTTGAATTACTTCTCAAAGTTTCACCCCTCTCTTTTCAAAAAGTCTTGCTGATTTTTTTTCCAAGAGAAAATAAACAGGATTTGTCATGACCTTTCTTCTTTCTCTGGCTGGCTCGTTCTTCTCCTTTTCCCCTTTTCGTCATGTTCAGAGAAGTTCCTCCTTCCCTTTTCTTTTATTTTCTCACCTCTCCATTGCTTGAATTCCTGCATCATTCATCTCTCCTTCATGAGCTTGTATCCATTTTACATCTAACTTTTCATTACCTTAGCAGAGGTTGTCAGAGAGGAGGTTTCCAGTAGGTAATGGAAACATCTAACTCATTGCTAATTCTGCTTGATTTCTCTAATGTTTTGCCTCTGATGCCTTTACAAAGTAATGCTACTTGTAAGAGTAACTTTTCCTTACAGTACAGCTGCACAACACTACTTAAAAAAAGCTTTCACTTCTCACACAGCAGAAAGATATTTTTACAATAAGCACAGCAGTCCTGATTCAATAAATTTAAGGTTTGCTACCCCTCAGAATGTGCTCTTTCCTCTTACCTATAGTTCCCTCAGGTGGCAAGCTATTTACTTATAGATAGGCAATAGGAAAAACAAGCTCAAGAACTCAAGGGCATTGACTGACTTCAGGCTGTGGTGTGTAGCAGCAGCAGGGTGTGCATATAGGATACATTTATTACTATCCTCTGCTGATATTTTAAGACTAATACATCTCTTCTACAAAATCCAATCCCTTTTAAAAGTCTGATGAGCTTTTTCTACTGCAGTGTGTGATTCACATATAAACTATATTTTATAGTGGATATTTAAATCTGGCAGTCTGCACGCAAAACATCCCTGAGCCACAAGACATCTCTAAAAGCCTATAAAAGACACTACTGTACTGTGAGCATTTAAATTCTTCTTAAGAGTTATTACTGCAACAGTTTATAAAGAAAATACTTCTGCATACATCCATTTGAAGTGTAAAGAGAAAACTGTCATAGAAAAGCATCATGCCAGTTTTTGAGTGAAGAGTGAAGAGCTCTCTTAGTGACCATGATATGCAGGTTAACCGACTTAACCATGGGAAATATGCTGTGATAGTGGTGTTCACACCCTCATAACCTGTCTAAAGTGCTCACACTGTCAGACTAATGTTGTTAGATTTATTCTGAGCTAAACCAGAAAGTGTCGTAACTCTTTTTCACTGTTTGAAGATCAAGCTGTGTTGAACAGGATGCCAAATGAATAGTCTTTTCTATTGCAACACGTTTCCACACTGTACATGTCTGAAGATGTGGTGCTGAACAAGGTTTTTAATCAAACCTCTCAGCTTAATTTATCAGTGTGATGTTTTCCACACAGTTTTGCAAAGAAAATTTAAGGACTTTTCTTCAATCATTTTAAAGTTATGATAAATAAGACATAAATCTATCCTAAAAATTCTTGTGATTAGCAAAAGCCATTTTATTCAACAAACTTGATTTTCATTTCTGTGTTTTAAGAACAGGAAACTTTCTGATGGGTATCACAGGCACAAGTATGACTGTTCAGCTTACAGAATACTAGGCAACTACAAATACTAAAAATAATTCAGGCCACAGAATTAATTATTCCAGAAATTTAGCAAAAGTATTTCTACTTCTTCTTCTGTGAATTGTTATTGACATTAAAAAGGCTATATAAGAAACAAATATTAACAAATAAACTTATTACTGGAGCAAACAGTGAATGCTTACAATACCACTACATGGGAGGAAATGACACCTGGCTTAAAAATTAAAGTCTGAAAAAAACAAACAAACAAACAAAAAACCCCCCCCAAAAAAACAAACAAAAACCCAAGAAAAATAACAAAACCAAAACCAACCAACCAAACAAAAACCAACCAAAAAAAACCAACCAAAAAACCCCAGCACACCCTGGGGAAAACAAACGAAGTAATGGCTTCAGTAAGGGTATAATCATATTTTTCTTTTTCCCTCTTTTCCTCTCCCTTCCTTCTTTGTCTGAAAAATATGTTCTGGACACATTTTAGTTGCCTCCCTTATGTAGACATTTTGTTGCAGCTCAACAGTGTGGTTGCATTTGATCTGTGTTATGCAGAATGTCTCCAGTTTAGTCTTTGCCATTGACCGGGTTTCTGTAGAGAGCAAAACAACAGTACTGGTATTGTGACTGATTTCTGAGGAAGTTCTGAGTAAAGAGTGTTTTCAGTGCTTGGTATGAACATTCATTTCCCCCTTTTAGCAAATATTAGCTGTAGTTCTTTCCCTAGTGAGTGGGGAAAAAGTCCCAGAAGATCAGTGACTGGGAAGGGTTCACTGATGCTGCTTCAGGCATATATTTGTAGGTATGACCCTTTCTCAATTTCACACCTAGTACAAGACACTTAACATAAGGACAGTAGTTTGTGCGTAGCAGAAGAATCTGATCCAAATAAAACCCAAGATGTGTTTTGAGAGCAGAACTGTGGTATTAAAATTTTTACAAAATACACTTTTTAAAAAATATATTTCTTAAACACATCTTGCAATTAGGGAATATATGTAGTGACAACAAGGATGATACAGATTTCAAGAAGCTTTCTGTTTTTCCATTTGTTTTCTCTGCTTACTGAAACTAATCTTTTTCTGAGAAGTCAATGCTGAAATTTTAAGAAACTCACATGAAGTGGTACAGGATGCAAACTAGGACAGAATAAGTAGAAAACATTAACATTTTGTTCTAGGGTTCATGAGTCTGTCCTTCCCCCTCTGGGTACAGATTATACTTCATGACATTTGAATAGCAGCATAAAAAAATCAGTTCCTTTTGTAGTTAAATGAAGTATGAATTAAATTTGTTATCAGATGACCAGTAGCTGCTAAGCATTTTCCAGCTGAGTAAGCTAATAAACCTATTTACTCTCTCTGCACAAGCAAGCACAGGCCATTAGCTGCAGATGCCTTCAGCAATATTCTTTGATATATAGAAGGTCATTCTCCTTTCATTGTCTTCATATCTTTATAGTTTAATGGTTAGCAAAAAGAACAGCTGCAATAGTTCTAATTAGTAATTTTAAATTACAGTTGTAGAATTTTTATCCTCTTTGACCTTGTTCTGATGGACTAGTGCTTTACACACGTTTACTTTGAAAACTCTTGATTTAACTGAAATCACCTGTTATTATTTAAATTGTCATAGGCTTTATTAAAATTTGGTAGCAAAAATACCTTGCACATCAAAAGACCTCACTCTTGTTCTTTTCTTTGTTATTCAACAATTTGAATATTTGCTTGCAAGATCCTTGTCAAGTGGTGGATCAGGCAGCAGCTAATGGATGATTTAATTCACCATGTCTTTTGACAGGTACTATATACTCTCCCATTTTGTGACAAGGTGGCAGGACTGGTACAGTTTTATTGTACATTTCTCAGGATCTGTTGCATCTTTGCAAGTTTCTGCAGTAGGGTAACAAATGAAAATACATTGCTGCTTTTATTGTTGGTATGGCCGTGTTTTCATCAGCAACATCAGTTATGGCTGCTAAGCTGGCTTTTTGTGCTCTCTTGTAAATATTTCCCAGAAGGACAAAACCTCTTCACAGTGCAAGTTCATAACACGCAAAACATCAACGAGACACAAAAAACAGATTTCATTTTTGCCCTATAAGAGTGATAAACTTCATGATGTTTTTGTTCAATCTATGGAGTGTTGCTTCTGGACCTTTGAGTTGTTCTACTTTATCAGAACAATAGTTGTTTTAAATCCATATCCTGCTGCACTGAATGAGATACCTGGTGAAGAAAAATATACTCTCCCCCACACCATGTAGAAAAACCCCTATTGCATGTTCTTTTCTCTTCTAGGAAGTTTATATCATGCCTAGTAATATCCAATTGTTCCTTTAATTTCCTCAATTTTCCATTTTCTTTCTTTTTTTTCTTTACTTTTATTACTCTGCTACATAAGTTCTCAAGTTTATACGAGGGATGTAAATATATGCTTACATTTCCTTGGGATTCTCAGTTTTCATTTCACATCTCAATTTGCTCAGAATGATTTCAAAGTTTCTACAGTACCACCACAACCTGGTAGAACCCTTCTCTAATTACTTGTACAAAGCAGAGGGCAAATATTCATAAAATGTTAGTTTTACTTTCACTAATGGACTAAAAATATGAATCCCATTAATAAATATTGATATTTTTACTGTGATCATTGATAGAAGATGCTAGAAATACCATGAAATTAAATTACAATAAATATCTGTTTTAAATCAGTCATTTTTCTGTGTTCTTCAGAGATAGTCAACTGTTTAGATTTTAGCCAAGGGGAAGGAATTGTGAAGTTACTGAAGTGCTAAATTAAAATTAATATCAACAGTAAACCTTGAAACTGGCTGTGAGAAATTTCATGTCTTCAGATGAACCTTCCTGCCTTAGGGTGATTTATTCTGGAAGAAATATGGCTAGTTCTATTCTTTCTTATTTCTTGATCAGTATTGGGCCGCCATATATTTGAAATCTTTATCTTGCTTAGCCTCCATTTCTACATGTTCTTTGAGCTCTACTGGCATCGATGTTTCTGAATGGAAAGGCTCTCCTTTCTTGTGGTTGCCTCACAGTTTTTGTCATACTTGCTTTTGTTCCAGTAGAAGGTAATCCAGACTTTACTTCTGCTTATGGTCTCTTCCTGGTATTAGAGGATTCAGGTGTTTGGTCAGGCCCTTGCATTTTCTTGTTATGCAAGATATTTAGAACTGTATGGCATGGAAAAGTGTTTTTCAATGCATTTGAAAGTCTTATCTCAAAACTTCTGAAGTATCACTTCTCTTCCAAATGTTTGAGTGTTTGAAGTGCTCTTATATATGAACAGGTTATGTATAAATACATGGGGCCAGGTTACAGTAAGAGCTCTGCTGGCTTCCAAAGTCTCCCATCAATTTACACGGCCTGCAAACCTGGCCTCTAAACACAGTATTTGAAAGCTTATATTGTTATAGATGTTACAGCACTTTATTTTGTTAACCAGCTATCTAAGAATCTCATTTTATGAGCTTCCAATACATAATTCTTTAACCTGTGCATCTAGGGCAAGTAGGTAACCCCAGAACTTCCAGAAAGAATGTACCACAAAACAGATAACAGAAAATCTTTGTTTGCACAGAGGGAGCATAGTTATAATAGAAACAAATATGTAAAATCAAGAATATCTATAAATCACAAAATCTGAAATAAAATGTAGTTTAAGAACAGAGTTTTAAATAGGACACCAACTACCGTGATATTTTCAAAGACCAAATCTCTTTTGCCCTACACTTTCACGTTGAGAAATTTACTGTTCCAAAACAGTTATTTTACCTAAGTATGCACAGTCTTGTCATTCTTTAAGCAATCTGTCATAAGTAAGTTATGCCAAAATCTGCTGAAAATGGGGGGAAATTCTGAGTCTTGCTGTGCACCTCATTGCCTGCGCTGCACCATTAATAGCACCTCAGGAGCACTGTCAAGGGCCTTCATTTCTAAAGCCAGCTTTCTTCAAGCAGATGGTAGAGCAGACAACATGCAAAAATAGAAAAATGTCACAATGACTGGGCTAAAATAAATGGTTTTCCTCCACTGATTTCCTCTCAGCCCCCATGTCCTTGCAGGTGGCAGGGATCCTTTTTTGCCATCTTCCTCCTAGCCCAGGAACCTCTCACTTGTCTCCTGCACTGCATCAAGTTGCATTCAGTTTCTTCTTGAACAGCAGAAAACAGGCATGCTGACTTGTGCCACTGGCTTTGCTGCGCTCACCCCACCTGCCCACCACCTCTGGCCCCATGTTTGAGACCTCTCTCTCTCACAGAACGTATTCCTGCACTCCCCTGGAGAGGATCAGCCCTGCCCTTCCTCTGCACGCTTTACCCAAAGGAGGGTGCAGCCACTCAGACAAGGCAAACAAGGGCTTTCTCTCTGCTGTCCAACCACAGACAATCAAAACAATGTAGCACAAATAAAGCAGATAAATAAAGTATACATTGTCTGTCACAGTTCAACCGATTATTTTTTTAGGAAAATTCAGAAGACACTTTGGGAACCAGACAGCGGAATTTGCAATCATACTATGTTTCCTTTTCTGAAATCCATACACTGACACTTCTAGGACAATCCTAGGTTTTCTTATTATGAATATATTATAATATTCACAACTTCTGATTCAGATTTAGCTTTTCAAAGTTCCTGAGTCCCATATATAGGCAACAGAGAGGAGCATGTGTCATTGAAGAAAGTCAGAAGGATTTGTCCTCTCTGTTAACACGATGGTGCTTACTTCCAGAGGAGTGATTGATTAGGTATAAATTAGGGAGCTATTCAGTGTTTGGTTTTCTCTGAGGACCAATTTGAATTAACGTTAGCTCTCTGTACATGAATGCTTGTTCTTGTCATGGGACTGCCATTCTCACTGTCTCCAGTGTGTTTCTCCTGCAGTTCTTAGGCTGTGGTCTGAAAGCTGATGTTAAACTGATTACCACAATGATCTCTACTTAAGTAATTTCTTTTTAATTTGGGAAATTTCTGTGTCATGATTTACACCCCCATGAATTTCTGCACACACAATATTTCATCCATTATAGTAAAGAATGATAAATCTAACATATTTACTCACTGCTCCTGATAGCCCATGCTAGATTTCAAAATAAAGCTTCATAGTTGCTGTCCTACTAGTGTTTTTCTGGTTTAGCTACCAAAAAAAAAAAGAATTTCTGTGCTTTTTACACATTTGAGTACAGGTTTTGTGTGAGCCATTCACAAAATTTCTATTGTTGCTAGAAACAGTGTCAAAGTCCTTTCCAGTCAGAAGTATCATCACAATTTTCTGTGCTTTCACAGCAGCAGTTAAGATGCTGGTGAAATATGGCTAACTGGAAATGCAAACTTTATGAGCACTGTCTGAATTCTTAGCTCAGTGGCATTATATGAGACAAGAAGGGAAATAAGATTGTTGCATTTAACAGAAAATAGACCTCAGGATTAGGTCCTTCATTCTCCTTACTTTCATACTATTTACATGAATTTTAAGACAATAAAAAGTAGTTAGATATTAAGCTAGTATCTTCTGTGTGTTTATGTCCCTGAATAAAATTCTAGAGCAATGTTTCAGCCCTCTGCTGCACCAGAATTCTGAGGGCAGGGGAAAATAAATTTTCCTGATTTCTTCAAATCCTACCCCCTCCCAACAGTCCTATGACCATTCCTTGCACTTTTGTTTGGTTGAGTTTTTTCTATTCTTTCAGATGAAGGGCTCCAAAGAATAATACCCAGGCAGAATTCTCATGCAGATAATAAAAAGACCTTGTATCTAAGTTCTCACTACAGCATTTGTCCTCCTGATCTTTGCACTTACTTAATTTCTGGTACACTAAACAAAGGACTGCTTAATAAGTGCTTTTCTGTTGTCCTTAGTGAAGGCTACTACCTGTAGCATTCCCAAACTTCACTAAGACGGGAGATTTCTTGTAAGTCAAAGTTACATTACTTGAGAGGAGTGAAACTTTCAGAATAAAAGTAACAACAGTGATGTGCTTAGAAACAAAATGATTGTGTTAATAGATGCTTATCACTTAATAACAATGAAAGAGGAAACCAGAGCTTTATTTCTACAGCCTGTCTATAAGCAAGGGATAGTATGAATTTCTGTTGTATCTTGTAAGGCAGTTATAAACTTATGAAAGGAAATGCAAAACTGCATATATGTAAGGACTTTTTAATATCCACTGCTTTCATGATGTTGTTAAGGTTTCTGTCCAGCACTGCTTTCAGTCTCGGTTGCTTTCACTCTAATGGGGAGTTTCAAGGAACCATTACATAGCAGTCTGTAAAGGAAGATTTTATGTTTGGTTGGGGGTTTTTTTAACTATGTGAGTGCTTCATTTAGGTTTTAGTATTTGCCATGGTGCTGACCACAATTATTTATTGCTTGTAGTTGTAATACTCAATTTTCCACTTTCACTCATTTCTTTCAGTTTAGTCTAATCTGAACTGGCACAGGAACTGTGTGAATATTTATTCCATTAAATAGCGTTAAATATTCCTTTAGGTGAGCTTTAAGGAACTTTTTGAACTTCTATTTTTAAGCTATTTGTATCACATTAAGATTCTTCTTATGTTGACAAAGCAGAAAATACATAGACCTACCACTGACTGACTGATAAGAACCGATCTAATAATAATTCACAGCATTACCAGTAGATCCCTGTAATAAATAAAACATAAGCTTTCAGAAAAAAACTGAGCAAGAACAGCCTGTCTGTGTCCTGCCCCTGCAGTGTTGGTGATGCTGAACGATGTTTGGTCTAACCTGGTTTTCAATGC
This sequence comes from Xenops minutus, assembly GCA_035221455.1. NCBI lineage: Eukaryota > Metazoa > Chordata > Aves > Passeriformes > Furnariidae > Xenops > Xenops minutus. The sequence continues at coordinate 95,977,832 of JAWWEE010000105.1, read as the reverse complement.
TTCCAACAATGGAAAGACCATAATATCCCCAGCAGGTCTGTTCCTCTGCTTCACTATCCTTGTTAGAAAGTTCAGCTAATGTTTGACCTCTGTTTCAGAATAAGCTCCTTATTTTTTTTGCATATGAAAGTAGAAATGGATTATTCCTTCCCTTTAGCAACAACCTTTCACACAGCTGAAGACTGATATTGTACCCTGTCGGTCTTATCTCTGTTAGACTTAAAAGCAAATACTCTTCCAGATTTTTCTCATAGGTCAAGTATTCCAGAGTTCTGATCAGTCTCTCCTCTATACACTCTATCCTGTCAAATCTGCAACAGCTGGGGCCCTAACCTATACTGCATGTGAAAAAAAGAATTACTTTCCATGGCTTGTAGATTCTGCTCTTGCTTATATGTCCCACTATGATGCTTATTTCTTTTCAGAAATAGCATAATATTGCCTACTCATATTTAAAGTGTTCTAAACTGTAACAGCAAACTCTTTTTGTGTAGAACAGACACATGACAACTGGCCCTATAGCTGGTGTCTTGCAATTAGTTCTTGCCTCCTGAGTTCAGGGTTTTGTAATTGTCCTTACTGAATAAAATCCTATTGTGCTTATTTTTATTTTAAGAGATTTCTTTAGCTTTACAAGGTAATTGTAATGCTGTCCTCATGCTGTACCAGTGACATGTCTGCCCAAGTGACATCCTGTCCCATATGATTGAAAAAAACCCAAATTGATTGCCTATTCATCAGTATTAAATGTGGACAGCCCATTTAACGTAACATAAGGAAATGGCCTTGAGATGCACCATAGAAGGTTCACATAATATTAGGGGAAAAAAAAAAAAATACTGAAAGAATGAATAGACATTGGAATAAGCTGCCCAGCAATAGGGTGGAGTCACTGTCTCTGGAAGTGTTCAAAAGGTGTCAGGATGTGGCACTTGGGGTTATGGTTTAGGGGTGATTATTGTGCTTCTGGTTTGATGGTTGGACTAGATGATCTTGCAGGTCTCTTCTAACCTTGATAATTCTGTGATTTCAACTATGAATGGCTGGCTGTGTTACGAATTTTTGACTTCCCATCAGTTCTATTTCAGTCATGTCATCATCACGTTGTCTGTGGCATTGCTGACTTTGTCATGTGAGCCAATGTCAAAAGACAAGAAAGTCAGTGAAAGAGACATGTAAGACTCCTCTTCACATGTAAGACTTTCTATTCTAACACATACACAAAAAAATCAGACATTCGCTTCTAGACAGACAATAGGTGGCTTGCCACTGTTTTACTTTTGTTCTTCCAAGTGCTTATATACCATTACTTATTCTAAATTTTTTCCTTACCCCAGAATTTTTAATTACTACAGCTTTATGACTAGTCCTCCTCTGTTCCTTGTCCCTTCCTTTTAAAGGTTTGAGTTTCGTTTTCCCTTTGTAATCTCTTAATAAATACCTAGTCCATTATCCACAAGATATAAGATAATTTAGTAGAATTTGTGAAATAAATGTTCCCACTTGTCCTAGCCAGAACTACCAAAGAGGAGTATGCTTCTGCATAGAAGTAATGTAGGAGCCTGCTGCTCCAGGTACCTGGCTCTAGTTACCCTGAGCTCTGCTCAGCCATGTCGGAATGAAGACACTCAGTGCAAAGCCAATTATAGAAAGTAATTAAACAAACAAACAGACAAAAAAGCAACCTTGAACTAAAAGGCCTATAACTAAAAACTCTCTCTTTTTTTGCCCTCCATTTACTTATGAATGTGCTGTAAGTAGTTGTTCCACAATTTTTTCAGAGTTGAGTGCATGCACTAGCTTAATTGTTTCCAGACCTGTCTTCAGGTGGCATAAATCACCTCCTAGAAATGTGGGTTTATTCTGTTGATTATAGAAATGCTAAACAGGAAGCATATACTAAATAGCTATTTTTTCATAGGCTACATGAAGACATGGTTATTAAGGGAATTTCCTGAAGTTATTCAGCAGAGCAGTAGTAGTGCTGTGAATAGGCCAGTGCTTCTGAACTCCTTGCTTTGGCCATTCTATAGCTCTAATTGTTGCCTCTGTACATTGTATTATAAAGGAGAACTTTAATGTGCAGCTAAAATCTAGAAGGAGCAATATTTGTTATGTGTATCTATAGAAAATTATTTATTTTTTTCTGAGAGACTGAGAACTCTTAGAATGTGAGTATTGCTGAATGTAACACAAAATTTCAATTTTATTTTTTAAAGCTATTTTTAATTCCAGCACCTACTTTAAATAAAGTACGATGCACTAAATTACCAGGTATCATTATGAAAACTGCCCGCACCGTTAGGGTTTGATATAGTATATATTAATTATACTAATGGAGATTGATGTGATTCCGACTTTTTAAAGTATTTTATGTTACCGATTACACAGTTTTTTTTTTTTCTTTGGCCAATGTGATTTAAGCTATAGGAGAAAACACAAGCAAAAATGAAGCGTATTGCTCAGGGATAAAGCTTGACAACATATTTGCGCAATCTCTCAACAAGTTTTCAAGTTTTTTATATGATTTTTTCATATCTTGTGTCTAAAGGAAACTGTAATAAAACAATTACTTAAATGAAGTGAATGCCTTACCAAGAAATCAGAAGGGTTGAGGGCTCCCTGTTTTGCAATGCCTGATTATTCTGTCTGTTCTCTGAGGAGACAGCACATCAGATGTAGAATATGCATCAAGCCAGATGGAAAGATCCATTTATATACTTGACCTCTGTATATGATCAGTGGCAGTAGTGCTTTCACTGCAGGCAGCTGATCCTTGTGGGTTAGAATCTGAGATTTAACTGGGAACTCAAACGCATACAGCTGGTTCTTTGGTAGAAAAGTGGTGTGATTCTCCTTCAACAACCTTGTCAACAAAAAGATATTGATAATGAAGTCTCTTCCACCTGAAGGTACATGCACAATACTGAAGACATTGTTAATAATTAGGAAAGCTTATGAGGAAGAGAATTAGGGCACGTGTAGCTGAATCTAGGATACTCTAGGGCAGAAGAGCACTGACACAGAGCTCGGAGTAAATTTCTGGTGAAGCAGACAGTGCTGTCCATCAAAAGCAGTTGTTCCACTGGTTTAACTCACATGGCACTCACGTCGCTGTAACATCCTACAAATCTGTCAGAGTGACTGCCTACAGAATAAACACTCGAAAGGAGGGCTGATGAGTTGTCAATGTCCAATATCTCTTTGATGAGAAAAGAAGTATCTTTTATATTTATAAAATGTGAAGAAGAGAGGAAGAGGCCAAGACCCAATGGAAAAGAGGAGCAGTAGAGCTGCAATGTGAGGAAAAGTGTGAGGACAGACAGTTCATGTCCTTGGGACCTCTAGGGATGGGAGCAAAGAATACTTCACCATTGGGGCTCAAATGGCTTAGAACCTATTCTGGCTGTTTGTCCCAGTACAGAGCTGAACCTACTGAAGAAACTTAGGGTGACTGTGATAGGGACACCTTCAATCAAATTCAAAAAACTTTTCAATGTTAGCAAAATCTTGATGCTATGCAATAAGCTTGAATTTATTTAAAATCCACCCAGGAATTAGAAAGGTGTAATTTTTTGCTCAGAATACAGAAGGACTTGAAAAGTAAGTTTTGTAGTGCTGTCTCAGAAAAGAAAGAGAAAAGGTAGAAAATCCAAATTTATTTAAAGTTAATGGTATCTCTTCTGAGATTATAAAGCCAGTTCTAAGAAATTGTCTTGCCTGAGGCTGCTGAATTCAGTTTTTTCTCATAATTAATCTTTCTTACACTGTGTGTCATATTCAGTTGCAGTAAGACAATTAAACTAAAAAACGTGAAGGATAGATATTATCCTCTTCACTTTACATCAGTGAAACAGTTCTAACAACTAAATCACTGCAAGATTTGTAGAATGCAGCCCCCCCTTTCTAACCGATAAAAAGTGCCTGAAAACAATTGAATCTTTCTTTTTGAGCAACAGTAGTATAAATTATGTGTCTAATTATTTTCATAACACATCCTCCCACGATATACAATTGGCCCAGGTTAAACACTAAGTATAACAAGGCGAGAATCAAAAGTTGTTTGCACTGCTTTTCTTGCTTACTTTTTTTTTTTTAATATATATTATAAACAAAGTTCCTGAAAGGCATGCCATAAAATAAAGTGACAAAGCAGTGCTACCAAAATAAATTAAGATTGCAAATAGAAACATGTTACTGAAGGGGTTTTTTGAGTTTTCTAAATTGCATGATTTATTTTGTTTTATTTATGGATGATCTCCAGAGTTCTGAGTTTGGGGGCTTGGGGGTTCTGAAGGGCTTGTTTTTATGGCTCTCATGTTATCAATATTAATGTCAAGTCAAGGTTCATATTCATAATATAGCCAGATGAGAAAACATTGTTTCTAAAATGTTCAACCAGTTAATTTTGGAGGCAGATCTAATTCCATATCAAAGCTGGCTGGGGAAAAAAAAAAAAAAAAAGTAAATTAATACAACCTTCCTATTGTTAAAGATTTTGTTAAACTCCAGAATACATAATATGTAGATATGCTAAAATATGAAAGCAAGTCTTGGTCATTTGGAAATTGCATACTGTAGACCAGAACTTGGCGTTTGAATACAGTTATTTTTTAAATGTTTTGATAATCCTTTTCCTTCTGTTTGAAACTGCTGATTTTTTAAGACTGAGTCTATCCCGGAGAACAGAGCAGTTTCAGTGTGTTTTCTTTGGAAAAAATTTCAAAGACAAAGATGGTCAAAAGGAAAGAGACACACAACAATTTGGCTGCTTATCTATTTGCATGTCAGGACCCAGAATTGACTTGTACCTCACAGGTATGTCTCCTGATTTTAGCAATGGTAACTGACCTGTTCACTCTGTTTTACCTTTACATTCATGCATTTTACAATAACATTCAGAAAAGTCATGCCTAAGGTTTGGGTTATGAATAAATAGTTGTTATTTCATCAAATACTCGAATATATAAAATCTAAAAAATCAGGTACTTTTCATAGTGAGTTATATTCTGTACTGGAGTAATTCCACTGACTCCAATAATTTATATCATGAAATAACTTTTCTCCTCTGGTTATATTCCATATGAACAATGTCAAAAGTACAAAACTGTGCTGAAAGAATGCTAGACCAATCAAGGGAAGCAATCAAATCTGGAAATGCCTGTGGGCAAAAGCCAATTTAGCCTTTACTTCATTCCCTTGTGCATAGAGATTTTAATTACATTATCACAAATTTTCCCCCATGAAATCCCTTCTTCTGTTTCATGGTCTTTTCCTTCTGAACTCAGTGCAGTTCTTACCTCCACGAAGTCAAAGGGAGTGTTGTAGTCATTTCTGACAGAACTCTGGTGTTTATCACTAAAAACGTTGACAATTTTCCTAAGTTACAACTTCAGAAGTTGGCCGTTGTTCAGTGAATGAGACATGAACAACAGCTCATCATGGATGCACAGAGTCTCTTGGCCACTCGCATCAGGGGTGGTTTTGCCACTTGTTTCCAACTGGGCTTATTTCAGCCTCCAATACAGTTAGCTCCTGTCACTCCAGAAATATAAACAGGTTCTTCCTCTTTATAGATTGATGGCATTAGGGTACACTGTGCTCCGGTATCTACTGGAGCCTTATACTCCTGATCCTATGGAAAGGGATTCTAATACATTTTTAGAAGTGGAGACTCCTATTACCGGTACTAGTGTAGCACTGACTCCAGACGGGTGGAGGAGAGGGACAACCAACTGCCTCCATTATGAGGCAATCCAACACCATACTCTATTTTTCCTCCCCTGATAAAAACTGCAACAGATGGAGTCCAAAGGCATGGACTAAATGAACTCAGTGGGATGTTCCATAAACTAAGGGAATGTGGGGTGTGTGTGGGTGGGGGGGGGTGTGTGTGTGTGTTTCAGCAGGCAGGAAGAGTGTTGATGGTGAACTGAAATGTATTGGAAAGTGTAGGACCTGTTCATGGCAAAAATTATATGCAATAAAGTTGGATGCTGTTCCGGTTTCAACTGGGATAGAGTTAACTTTCTTCTTAATAGATAGTACAGTGCTGTGTTTTGCATTTAGGATGTGAACAATGTTGATAACATGCTGATATTTTAGTTGTTACTAATAGTGCTTATCCTAAATCAAGGAATTTCCTGTACTCTGCCAGCAGGTAGGTGCACAAAAATCTTGGATGCAACATGGCCAGGACAGGTGACCCAAACTGGCCAAAGAGACATTCCAGATCATAGAATGTCATGCTCAGTGTATAAGCTGGGGGGAACTATCTGGGAGGGACCAATCTCTTCACTGGTCAGCAAGTGCAATTGCATTTTACATCACTTGTCTTTCTTGGATTTTATTCCTCTCTTTCTGCCTTTCATTACTATTATTGTGTTTTACTTTACTTCAGTCATCAAACTGATCTTATCTCAGCCTATGGGGTTTACCCTTTTCTGATTCTCTACCCTATCCCACCAGGATGAGGAGTTGTGAGCAAGTGGCTGTGTGGTGTGTAGTTGCTGGCTGGGATTAAGCCACAGCTACTTAAGTAGATGTTTCTGTTTTGGGAGGGTTTTGATTTTGGTGTATTTCTCCCCACTAGCTTTGCAGATTTAAAGTACTTAGAAGGCTCAGCTTGTTTGGTATAACTGGAATTGTCCTAATATTTAGTAAGTCACTGAATCAGCTTTGTCATATAAAGCTCGACTTGGCACTTTACATGTCAATTTATAAACATAGTTATTTAGTCTTTTTGAAACCAGGCAGGGCATCAAAAGCTTGAAATATTGCTTAATAATGAGTCCGTTTTATCTGATAAAAGGTAAAAATGACAGGAGAATGAATATGAAAAACTACTGCCTCTTGGCGACCAGAAGACAATGAATGATATATCAAAGACCAGATCAAGCTGAGCACAAACCTGAAACCAATCTCACGTGAGTTAGAGGAAGGGAAGCTGATGCTGAGTGGAAAATGGGAGAATATTATCTTTTATTTAGAAATGCCTGCTGATTCAAGAGCTTATATTTCTATAATTTTCAAGAAAAAAAGCAAAGTCACTAAAAACAGGGAAAGTGTGAGAGAAGGGGCATTTTCAGCAGAAGAGAAAAAATGAGATGAACTGAAAGAATTTGATAACACTAAGAAACAGCTTCTGAAAGACATTTCACAGTGTTTAACATAATTAGTAGCATAAAGTGGAACAGTTGAATTTCACAAGGTTTCTTGCCTTTCCTATGAAGAAAGAAGATTTAGAAATGAACTGCAATAGCACTGAGCAGATATATTATCTTGAAATTCCCTTTTCCCTCTTCTTGGGTTTTTTGCAATTTTTTTTGGTGGAATATTGTTGAATCTCTGTTTGGGACTCCTCATTTTTCCTGAACCTACCTCCAGAATTTCATCAGACTATTTTAAAAATATCAGAACATCACAGAAACAGGTTGAATTTTATTTAACATATTTTTACTTATCTACTTTATGATTTTCTGGCCTGAAAAATTTGATAGCTTGATTTTTCTGAGAATCATGATATTACCATATCATGATGTGTATTATGTCATTGCTTCTTGCATCATGGAACGCATATGTTTCACAATAATGTGGAATTAATTGAAGTTTTAACATTTCATATGGGAAGATAGTGTGATTTAATGTATAGATAGGATTGAAGTAGACTGTCAAAACTCTGACATGTATTTACTCCCAGATATTGAAATTCTACTGACAAATAGCAATTTTTCAGAGGTTAAGTAAGTATAAAAAGCCCATAGCTGTCTGTGTTAGCCACCTCCTTAATTTGGAAACTGTGTGGTTTCTCTATGGTCTTTCTCAGACAAATAGGAAAGAGTTATACTTGCCTTTTGAGCACAGAAATCAGCTCTGGCCCAAAGTTACAGTTTTAGGTTATTAGCTCAAGTATAATGATGTACTAACCACAGCTCTACAGATCTTGGATATGGGCAGGACCTAGTTCTGGCTCGACTGAAATAAATTTACAACTGTCCATTGAAAAAATTAGAAATAAAGCTATCTAGAAAGTTTTACATGTCTGTCCATCCCCATGCATTGTAAGATGAGGTGGTGGGGAAGACTTACCTGGGTGAACAGAGAGCTTTGCCTGTAACTCAGGAAAAACTGGAAAGTTTATGATCTTTGGAAGAAGGGGTGGGAAACTCAGGAGGACTATAAGGATGTCATGCTTGAGGATAAGAAGGGAGGAAATTAGAAGAGCCAAAGCCCAACTAGAACTTAAGCTGGCTACTGCTGTAAAAGACAATAAATGTTTTAATAAATGCATAAGTAACAAAAAGGGGGCTAAGGAGAATCTCCATTCTTTGTGGGATACAGGGGAAAACAGTTACAAAGGATGAGGAAAAGACTCAGGTACTTAATGCATTTTTTCCTCAGTCTTTAGCAAGACCAGTTGTTCTCTGGGTACCAACGTTCTGAGCTGGAAGACAGGGATGGGGAGTGGAATGAAGCTCTCATAATCTGAAGGGAAATGGTTGGTGATCCACTACACAACTTAGACACACTCAAGTCTGTGGGCTGAGGCCAACTGTGTGAGGTTCTATAAGGCCACATGCTGGGTCCTGCCCTTGGGTCAGAACAATCTCATGCAGAGGTATATACGTTTGGGGAGGGGTGACTGGAAAGTTGCTGGGTGGAAAAGAACCTGGAGGTGCTGGTTGGCAGCTGGCTGAACATGAGCCAGCAGTGTGTACACGTGGCCAAGAAGGTCAGTGGCATCCTATCCTGTATTAGAATCAGGGTGGTCAGCAGGACTAGCAAAGTGATTGTCTCCCTGTACTCAGCACTGCTGGGCCACACCTGGAATCCTGTGTCCAGGATTTGGGCCCCTTATTACAGGAAAGACATTGAGGTGCTGGAACATGTCCAGAGAAGGGCAATGGAGCTGATGAAGAATCTGGAGCACAAGTCTGATGAGGAGCAGCTGAAGGACCTGGAGCTGTTTAGCCTGGAGAACAGGATGCTCACACAGAACCTTTTGCTCTCTACAGCTGCCTGAAACGAGGTTTTAGGGAGACAGTGTGGGGCAGTCTCATCTCCCAACTGAAAAAGTGATAGGGCATGAGCAAAGAGCCTCACGTTCTGTCATGGGAGGTTTAGATTGGATATTAGGAAATCTTTCTTCACCTGTGAGAAATGCTCATGGTTATCAATAAAATTCCGAAGGGGACAAAGTCATCGAAGCAAAACTAAACCTTTATTTAAACAGTTTGGCCGAACTGGGTGCGTCTCTCTGGCCCAAGAGACAGACACAGACCAGTAAGAACCAGAGGCTTTTACACCCTGTCCCGGCCGGGGTGTCCCTGCTTCCGTTCCTATTGGCCAGTACTAGGGAGCTCACAGCCTGGCCCAACCCGCCTACTTGCCCGAGACCCCCACACCCAAAAAAAGGCGCAAAAAACAGGTTCAAACCACCCCAAGTCCCAACTGCCAGAAACTCGACTAGTCCCTCCTCCCCCGTCTCCTCTTTACCCATGCAACTGGCTTCAGCAAAACCTGAACTCTAACAACCCAAAGAATCACCATTCCTGGAGGTATTTTAGAGGTGTAAATGTGGCATTTAGGGCCATGGTTCAGTGGAGGACTTGGCAGTGCTGGGTTAATGGTTGAACTCGATGATATTCAGGGTCTTTTTCAGTCTAAAGGATTTTATCTTTTTAGGGGTTTGGTTGTTCAATGATCAACTATGCATAATTTTAAAAGAGCTTCTGAGCTTAAAAATATTTCTGGACATGCTGAGACACTAAAGGACATAAGGTAAAAGAGATTCTTTCACCTCTTTCATGAAAGTCACTGGGGAAAGTGGGAGCAATGTTTGAACCGATCCTTCTGAGAAAGTTTTTCATTTATGTGCTTGTTTTAAGTAAATGCACCCATGTACACAACTGTGAGCTGTCACACTCAGTTACAGTGTGCCTGTAGATATAGTGTGCCTTCCTGAAAGTGTTTGGATTATTACATGCGATGAGGACAGCACACCTGTGGTAGTCCTCTGGGAAATCCTGGCTCAATATGAGGCAGTAAAGCTGTGATGAACTGCACAGGATTCCAAATTACAGTACACCTACCTCTGATAATAGGTGTCCTCCATCACTGCTATCAAAGTGCTAGTGAATGCTGCCTAAATAAAGTCTCTGCATTCAAGCAGAGTGGGTGCTGCTGGTGCTGTCAGTCCAGCATCTATCCACTGCAGGAAACTAGGGTTGGGATTTCATCCAGAATGTACTTTTAAGTTTCCTGATGAGAGCTACTTTGGAAAGCATTAATGTTCTGATCTTGAGATGGCTGTATGCAGCTGTAGGTTCTACAATATATTTTAAGATGCTATTTAAAACCCCTGCACTGAGTTTGGATAAACCAGTCCTGAGGCCATGATTATACTAGGAAGTATGATGCAGACAGATTGCTTGAGATCAACAACAGAAGAAAATTGATTAATGATGGCTTTCAAAATGTAAGGAAACTGCTTTTGGATTTTCTATTTTTCAGTAGTGGATGTTTTTGCTTAGTTTTTTAAAGTGAGACAGAGTAAAGAAAACACATGAGAAAAATACATGTTATGGAGGAAGAGAAGCAGGCCATGATACAGTTTAGCTGGCCAGGGTCAGTAGAACATTTTTTTTTTCCCTTTTTTTTGTGTGAGTGATTTCTCTAAGTATCTACATGTATGGGTGGAGAACTTTATGGGGATACAGTAGGCTGCAGAGAACAGCATGCAGCAGTCTCTCAGGCACTGATAAACTTCGGAGTTTGGCAGTCTGGCTGTCTTTGCAAGAACTGAGAAACTTTGGGCACCAAAAATTGGACAAACCTTGCCACCTGCCAGGACTGGCAGCAACCACCAGTTGTGCAAACGGAACCACATTCTGGAGGTTGCTGCTGCCATGTATGGCCAGGCTGCTGGATTCCATGTACATATGATTAAGTGAAAGACCCTTTGAGAGACTTCCTGGACACCCACCTAAGAGCCTGTGTGCTGTTACGGCCCCATGGCCTCTGCACAGGCAGCTGGTGTTGGCCTCCAGTCATGCACTGGTGGGTAACTGTGAGTGTGCAAGTGCCAGAGTGAGCTGTGTGAGCAGACTTGAATGGGCAGTGTGAATGGTTACCAGTGATCAATAATAACAGAAAGCTCCGCTATTATTAAAGCTCCCCTAATCAGTATTTTTTGTGATCTGTGTCCCGGAATTCAGTCCTTTCATCAGGAAAAATGCATTTCTTTCTCCCACTCTGTCAACACTGAATTCACATGCAGCCATTAGGTTATTTCAACAATTGGTATTATCTCACAGAATCACAGAACGGTTGAGATTCAAAGGGACCTCTGGAGGTTATCTGGTCCAACCCCCTTGCTCAGGCAGGGCCACCCATAGCAAGGTGTTCCAAACCCACGTCCAGATGGCTTTTATTTGCCTTTGGGAAGGAAACTCTCCAATCTCCCCGGGCAACCTGCGCCAGTGCTCAGTCACTCTCATAATTAAAAAAAAAAAAGTGTTTCCTGGTGTTCGGATGGATCCTTTTGTGTTTCATTTTGTAGCCATTGTCCAAGTTCTTGCTGAAATAACATGACTCAGAAGGCAAAATATAAAGCTGCAAGCCTCATCCTGTATAATTAACATATGATTTTTAGAAAGTAGAAAAAATAATCAGTGAGTTTTTGCACCAGAGGATGACAGGACTAAGTTTATTTTTGTCTAGGAGTTATTTTAACTAGCTATTTTAGAGATCTGAGGCCATCAAATTTGACAATTGGAAAACAGTCTAAATCTATGTCTAAATCATTCTCATTTAATTCTTGTGGCTGTCTTAGATCCACATCCATATTTGTAGATTATTTTCCTGAAAGATTCTTGTGGTGAGACTCAGCTCTAAATACTTGCATTATAGGTTATGTAGGTATATAGCTGTCTAAGCTCACACTATAGTTATTAGAAATCTTGTCAATGGAAAGAGCTGTTCTAACTATTCATCTGACCAACTTTAATTTCTACTTTTCAATGTAATTAATTGACTCAATTTCAACTACTTCTTTATTGGAGCTAACGGAAGTTCCGCATAGCACACATGAAAACATCTCTACTGAAGAAAAGTTTGAATTCAATTCTTAATGATATCACAGAAAGGGAAGCTGGTGAAATGAAACCCTGGTTAGCAGAATCAGTGTGATTTACTGTCTCAACATGATGCAATTTTTTATCAATAAATTGATGGTATAAAGTTGAATCAGAGCAATAAATAGGTTTTGGAATGTTAAGTCTTCATAATTAGCTTTCAGTTTGATTTTTTTCCTTTGAATTATATCCAAGAATAAAGGTAATTCCAAGCACCAGCAAAAGAGAGCAGGGGCTTTGTAAGATGGTGACTGCATTACTATGAATTCCTTAGTGCAACCTTTGTGTTAACTTTTTTCTTTTTTCTTCTCATTTGGGAAATTCTCACAGAAAAGGTTTACATTTCCTTTAAAATTATAATTGTTCTGTTTAAAGGGTTGGTGGCAAATGAATGCAGTAATATATCAATGAAAATAATGGAGTGTCTGAAAACAGTTTTATTGCTGTAGGTTAGGGGCATAGTGACAGATAATGACAAATAATGCAGACCCAAGTTGAAGCAACAGGACTGTGCAAGAGTTACTTCTATGGCAAACCCAGCTTTTTAGTGCATAATGTACACCATTTCCAAAGCTGAAGGACACTCTTCCCCTCTAGAGTCTAATGCAAATAATTGCTCTCTACTTCTAGTTTAGCCTCTGGCTTTAGGTTTGGGTAGTATCAAATTAACCTCTAAATCTTGGTGCAGCCAAACTCACAATCCGAATCCAATCCTAAGAGTCACATGCCAATAGTTTTCACTGACCTGACTGTCAAAGCTACAGTTGTAACTTCTGGTTAATGCAAGTCATATTTCATCTTCAGCCACTGCAGCTATATGTCACTCTTCACTGTCTTTGCAACCAGCCTTTTTATTTCTCTCCCTATGTATTTCAAATATTATGAGTAGCTGGACTTTACTCCTTCTGTTTAAAGACTTGAGCTTTTTAGAGTTCATGGTCCAGGTGTTGTGCACCTCCACAGCTCCTGACTTCTGCTGCCCATTTATAGGCTTATAGTGAAACAAGACTCTGTGGAAGTTTATCAATGCAGAGACACTCATTTCATGCTGTCAATATTTATTAAAACAATAAGAAGCAGAGCAAAATCTTATATTTTCAAAGGAGCATAATTTAGCATTTATTTAGCTTCTCCTAACTTTTCTAAGCAGGTACCACCTCCAAGAAGTGGTTTGGTATTTCATCATTTTGCTGCCAATGCTGTGAAGAGCCTTTAATGTTAAATGACTTAAATGTGCTCTGCATATTAAATATGTTTTCCTGTGCACTGTAAAAATCATGCCTTCCATTCATTTGGTGTTAGTATGCTGGCAACGCATGTCAGTGGTAGCTGTACAGTGCTTTGATATTTTATTGTAAGCACAGCATGAGGAATACCATGAAAGTGGAAGTCAAAGGTTGAGCACTGGATTGTGCAGTGAACACTGTTTTTGAAATAGGAGGAACAGGGCCTTGGAGGCAAGATATAGACAGGACTATGTCTTTGCTAATCAACTCTAGGAAAAAATAATTAGCTTATTGGCATGAAAATCTCCAACATCTGTTTTGCACTGAGCTAATGAAATGACTGTGGTGTAGCAAAGAAAGATACTGCCTGCTGAAAAGCACATAGTCTTTCCCTTTTCAAAAAATCAGTCTATGCATTTTAACTCAAAGCCAACTTTATCATCAAATCACTGGTTTTATTACTTAAATCAATGAATTATAGTATGAATCACGTCTGGATTGCATGAATGCAATTCATTGCTAACTGCTACTGTGGACATTCTAGATATCTTGCCTTAACAATGGGATGAAAATGTGTGTCACTTTTATGTACTCCACTTTCATCTCAGATTCTTGGTCTTTGCTTAGAATGTCTAATGTATGAAAATAACAGTGAATAGTAACAAATCAGAGGAATCCACTAAATAAATGGAATAGAGGAAAATTGGATTCCACCTCTTCAGGCTTACTTAATTGAAAATCAGTCAAGGAAACTGAGAAATCTTCTTAACAGTAACAGGAAATGGTGATTTTTCTACTGCCCTTGGAGTCCACAGAAGAGTAGAAGAAATCTTATGGCAGAGACTGAATGCTCCAGTTGTTTCAGTCACAGAAAAGGTTTCATTCCATTATAACTGCAGTAATTGCATGTATTGAAGTCTATCAGGGAAATGTTGCACACTGTATTTATCTTTATGTGGGAAACTTTATGCTGCCCGCCTATGCGGTGTCAGCTCATATCATTCTTAGTGAAATGTAATGATGGAATTGGGGCATGTGGATCATGATTTGTGGGTTCAATATACCATAAACTCTTCTGGTTTCTGCTAGCAAAGTAGGTCTGATTTTATTTAACAGTTCACACAGGACACATGTGCTTGGGTGACAAACTACCTTGTTTTCAGTTAGTAGAGGTTGACTTGTAAGAAAATAAACACATCCACAATTTCTATCATCAGCTTAACACAAAGTATTACACAGTAGTGTTGTTTTATGCTGGGCCCAGAGCCTAATTAATTTGCATTAACTTATCTGCATTGCTTTCAGAATAGAATTTTTAATAGCGATTTCTGCTACAAGTTACAATATGTATATGAACTTTTTTAGATAAAATTCTGGCTTGGTTGGTTTTGGTTTTTGTTGTTGCTCATATTTTTAATCCTAGTGTCTGAGTAGATATTACTACAGGAAGAAGAGATTTTTCTTTTACTTTTCCTGTTCTTTTTCTAGGATCTTAAGGCTTTGCATCAGGATACTTTAATGAATAAAATGACATATAATAGGTGTTTTCAAACACTTTATAGCTGTGGCAGGATGAGCCAGAGGATGTGCACAGTGACAGCAGTTTGTGCTGTTTAAGTATCAGATGTTTTATTGTTTTGATTCCGATTTGCATGGTGACTGCATCCAGTCTCTGTCCTTTCAGGGAGAGGTCACTGCCTAGCTAGATACTCCATTTACGCATCATCTGTTTTTGGTGTGGTTTTTATGGGCTCCTCGGGGTCAACAACATTCTTCTGTCTCTCACACTCTGGAAGAAAAAAAGCAAACATTGTTTTTATTTTCTACCATAGATTATGATAAAGTTTGGTGGGATAAAACTTGAGTCCCCACATACTGAAATTGCTTGGTAGTGCATTGTGTTCAGTGCACTTGGATTTCAGAAAGCAGTTCTCTAGTGCATTTATCACACTTTGGTTTGTTTTCCTCCTGTGTTCACTTACAAAACTAAGCATGTTCTCAGTCCTCGGGAAATTTATCTCATTTAAACAGTTATAAATTATTAAAGCCAAGCACACTTTCCTCCAGTCTTTCAGTAGAAGTTCCTACTGCAGTTCCAGGATTTTATTGGTAAATACTTTCCCAATAATTTTTAGAATCAATTACTGTATTGCAAGAAGTTCAGGACTTCTGTAGCCTAAACAAACCATCAACCCAGAATCTTGTTGACTGTTGCAACCAGGAAGATGAAGTAATTTAAAAACAGTACTAAGAGGGTTTTTTCCAGGCACTGCTGATTAAGACATTCAATTCCATAAAATGCCATGAAATCTCATGTATACACACATATTAGGGTACATAGTTCAGCCACAATCTGCCTGTTGTGCTTTTCCAATAGAGTGTAGCTACTGCATCTCTATGCCATTCCACTTGTCAGATAATGGGAGGAAGGACAGTCTGAGGGTCTCAAACACTAACTTGGTGAGATAATTGGGAAGTGGTGGACTGCTTCTAGAAACAGGGCTTGTTTTTCAAATGCACTCATGTCATTGTCTTGTGTGACACAGCATTATCTAAGAAGGCTGTTATTTTGGCCATATATATCTGAGAATTAGCCTTATACCTTGGTAATGCAACAGCAATCCCAGCTGGTACTGTGACTCTACTTTATGAGAGTCAACTACTCTTTTGGCTATGGATTTCCAAGTTGCTAAATTAGTCTCTGTTAAGAACATGGAATTTCAAAAAAGCAAAGCACTTTTAAGACGAAATTCTGAACTGTGACCCAAGTGCACACTGATGCTGCCAGTGCCACTGATGTGCCTTCCTGCTCTCTCTTTAGATGGGAGTTGACTAGAGAAGTCCTCATTTATGCTTTGCGGTGTCAGCAGGAACACTTCAGCTCTCTTTTTTTTTTTTTAAAGATAAAAAAAGAGATGAACTATTTCTTTTTTTTTAAAAAAAAAAAAAAGAAATTTTGAAAAAAAAAATGAAAGAATGAACACTAGAACAGACAAAATTAGGTCTGGTATTTGTTATGATCAAGAAAGAAAATATTTTTAAAGAGGTATCATCAAAAAAGCATTCTTCACTTTTCTAATTATTATTCTTATGTACAAAGGCAGAACAAATGTTTATACTCAAGAGTTTCTGAAATTGGAGGTTCGTTTAAAAAGTATTGTAAAATTCCTATTTAATTGTGGTATGTCTGTCTTAAGCAGTAAGATAAATTATAGCCTCATAGTGTTCAAAGCTTTCATCTCGCGATCTTATTTTAATTTTTTACAAAACTATAGAGAGGAAAACCTTCATAATGTAATGCTAAGTGTTTATTATTGCTTTTCTATATATATGATTAAAATCTGATGTTGGTGATAATGTGATATTTGGTGCCAGGTTTGCTTTTGATTTTTTGTGCTTTTTAATATTAAATTAGTGTTAAAGATTATCTTTTCACTGTTTTAATTTCAGATTTGGATTCTCTAACAGGGCATGCATTTCCAGGTAAAGTGGACAGTTAGATTAGATTATGTTATTTGTTTGTTTTACACTGAGTTTATTAAGTGTTCTTGGGGGGTGGGGGTGACCAATTTATTTGGTGTGCTTCTGACAACAGTTTGTTACATGTCAAAATTGTACTATCATGGTTTTTTTAGATTTCAGATAAATGAAGAAAAGGTAGCTATTACATGAACTAGTTTAAAGAATAGAATTGAAAATTTGCTTTAAATGTTAACTACAGTATCTTTAATGTTATACAAATCAAGGGGGCGAGAGAAGCATTATTTCAAACCAACAAATCCTAATGAAAAGATTTTAAGTTACTCAAACTTGCATCTGATTCTGTAAGAAAGGGAAAAAAGCCACCTGCCAGTGTTTAAGGGAAGAAAGGATTCAAGAAATTCAAGACTGAGTTTCCAATTTTATTGCTAGAAATGTATAAGAAACAGGTGTTTAATAGTGAGAACATAATTTTCAGTAGAGAATTGAGAAAGAATGAGATGACAATTATGCTAATTCTCTGGATTCTACTGTACACATACATTTTTTATGCTGTGTGAAACTTAATTTTTAAAACAGTCTACTCAAAATGTTTAAAATTTTATGACTATAATTACTTTACAATTCACACGTTTAGAGTGGAGAATTTTTTAGCTGAAATACAAGAGCAGAGAATTTGGTGCTAAGTTATCATGTGAACTGTGTTACTTGGGTAGAGATTTTGGCACAGAAGGAATATGAATGAGCACTCTGTGAAATAGGGTAAATCTCTGCTGCAAATATATATCTGCACTCAAAATTTTCTTGAATAACCCTTCAGTTGAAAGGCTGGGAAAACTAAGACATATTTTTTGTATGCCAAGGAGATTTAGTCCAAATTTGTGATGATATTTATCATTAGAAAAATATTATTATTTGTTATGTCATTGGCTTCTAATGTGTCTATTGTATAATATAATATTCCTCCTTCATTTTTTGTTTGAAAAGTATTCTTTAAAAATTATGGGACAGTAGATTTATTTGAGGTTTTCCAACCATTCCTATACTGTAGACACTAAGTATGCTGTAAGAATTACAATAGAACAAATGATCAAAAGAAGTTTAGAAATTCATTACAATGAAATTGGTGTGCACTATGGAGCAGATCTGGGTACAGAGTCTGTCAGAGCTATTTGTACTCAAATACAGCAGCACACCAAGTGATGTCTGTTTGAGATGTCAAGAGGACTGTAAGTCCAGATTTTGCCATTTTTATCCCAGACGAGGAGACTCTTATTCTGAGTGTGTTGGTTTATTTTGAGTAAGAATACCCATGGAATAATGTACTGCTTACTAGGACCGTCTTGTAAATATGATCTTCATGACCGATGTCAAATATATGCATGTGTCACCAAAATAGACATTGAGATAAGCAGTATCAGTGCATCTTTATTTTTTTTCCTCTTCTTTTTAAAAGTTGAGTCTGCTTTTGGTTTTGCATGAGTATTTTGTGTTACTAGATGGTGCTGTCACAGTGTGTCCCATTCTTACTTTGAAATATGACAATTTTAACATAATGATAATGACCAATACTGACAACAGAGCCTTATATTAATATGTATGCTTCAGAATTATGGCAAAGAGAAATCATCCCTATTCTGCATGGAAAATATCCTGAATTGAAGGACAGGCCAACTGCATTACATTCCAGGTGTAACTGTGCAAAAATCCATCAAATGGCCTGTTAGCAGAGACAGAAATATCTTTGAATCTGTTAAAGGGATGTAGGACAATAGTATAGGCAGCCAATAAGCATAAAAGCCTGGAAATATGGACTTCACTTAAATAGCTATTTATTTGGAGACTCACAGTATGAACATGCTACTGTGCAGCTCACAGAAATCACTAGAAGAACCATTTCTCATTTTATGCTATATTTGATGGAGTTGACACAAAAGTGTAAAAGCAGCTGTCTTGCCTTCAGCTTCACTTACATTAGTAATTAAGTCCTTATAGTATTCTGCTAAAATAGTGGAGTTTGTATAGTTACAGATGTAGTGAAACTAAACACCAAAAGGGATGCTTATGTATCTAGTTATGCTGGAAAATGCAGAACACTAAACCCATCCTGGTACCTGTGTGCTAACATGATAACTCTAGTTAGGCTAAAGTATGTTAATTTTCAGAAGACAGAAAAGATCAACGTGTTACTCATGCATCTTCAGTAACAATTAGTTAATTAGATATGTCCAAATGAGTCTTAATGTGATTTGTATCACTGAGGAAACACAAAACAAACTCATTTAAGATTTGTATTTATCTCACCTTGGAAAAAGCACACCCTTTGAGCTAATCTAGAAAAATTCATTAATGAGACCTCTAAGGGTATGGTGATCCAATAGTTTTTCATTTGACCTCTGGCCAGTGATCTGCAGCTGCGTCAATGAAGTGCTGAGTGGGTGTTACTGCCAGACCCTTAGCAAGGCAGATGGATCAAACCTGACCTAATCACACAGGTTCCAGGGCAGAGGTGGTTTGCATCCATCTGGATGACTTCAAATTCACATGAGCTCCCATTTGGATATGACTGCTTTGTGAATTTCAGGCTAAGTACTTTCCCTATCACCACTGGCCACTGCATCAGCTGTCCCTGTGTTTTCTAAAATGTGGGCAATCTTTGCTACTATAGAGACAGATCAGAATATAAACCACACTAAAGTATCTGTCTGGTTTTTATGTGACAGGAAAAAGAAACTCTTTATAACCCTTGCAGTTGATCAGCTGAAACCCTAAAGTATGAGATTTGATTATAGTCATTGTCTTAATGCAGAGCTGCAAGTGTTATGGGCATGTTGAGAACTTCCAGAAGCTGGATTAAAGCATCTCTTTTACAATGATATCTAATCTCGTCCTAAAGCTCCAAGCAATGGCGAGTCCACCAGCTCCCCTGGTAAGCCATTCCAATATTTAATTACCCTTAGTGCTAGGAAATTGAAATGTTGTGGAAAGGTTGAATTTGTCTAATATCAGCTGCCAGTCTTCCTTTTGCTATGCCTTTGCCAGCAAGACTGAAAATTCTCCCTTCTTCATGTATGTTTTCTGAACAAGTGTCTGTGAAAAACTGCTTGCAGTAGCCTATTGAAAGGCCTCTACACACAGAAGCTTGTGGCCCTCTTCTGGCTGTGCCACTTGGCCTGATGAACTTACTGCCTTGATCTGCAAACCTGGCCTCTTCCATAGAATATCACTTTTATCATCACTATGACTACTAAAATTTTATATACAGTACTCAAGATACCTTTCACCTTTTGTTCTGGTAAATTTGATGTGCTGTACTCTTTAAGGCTCACACTGTAAGACTGGTTTTCTGACAGCTGTCCTAGGAACCCTCTCCCTTTTTTTTCCAAAATAATGAGAATATATTCATGTAGAATTTTGTAAATGCTGTATATAGAAGTAAAGTACTTTATTATTTGTACATAACAGCTTTTTCATTCTCCCGTTTTAAGGATTTAGCTCCAGTTCAGATTACAATGATTGTGATTGTCAAGCAAACCAAGTGGTGATGCCAAAACATAACTGATAGAATAGGAATAAACATTTTTTCCCTAGTTTGATGTCGCTAACATGAAGTTGAGGTAGAAGGGAGTGAATTTATGACAGCACATGAAATCTAGCTGTTTCCAATCTGGTCATACCAGGGTAGGCACCAAGTTTTGGGTGACCATTATTCCAAAGAGGAAGGAGGATATTAGCCAGGATGTGTCTCTAAGGAGTGGGATTAAACAAAGGATAGAGACTTCAAAGCCTCATTCAAATGCATCCCTCAAACTCCATCCTTTTGCCTAATATATTTTATGAACTCCCTTAGAAGATTAAGAATGTACCTTTAACACAGAGTAGCTCCATGGTGAAGGCAGTTAATAGAAGTTGTCTGCTTTGATTTCCAGTGGCTGTGAACCACACCTGTGAATTCCTGTTCTGAATCACATACATATTAATTAGGTGCCACTTGAGTTAGGAATCTACAGTAGGGAATCCAAATGCACCCTCTGCCTCTTGAATTTTTTTTAATTCTGCTTTAGAGTGAAGTGTTTTCTCCTTTCGTTATTACAATTGCAAGGTACCCAAACTCTTCAGTAAGATCCACAGACTTTGTTTTCCATTTTGTTAATGATGAATGCTGTTCTGTTGCAATTCATCTAAATAGGCTTGCAGTTTTATGAAATACCTCAGGCACAAAGCTGTGGCTGGTTATTTATTCAAACAGTTCTTCATTGTGGGCAATGATTTCAACTTCAAAATGTTGGGGTTTTTTTATTTCTGAAAGTCATTTAATAGTCTAGGGAAACGACTTGTCTTCAGCACTGTAAGAAACCTAAGATGGAGCTAAGTGGAATGAGCATTCTCAGGTCTTTGTAAAATAGCTCAAGCTATGATAGGAATTTGGCACATGCAATCCTGTAGGAAGTGTTTAGAGAAAGAGGGTCTCACTTGCAAATCAAATGTGAATACAAAATATCCATTCTAGTTCCTGGGTATCTCTGATAAGTATGTGATAAGGTGATTGGTTGATGACCTGCTCATTTTTCAGAAGAAATAACACTTTACTGAAAAATAAACTCATAAATAACACTTTATTTAATGAGTATCATTTGACAGGTTAGTTAATGGCCTACTGAATTTGCACTTCCCTTTTCACAGATCTGCTACGTGAAGAACTGAAATGGGCATTTTATTCATTACACCAGTACTGGCGTGTTATGATTGAAATAAAAGTTTATCTGCATCTGCTCAGCCATGTTATTTGCAGCTACTGTAGCATTGAGTCAGAAGCACAGAAAGTGTCATCTTTATCCTTTATCTCTGCCTTTGTGCAAAGCATGTGTAAAGTTGAGTAGAATATTAATGAAGAATGAATGGCTTAGAACAAATAACACTGGGTGGAATTTAGTACAAGAGTATCAACAACAGAATATCAAAGTTCAATATTATTTGATTAGAGCTGACAGAGTTTTAAAGAACAAATTTGGAGAAAATACTACTTCACATATTTTTTTGGCTAGCTATCATCTTGAGTTTATCCAGGGAAATGCTTGCCCAGTGAACTGAGTCTGGCTAGATGTTGGGGGATTTTTCTAACCTTTATACCAAATTTTAGTAACATTATTTTTGATGTTCAAAAGGAGCACGATCTTTCAGCTTAGGCTGAATACAAGCTGGATTCAAAAACAAAACAAAACAAAAACCCCAAAACATAAAATGAAAGCCATCAAACCATAAGGGGTTGGAGTATGGTGAGTTAGTAAACAAAAAACTAAAAAGGTCACTCACAGCTAAGGTCCCTCTGAGCATCTGTAAAACTGAATGGACAGAATCATAAACCAAAAATAAGCTCTCTTTCATTTATTATACTTCATCTAGTATAGGTCTTACCCAACTTTATAACTTTCTTAGTTTTGTTAATTTCTTACAGTTCTGTATTTGTCTCAGCTTTTTTGTCTCAAGTGAAAACCATTAAGAGAAAGCTTATGTGTACCCTGTGCTTTTGTTGCCTTTAGTCTTGATTGGGGTTTAGCTGGGCATAGTCTTGCTATACAAAATTCCAGTTTTCCAGATGAACCTGCGGGTAGAAAAACATTTACCAACATGAAAAGTCTGCTATGTGAATTTGCACTGGGGGATATTAAAACATTTTAAATAGATTGAAATTTTTTTTTTATTTTTTTTTTTTTTTTTTTTTTTTTAATTTCTGAACTCCTTCAGGCTCCTGGTCCAAAATAGCTCATATGTTTTCAGTCTGTGTTGCCCTGGAGCCTGCCTCTTATGGGTATTAAGCAATGAGGATTGCACATCACCGAGCAAACCTTTCCTGGGATGGGGATACAGACAGCATGTGATCTGGGGAAGCTGAGCTGGGGTGTGCACAGCATCGTGTTGTGTCCCTGTCCCTTAGTGCAGACTCAGTTACAGAGTTACAAAAGTAGAAAACCAGACGAAAATTACTAATCATGCAGGAACTTGACAGTTGTGTGAATTTTATTCCGTTCATGTATTCAAGTGGTTATTTCTGTATCCTCAATTTCATCTGTTTATTTTTCACTTCACTATATGCAAAAAGGAAAAATGAAAGGGATACAAACTTTGCTTGAAAATGAGTTAATTTCATAAGTGAAGGAGCTATATACTCCTTCTCTGAAATTAGGAGTCTCACAGAGACATGGTGCTGATGCTTTGCCACATGAGTTTATTTAACTCTTTAGGATTTCTTGATCTCATTTCTGTGGTTCTTCACTATGATTTATAGTTGTTCAACAAGAACTGTATACAGAGCTATAGGTATAGAGGTACAGCAGATACGACTAGTAATTTCTTGTTCCTTTATATAACATAACTTATACACAGTCACAATGATTTCTGCACAATTCTTGATCTCGTATAATATCAAGTTAATGATTAATTTATAGTTGTGCTTTTCATTAATTCTTTTTTGGTATTTATTGATTATTGTTTTTAAGTGCTCTGAGTTACTTCGTGTTAGGGGTACAGGATGAATTAGAGTAATTATATACCTTATCCATAACGACCAAACAGAATTGAAAGCAATTAAAATAAATAAATAAAAATGCTTGGACTCTACTAGATACTGTAGAGCTACACAATGTATCTCTGATTTGCAAATACATGAAGTCATGGCTTGATTCTTCTTTAATTAAACATTTCTTTTTAGAAATATCTGAAATAATTGAGAGCAGCAAGAGCTGCTCAAAGAGTATTTATGATACTGGGTTTGTCAAATTATCTTCAATGTTCTACTAAGGCAGCAATTGTTCTAAACTGTCATTCAACTATTCTTGCTCTATGTTTAGACTGTGATGCTGCTGGAAATTTTTTGGAACCTGTTATGATGCAGAACATTTTAAATAGCCCCAGCACTTCATAATGTTAAGAGAAACAGGTCAAATGAAAACTCTAAAATGTTAAAGTTTCCTAAAAGAAATATATTCAGATGTTTTAAGAAAATTCTCATATGAAAATGATATGAACTCATATGAAGAAAGATATCAAATTGGAATTATAGCCAAAGGCAAATCCTGAAGAAGGATTATTTAGATTTTAAATTGAAAAGAGGACAACCATATTGACAGTTAAATCTTGACTTCTTGCAAGCTTTGACTCTTCATTTAAAACCTCTCTCCTTTAATTTCCTTATTTTGATGACATGAATTAAATGTAGACTTTTTTCATGGCTAAATATCAAAAATACTTTTAAATTTTCAGGTATTAGGTCCTTAAAATAGACTAATATGAAATATGGCGTGGTTGAGGTTTCTATTTACTGTGATTACACACTGTCTAAAGTTACTCCTTTGTTACATGGTTAGGCCAGCTAGTAGCAGCTCAATGTTGTACTTAGAATATTTTACAAAATAAGCAGTTCATTTTAATACATATTTTTCTATATTATATTTATATATTATATTTTATCATATATATTTTATGTTTATACATATATATTTTATATATGTGTGTTTTACAGAACACAATATTAATTATGACCATTATGATCCTTAGTGGCCAATTAAGTGATAAAGCAGCATTTTAAAATGAATTTTAGTTGTTTGCTATATGCAACAAGGAAGATTTTAAAATAATACTTTATATTGTAGATCTATTTTTTTTCAAATATTAATTTATCAAAGATTATTTTGTCTAAAATTATATCACCTCATTTTTTTAAAATTTATAATTCTATTTTTTAAATTTGTATTTATATCAGAACTTAATGTTTTTACTTTTCTTTTAATGTACACTCTCAGCTGTGAGTTAAAAAAACTATCCCTACAAGAATAAATGTTTAGATAATTGTCTATAAGCCAACAAATTCTGCACAGAAGTTTAATGTATTGCATAGACCACAAGTCAGATTTCTTTGCTGTTGAAAGACTTTTAGAAGAATAAATCATACTTCTATGTAAACATATTCTTGTGAAAATATTAAATTACACTCTCAAAGCTAAAATTCCATAAGCAGTCTTTACTATTTCAAAGTAAACTTGTTGATATAATTTAACTTTTATTTTTTTACACAGTTCTAGAACTGTTTCCTGATTCAGATCTCAGGCAAAGCAGTGATCATGGATGGTCAGAGAAGATAGTAGCTGCTGTTTTCCATAGTTGTCTCTACCTCTGACTAAATATGGTTGTGATTCCTGTGGTAGTATAAGACTGACCTATCAAGATCAGTGACTTCTGTATTTTTGTTTGATTTTAATGCAGGACCAAGCACTGTCAGTTAATATGGAGAAGATTTTTTACAGTCCTGGTGGTTAACAATCAATTTCTTCAGAAACTGGATAGTCAGTATTCTTGCTAGTTCAGCAGGCACTCTCAGCCTCCATCACAGGTCAAGAACTGGCCATTGCTGTGGTGAAGTCTGTAAGAGGAGCTTGTAGAATTTGTCCTGTAGGATAATAAAGGCTCGTGCACTGTATCAGTAGTGTAACCTAATGCTCATTTATTGCGTATGTTCAACCACAGGATAAAAATACCCTTGTAATAATTACTCTGGTAGGTGTAATGCTTTTTTCTTTTTATATCAGCTGAACACTTAAACCTTCATCAAAGTGCTAGGTCATACATACCTGGTTTATCTAACTGAAATAATAGTCAGGTTCTGTGTATTTGTTTGAATGGATATAGAAGTAGAGGATTATTCATGTGTGTGATAGGGTCTTTGTAAAAAGGCATGCATTGCATTGTAGCTGGAAAAAAGAAGCTAGCTGCTATGTCTACATTTTATATGTTTTATAGGTGGAGTTCATAAGTGGCATATATTGGATCTTACACTTGATCCCTGAATTGCTCCTGTGAAATTTTTATGTTACCTACCCACAGGACAAATGACTGTACTCCAACATCACAGCTGCTTTTCCAGCTGCCTGTGTCAGTTCCTGTCTTTGGTGCACTGCTTAACTTGCCAAAATGAGAAAATAGCTTAGAAGTCAGATAAATTATCTGCATCCTAATATCATGTATAATTAATTCTCAGTGAAGAAGTTAAAGGCTTAGTGGTTTTGCTTTTTGCATATTTATATAGTAAGGAAATCATCTGTGAAGAGGTGAGTGCCTTAGGGCCTCTGTCAGGGGCTCAGCTAGGACAACTTCACAGACAGTCATTACTTCATTACAGAGTCTATCAAATGCAGTGGTGGGTACTGCTTGCTTTCAAAAATATCCATTTCCCATAGACAGGTGGTGATTCATTTGCTGACATTAATCAGATTTCTCCTTTAGAAGGAATTCTTCCACCCTCACTGAGAAAATAGTATAAGACATTATCCTTTGCAAGGTAAGGATTGCAGGCTGGAATCCTATACTTCCAGTAGATAGAAATTGACTGTGCTCCCCCTGATCTTTCCATTAAGACCACAGCTACTCAAGTGTGAAATTTCAGAGTACCTTTAGTGAGAATATTAGTTCTGGTCTCTCTGTAAGTTCCTCTTTTTAAACTTTTTCACAGACTTTTTTTTTTTAGTTTAAAACTATGGAACCAGATGTTTTTAAAAAGCACTTTAAAGTGATTCATATTAATACAAAGATTCACAGCACCACTGGGGAAGGAAAAGACATACGACTATGGGAGTGTGTCAGCAGTGTGTTAAATTAGTAACTGTGTGTAGGCTCAATATGAGACTTAACAGGTGCCCCAGATATGTTGTGCTGACTCTCTGCATTGAAGTGAATCTTATTCTGGTAACTGAGGGGAGGAAAGAAAGAAAGAGGGAGTATGCCAATGAAGAAGCTGCTTCTGCACATTCCAGAAAGAATCAGATTAACACAGAGACAGCCCAGCTTCAGATGTCTTTCACTGGATCTCCTGCACTGTAAGGGGAACTAAATTAGTACATGGTGGGTTGAGGATGGTAGAGAGTCCCATGAAATACAGGTGAGAAGAGAAAGAAGTATTTTATTGTCCTGCATCTGAAAGCATCTAAAAGCTATGCCTTCCTCAGCATTTCCAGTGCTATGTCTCTTTACCATGTTAAAGTCTTAGAAGACATATTTTTTTATTTCGTAAATTGCAATGACAATGTAGTGCCTAGAATGGAAAGCAGCTATCTTAGCTAAATTATGTTGTGTGTTGCTATGGAAATGGTAGCTCACAAATTTTTATGTGTTTGAGCTACAATACTTATAACATCTTACTCCAATAGAGAAATGTTAATACTTCATCCACAATCAAGTTTTTGTTTTGCTTTAATGACAATATTGGGCAGTAATTCCCAAGAGCAGTTGCTGAAGTAATGCATCATTCTGCAGAAATATCTTTCATTGTCATTAACTGGGCAGTTTTTGAACTGCAAATAATCAGAAAGAAGTCAAACTGATTGTTTTTTCCCATTACCAATGGTTTAAATATACATAGTTAAAGGAAAATGCAAATCAGTCAAAGCAAACATTTATTCAGCATGTCGTGATTCAGACTCTACCTGCCTTTTTTTAGTATCACCTTTATATAATTTTTTAAGTTGCAATGTAGCAAAAAAAAATCAATATTAGCATAGGCCTCAAAAGTGTAGCCCAAGCCCTCATGAGTTTTATGCAAAACCTGATTTCCTGCTACATCTTATAAGACATTCTCATTTAATCCAGCCAAAATATTTTTTCTTCCTGCAGAGAATTGCTTGTGTTCTCATAATACTTTCCACACCATGCAAGATGCATCCACTGTAACTGTTTATTTCTTACTTCATATAAGTGTTATATTTGTCTTGAAATAGCAAATTGGAATTTGAAACTCATATTTTCCCCATTATTTTATCCAATTATGTAGTTGCTAAATAGAGAACTATCTATCTGCAAGAGACCAGAAACAAGCCAAGCAAAAGGTATTATCCCTGGAACACTATATGTATGTTAAACATGTGATCCAAGTAAAGTAAATAAATGTTATCAGATGAAAGCAATTTTTTACGAATATAGAGGTGCTGTATTGTCTTCATCTCAAATAAATCACAGAGCAAATGCATTCCTTGGGCAAGTAAGGCATCTACTACCACAGACTTGCGCAGTGTGCCGTTAAGCATTTTGTGTGTCATTGCTAGGACTTTTGTTATAGTACCAGAGGGAAAGATAAGTAGTAATGAAAAATGTTTTTCCTGTGGCTTTTCTTTGATAAAACCTTCCTTTTCTCCATGTCTGTAATTATCAACCTCTCCTATTGTAGGACCAGGTCCTTCTTTTTTATACATCTGCTCTGAATCCCAGCTGTACCAGTTCAGTGAACCATGCTGTCTAGTGTCTGTGACTGCATCTGCCCCAGTAAACTGAACTGGGCTTGGATCTGAGTCCCCTCACTCACATGTGGCCATCCACATAGTTAAGTACCAGCACACTCCTTGTGCCTGTGCCTGTGTATGTTTCAAGAACCAAGGCTGGCCATGTGTCTTTCCCAAAAAACAGGTTTGATGCAGGCATGTTATTTGTGGAAGTGGAAGAGGGGGATGAAGGATTTCAGTGGTACAAGCAAGAGCTGTGTAGTGTCAGCCTGCCTCAAGGCCACTGTGGAGGCCCAGATCCATTTTATTTACATGTGTCATGCTTTAACCCCAACCAGCAGTACAGCCCCAAGCAGCTGCTTGCTCACTCCCCTCTGAGGGGAGGAAATCAAAGGCATAAAAGTGAGAGAACTCGTGGGTTGAGATTCAGACAGTTTAATATGTGTAGCAAAAGCTGCACCAGAAAGTGAAGCAAAGAATTCATTCACCACATCATTCAGCTGTTCCCAAGAAAGCAGGTTAACAGTGATTCATGAAGATAAATGACATCACTTCAAATGTCACCACCATTCCTCCTTTTTCCCCCATCTTTATATGCTATGCATGACACCATGTGCTGTGGGACGTCCTTTGGGTCAGCTGGGGACAGATGTCCCAGCTGTTGTCCTCTCCCAATTCCTTGTGCACCCTCAGCCTCCTCACTGGTGGGTTGGGCTGAGGAGCAGAAAAGGCCTTGACTCTGTGCAAGCACTGCTCAGCAGCAGTGAAAATATCCTTGTATTATCAGCACTATTCTCAGCACAAATCCAAAACATAGCCCCATGCCAACTCTGTTGTGCTGATATTAATAAATATGAAAATTAAGAAAAATTGTTAAAATGTGGCAAGAATTAACTTTACTCCTGCCAAAACCAGTGCAACATTTAAATAGAGCCCATACAGATATAATCCTGAGCAACAGTCTGGTCTTCTACAGCGATATTATCTCATTCTGACTATAGTACTTTTTATTTCTGTAGCCATCAGATGGTTGAGTTTTCACTGTTAGAGCCTGCACAGAACTGGGGGGGTGGTTCCTCCCCTGATTTGTATTATTGTAATGCCTTTGAATTTAATTGAGCTCTGACACCTCACAGGGACTGAGAAATGCTCTGCCATTTCTCTCCCCCATACACCAGGATGGTGACCCTTTTCATCCTCACTCTCTAATATTTATGGAGCTTTCTGGAGGTGTATTAAAGTTCTAGCTTAGAATACTCTGACATATTTTTAAAATAAAAGCTTTAGAGCTTCCTTTCTGGTCTCATAAACAACTTTCCTTGCATGATCTGATTCCTTTCAATTAAGTAAGTTTTGTCATCAGGAACTTCTCTGCAACTGCATTTATGTCCCAGTTGTTTCTGCAGTCTTTCTTCTGTCTGATTTTTCTGTTACCCATTGGTATAATTTAAGATGAGGAATACATTTCACTCTTTTGAACGAATCCAGTTACTGTTCCAGTTAAGAAAGTGGCAGGACTCCCAGGTCAGGATTTGCTCAATGTGCTAACTGCTTCCAAGGTGGATTATAGCTCTGTTTGTTGATTGTCACACATTTTAATGATATTAATGAACATTGTACTTTGAATAGATATTACACTAATCACTCTTCATAAACTCCAGAAAGTTATGTAGTGTGTTCTTCTTTTGCTCTTTAAGATCATAGCTTGTCTGTTTTCTTGACCATTTCCTCTGTATTTTAGTGCTTAGTCTTAAAAATATTGCCTACAGTTTGCATGAACTTTTGCAAACCTCTCCAACACATATGTTATCCAATAGAAGGCATGTCTGCAATAAGAATTAGAGATATGAGGATGTGAATGTTTCAAGTTTTTTATGACTTTTCAGCCATCTCTTTTATTTATTGAGAAAAAAGCATATTTTGTGAACAGAAGCTCTCTCAAGTGGATAACCAAATCTTAGTCAATTTGCACAAGACAGCAAACTGTGTTTTCTTAAAATAGAGGTGTTTTGGGTATTTGAGATTTTTTTTATAGTTACATAGCTGAAGTCTAACCTATTTTCCCAACAGAGCTGGATATGCAAAGAATGCTAGATAAGGTTTTGGGCATGTTAGGACAAGATAGAAGTATAAGCTATCACTGTCTTAAATTGTTTTCATGGTAGCCTTTATATTCTTAATATTTATAAAAAGTAGATAAAAGTTTTATGAATCTATAGACACTCCAGCCTTAGTTCAACTTTCTTCTGGATTGTTAAGGAAACTCTTATTGCTCTCAAACTGTGATACTAAGTTCAAAATCCCTAAAATTGCTACTGCTGATATGCCTGAGTTTTCAAAACCAGACTTAGGGGTGGAAGTAAGTATGAGCATAGCTGGGGGACTGACTTCACAGGGCCTCCCTTGGAGCAAGTAGGTCAGCTCTGGAAGCTGATTTCCACATGTTAGGCAGTGAAGAAGTACAGCCTGCGGCAAGACTGTGGGTGCTGGGAGCTCTCACTTCTGAGTTTGCAGATGTGAATGTGAGCCTCTCCATAACCTGCACCCATGTGGGTGTGAGAAAGGGGAGGGCAGTGGCTTCCAGCTTTTTGTGCTCTGGCCTCCAAGCCTGAAGTTACTCAGCAATAGGGAGACTCACCCCACACTGAGCATCTTCAGCTCTGGATAATCCACGGACCAGGTTGCAGAGGTGTGCAGTGGAGTGTGTCAGATGGTGAACCAGTGCTGGGTTTCATAGACTCATTAGGCATTCTGGTGTAAGACTGCCCTGTGTGAATTAAAGTCCCTACATATATGAGTCACCTCCTGGCAGAGTTCAGAGTAGAAAATAGTAATACAGGTACTGAAGAGTATTGTTGTTAGTAACTACCATCTAGAATTGGTTGTCATATTTGTTTTGCTTTGCAGTTTCACTGCTTTTTTTCCTAAAAGATAATTTTAAGTCTTGCTAAATCATCCTAGACGACTCTTCAGTGGGGCAAAATGGACTAGGTTAAAATTGACAAGGTTCAGTTGACAAGGAGGTTCAAAGGACTGGGGCAAGCAGGGGCTATGACTATTTCTTTGCAGTATGCTGCAGACCACTGTGGAAATTTGTGCCATCAGCTGCCAAATTTGAGCCTCACAGAAAAAGTGTGCTTGGAAGAGGAGACACCAGGGAAGATCCCTGTTTCCAAGTAGTGACTTGTGTGTCTCTCTCTAATATTTACCTAACTGTTTGGCCTGTTTTATTGTTTTGGAGATACAGAACAGAAAGTTTTGGAAAAAAAAAAAATTAATCTCTGGATTTAACTCTAGGGGGAAAAAAGTCAGCTGGGGTTTAATGAGATTTGTCTGTTTTGTTTTGTTTTTCCTTTTAAAGAATTTTACTATAGGATCCGTGCCATGATTTGTTTGTATGTTAAGCATCTGATTCTACATTTGAATTTCTGGGTAACATTCATTCCACTTGTCTCTAAGAAACACTGTAATACACTGTAGGCGTCTGTGTTCAAGCTAGTTACCCCAGACTCTACAGTAAATGGAGAGAAGCAAATACTCTCAGTATATGGTTCATCTGACCTATATACGATGTCTCTTTTAAGATTAGATGAATAGCAGTCTGTTCACCCTATAGCACTTTATCTCCACATTTACTGTATGTGGACTCAACAGTATTTGCTAGGATTCGTTTCAGCAGTTGAGTCTTGCTCCTGTTGAGCCAAATAAGCATGCAAGGTAAGTTCAGGTTTCTAAAATACTTGAAAGGATTTTGGTAGAATTCTAGCCAAGTAACATAAATCTCTTTTTGGGGTTTTAGTGAATGATAAGTAAAATGATTTTTCCATCAACTACTCTTCATAAGAATTGATAAGGTATTAATTATACAGTCAGGTCTTGATTAATCAGGATAACTGATGAGCATAACATGTACAAAATGAGTTCCTATTTTGGCAAATGGAAATACTGACATCTAATTTCTCATGAATTGTGTTCATTGTCTGACTTTTCATCCCCCCCCTTCCCAGTGTTTCTCTACTGTCCCACATAACATCCCATACAGTAGAAATGTTGTTGCTACCCTTCAGCTGTGTGAGCATTGACCATCTAATACCCATGTGCCATCTGGGCATTTGGCTTCTGCCAGCTCCATTGTCATGGCTGGCTTCTGCCCTAGTGGAGTCACTTCTGTGCATTTCTCTACTAATTTTCTGATTTTCACAAATTATCTTTAGTAATTCTTATTCCCTTTAAAATCAGCCCTTGAGTTCAGTTAGTTGGTGATGAACCTGTAAACTTCCAGACCAATGGACCACCTGATTGCACGAGCCAGATCTTAAAATTCTATGCGTAAGGCACAAATAAGGAATTTATAAGTAAGACTATGATACTGTGTAGTGAAATGACATTTGCAGACAACTAATATTAATGATACTGTGGAAAATGAAGATGATAGATCCCTAAATTAATACTTATTTGAGTGGTAAATCTCCATAACACAGTGCCATGGGTAGGCATCTATACACATTGAGACAGGGGTCAGTCTGTACAGAACTTCCTTGGGTGGGTCTGCAGCATAACAAACCCTCAACTACAAAAATACAGGCTTTGCAAAGTGAGACTCTGAAGTGTTTTTAGGGACAGTCATTGCCAGCGAAGGAGGCTGAAATGAACACGGTGTTGATAGCAAGCACAGGAAACACAACTGGCAGAGGACTCAGCAGGAGCAACTTCTGTTGGCTCCAAGTCTTGGGAACAGGGAATGAGCAGGCACCGACCTTGCAGCTGCCCAGGGCAGGCATGAGGGACCTCACTGCTGTTAACCTCCACTTGGGAGCACTTATGATGCTGCCCCCGCCTGTCTCTTCACTGGGATTAGTTGGTTCAGCAGGCAACAGAACTTCTCTGTCCTTTGAAGCCAGCTTTATGCTGCTGTTTTGTGGGTTTTGTCTCTTTGTGCCTAATGAATTTTAGCTGAGCAGATACATGATCCTTTTTAACATAAAACGTTTGGCAGGTACTTGGGTGGATAAATAGGCTTAACAGTATAAAAATCAAGTAAGCTAGGTCAGCTTAAGGTGGCCAAGGCTGGCTCCTGTGCTGTAATTCATGGCTCTTCTAGTTGGCTATATTTTTAGTCATCCTGCTTAGGCTCTGAGTTGGCCATTTGTGAGCAAGCTGCAGGCCAAAAAACCTTGCAGCCATATTTAATGTGATACAGGATGGAGCTAATAAAGCCCTGCCAGGACGTGAGTTGAAGCCCAGTGCTGTGCTAATGAAAACTTGCATGGCTATCATGTGGAATTTGGCCGAGACATAATCATTGAAGCCTGTGCTTTAGCAAAAAGCTTTGCCGAAACCCTCAGTACTGATAATCTCATGTTGTATTTTACCTGCAGTTTGTGAGAAGGAAGAGCTGACTGAGACATTAAGCTTACTAATAAGGCTTGTAGAAGCACAGGATTCAGAAAACAGCATTAAAGCTGATGATAATTGTGAACATCTCTTCAAATATGATCTTTAAGACTGAATAGAGTGCCACTTAAAATGTGCTTTTAAAGAGTGGGCTGTGTCCAACTGCCTGAGAGAAATCTCACAAGTACTTCCATAGCTCTAATCATGATATTGTGCTTTTCAGGTCTTTTTTTGCTGTTTCCGGCTTAAAAGGTCAGACATGTAACATTCATTATTTTGACCTAGCATCTAGCATTAGGCATCTGTAGCAGCTAACTCTATAGCTATTATTCTCTAAATACTTGGAGTGAAGGCTAGAAGCCTCAAGGTCCTGAGCTTTGAGTTTTCTTATGTTTCAACAAAAAGATTTTTCTGTTGAAAAGGGCACCAACTGTATCTCAGTTCTATCAATAAGGACGTAATTGGTGTTGGGAATAGAAAAATAGGAATTGGCTCTAAGTGGTAATTATTACACAACTAGAATAACCAAGTGCATATAAGAAACATAGGATGTGGATTTTGGGTGGTTCTTTTTTATTATTTTATGTATTTATTTATGGAATAATATCTGTCTCTAAGGCTTAATGAAGTGCTTCTAATCTGTGAAGCATCAAGCTAAATAAGAACTCACATTAGATATTTTACTTTTATTTGTCTCCATAGAAACTGAATGTTCAAATGTGTTAAGTTATTTTTGTCTTTGGAGTATTTATGTGCCTCCGAATTTGGACATGTGCTCAGAGCAAAAAGCTATGATCTCAATTAAATTGTGTTGCCTTATGTACCATCAGCAGGTGAATGAGATGTATTTGAATGTGGCAAAAATAAATGCTGTAAAGGGAGAAATTCAGAACTGTCTATTGCAAATAAACTAACTCTAATGTTCTCTAATGTTCCATCAACTTTCAAAATCTGCACAGTGAAATATATCCTACTTAGGATGTCCGGAACAATCACTTTCTTGCTGTTGTGCCTTTGAAATCTAATTGGGATAAGGAAGGCCATTGAAGGATGGTTATCAATATGGTTGTGTGAAATTTATGCTCGGTACTTTGTTTCTCAGCAAAGACATTATAATTCCTCAGAATCAAGGAAAAGCACCACTGCAGCTGAATTAAAGCTCATTTCATTTGACTTTTTAATATAGAGTTTTTGTAAAGAAAAACTGTCATCCAAGGTAGGAGAGCTCAGAGAATTCAAGTAATGTCTGAAATTCAGTTGCTGGGTGGTGGTAACTCTACTGAATCACTACATACTGGTATTAAAGGATCATAACTTCCTAGAAGGTATTGAGACTCCCTCTCTTTTAAAATAAATATATTTTTATTGCATGAAGGACAATTAGAATGAGTTATGGTAAAGCTACAACAAAAACTATCAACAAAGCCAAAGACAACATGAAGACACATTGTGTCATATAATAGGTTATGATCATTTGTTTTTTACTGTTGCAAGTCAGAAAGGCAAAAGAAGGCCAAGTAAAAGGAAACCACAGGAAGTGCAGGAAAGATGACGCACAGAACGTGGTGACTGACAGAAGAAATACCGTGCAGAGCCAGAAAAGTGTCAACATACAACAAGCTTGATATTTATACAGATGCTGTAACACAAATACAAACACATATATCTCCATTGCAAATAACTTTACTGCCTCCAAACTACAGCACAGTAGAGTCTCTAGTTTCTCTTCACAGTCTTCAGGTTAACTAAATCACAACCACACATTTAGTCTGCAAGTAATAAAAATCCATGGGATCCTTAAAAGCAGTTTTCAGAAAAACATGGTAAGCAAAGCATCATGGAGAGGTAAACCAGCAAACAGGTCAATTAGCAGTGGAAACTTTCATATTTCAGGTAGCTGTGTACGCTCAGGGATGTGCCCTTTAATTGCATGGTACTATCAAAAAAATGCCATTTTATAGACTGTTGAATTCTGGCAGTTTGTATTTTCTTGGGGTATACAAAGTCATTTTGTTAAGACAAGTAAATTGCTTTATCAAATAAATGGAAAGCATTCTATTAAATATACTGAACAAAGAGCATATGCTATGAATAGTGTGCTATGTCTATGCAGAAGGTAGTCACTAAATCATGTAAAACAGATGCTAGCAAATATCTTCTTAGCTAGAAAATATCAGGCTTATGAGCATGCTGTGCTTTCATTGTTGCAGTATCAGACTTGCAAAATTATTTCTTGCTTTAAGAACGACAAATATGATGTATTAATTTTATGAAGTGAAAAGGGAACAGGATATGATGCTACACAAGAATACTCAAGTACAACTGTATTCACTGATAAAAGATGGAGACAGGTTGACGTAGCATGCAAGAGAGCTAATAGTTTTGTAATCAGTGTAAATGTGTAGTATTCCATATTTGTATAAGCAGGTTGCTAAAATCTAAAATCACAATATAATAAAAATTGTAAGGGGGCTCTGCAGAACACTGGATCCAGGTCTCACTCAAAGCAATGCCAACCTGGAGTTTCTCAGGGCCTTTTAAAGTCAAGTTTGAACATCTCCAAGGACAGAGATATCTGCAGCCTTCCTGGAAAACCTGGTCCAATATTTGACAGCCTTTAGGGGTGCCCTGTTAAGTCACACTCACCTTGTTATCCACCAAGAGCCCCAAGTCCTTTACTGCAAAGCTGCCTTGGAATCAACTGACCACCATCCTCAGCTGAGGCAGGAGGCTGTTACATGCCAGAGGCAGGACTTGGCATTTATCTTGTGCACCACGAGTTTATTATCAGTGAGTTTCTCTAGCCTGTCAGGTTCTTCAGGATAGCAGTACTAATAGCTGTGTTACTGACCTTTCCCCCTAAACTGATACTCTTGCTGATGGTGAGCTCTGCCGCCTCCTCCAGGCATTAATAAAGGTGTTAGACAACTGACCCACGTTTAGCATTTGGAGATGTCACTGGTATCCAGCCACTGGCCCAACTTTTTATCAGTGATCACAGCGCTGCAAACCCAGCTGTCCAGCTGATTTTGCATTCACCATAAGAATGGGTAGTCCACCTATCCAAACCCATGCCTATGGATATGTGAATGGGGTTAGTTATATTAATAATACATAAGATAATCATGAATATTAATGAATTGCTTTCATGATCTTCTCACTGAAAACAGTATGCTTCCAGTATGTGATTAGTATTTAGTCAGTACACTTGGATGTTTCTGGCTATGCAGCTGTTTCCACTTCAATTCAAAGTGTCTTTGGAATTGGATATTTCAAATAAAGATATTATCTTATTCTGCATTTGAGTACCATTCCAGATGGGCTCATAAGTGATTATTTCTAGAAGCAGCATCATTATATGGGTAAATTCTACAGGTCTGATCCAAAGAAATCTGAAATGAATGAAAATAGTCTCATCAATGTTTCTAGGTTTTAAATGAGACTCGGTAAACTCCCAAGTTGATGTTAACAAATGTCCTTACATTACTGAGGCAGTGGTGAGAACACCAGCAGAAAGTGTTAAGGAAGGATCTTAAGTATGAATAACTGTAGTTTAAACCTTAACCTGTAACATTTTATTAAACTTACAATATTTCACTACAAATGTTCAGGTACTAGTCACCACACAGAGAATTCAGATGGGGGTGAGGCAGTAATGTTTTAGGCCTGGATCTCAAGCAAGATACTCAAAAGAATTTTGGAAGCACACAGGATATTTAAAATATGCATTAAAAAAGCATTGAGGTAGATTTAGGTCCTTGATCTGAAACATCCACCCATCTCTTAGTGCAGACAGAGTAGATGTTGTATTAGTACTGAGATATTATAGTGAAAAACACCAAAGCAATATAAATACATGCACACAGTGATAAGCTCTGGTGCTTTAAGAAATATTCAAGAACAACAATTTTGATTTGTGGTTAATTTAGGAGTTTTGGAGAATGCTTTTTCCTGTTCCCCTCAAATTGGAAACTTGCTCACAGCAAGTATCAGTCCTGTGTGATAATCTCTTTCATCAAGAATATTTAAAAACCTTGTTACTTACACTAAAAGAAATTGTGTGCTTGTATACATTCACTTAGGAATTTGAAGCTCTTCAAGAAATATGGGATTAGAGATGGGTCTGGAAGTTCTGTTCACATATTTAAAACATTTAAAGAGCCCTGATACTAAAAAGATTAATCCACCTTTTTGTAAAACAAATGCATTTTATTTAAAATAAAAATACCTGAACCGTTTTCCATCAGGTCTAATATTTGCTTAGGCTATTTTTTTTCCATTTTTACTTTTCATTGTCTTTCATAAAGCCTTCCATTAGCAACGAGAGTCCTAGTATATTTTGTATAGGAAGGTGAAGCACCCAAGTGAAAAGTCAAAAGAGTAATTTCTCTGAAAGAACTTTTATAATAATTTGAGATGAATCCTTGTATTGACTTAGTCAACTCCGTCCAGCTTTCAGCACGAAAAAGCAAGCTGAATAACTCAGATCTCTTTCATGTTGATATTGCTTACAAACTACTTGTTTTTACACTTTGATATTCTAAAGTATCTTAAGTACACACAGAACAATCGGTCATAATATAATCTACTTTGTTTCTGCTATTACCTAGACTTTTCAAAAGTTGTTATTGTTCTTTCTTCATTGTTTGAAGTTGTTCCCACTAAAGAAGCACTGTCACATCTCAGGGATGATGGAAGGTACTGCTTTCTTGGAGAAATTCTGCATTAAATGTAGATCATTGTAAATACACTGAGTTTACAATACCCGTTGATAGAATTTAGGATTGTGTACATGCAGGAGCTTGGATAACAGTCAGGACTGCCACAAACTGATGATGACAGTACTACATGGCTGTGAGAAGGAGATGCCCGTGTTCTTCTGCCCTGCTGCCAGTCAAAAAAGGCAAGCTAAACCATAGTAGTGCAAAATATCCAAGGAATGGAATTGGTACCATTACCAGTTCAAAGTTACCAGTTTTACTATGGGAGAGTTGTCAGAGCTGTTCCTTTGTTATTCAACAGAAATAACGTTTCTGTTGTGGCAGATAATATGTTTAGATTGCAGTACCTCCACATGACTTTGGTGGAGAACCATTTGGTATTCCATGGGTGAAAAAGTAAAGGAGGGGGAAAAAATTACATTTTTCATAGTCTAATGACTTCTGTAGACTGAGCTAGGCCCAATTTGAATATTTCAGTATCATGAATATGCAATATATAACTTTCAGGTCCAGCATATTTTGAGTTGCACAGAGGTATATGAAAAAAAATACCTTGTACATGGAATTTCAAGGATATTGATTAGATTTTAATGTTTAAGTAATACCTCTGTAAACCTATCATCTTAAGATTAAAGGTTTTTTTGTATTACTGAAGTATTGGGAAGTGTATCCTCACATAGCTTTTGAAGCTGTTATTCGTGATCTATCAGTTACTTTGAACACTGCAGTAGAGAAAGAAGTATGACATGTTTGTGTTTTGTAGTTCTTAATATGCTTTATACATGTATTATTAATAATCAGATAGGAAAAAGTGAAGATATTTGTTTTAGGCAAGTGTACTTCTTTGCTTTAGACTGTCATGAATGCTTTAATCTTTTTAGATTTCCCATTTTACTGAATGTAAATTGAAGACATGTTATTGAAAAGCTGACAGGTCATAGAGGATCTGATCCTGAATTATGAATATCTCTAAAAACTGAGAAGTTGCAGTGGCACAGAGTTAAATGGAGAATCATATACAAAGAGAGAGAAGTGATTTTGTAGAATCATGTCCTTTAGTTAGAATCTCAACAGTCTCATGCTTCTTTACTTAATTTCTTTCTGTTTCAAGTTGGAAAAAATCCCAAGTTTATCCTGAATTTTTATTTGCCTTCATGTTGCACTTTGGATTTCAGCTGGTTCTTGAGAAATGCCAGAGGTTCCTCACTATCTGGGCTTTAGCTTTGGATGCCTTTGAGTAGGGACCAGGAAATCTACTTGTGTGTGTTTTATTAAGACCAGTATGTGGCGTTTCCATTTACTTCTGTGAAGGAGAGTTTACTGTTTGTCCTTCTGAGTGTATTGGGCATCATGAACAGCATGGTCCCGATCTCAAGTCATAAAAATAATTTTCAGTGACCCGTTTTTTATTTTTTACTGTCTTTTTCTAATCTCTTTGTAAGGAAGAATATTGCTATTAAATAAAAATCCATGGAGAAAATAAATACATATGTGGAATCTACATTTTTTCTGAATTACAGTAGCAATCATAAAAATTACAAGTCCTCCTCCTTCTTCAGCTATTTTATTTTATTTTATTCCTTTGAAATAAATCCTAAGAAATCATGTGTAAAATATAGTAAAAGAATCTCAGGATGAATGCAGAAGTTGGGACACGCCAGTGTCAAGACCTGTGCCTCTCCACCTTTTAACTAGTTGCTTCATTACTTAACAGTTTCTGGTTTGGGATGATAGACAGCTTTTAA
This sequence comes from Xenops minutus, assembly GCA_035221455.1. Classification (NCBI taxonomy): domain Eukaryota; kingdom Metazoa; phylum Chordata; class Aves; order Passeriformes; family Furnariidae; genus Xenops; species Xenops minutus. Next base: position 95,937,871 of record JAWWEE010000105.1, on the reverse strand, counting down.
TCAATGTCAATTTAGTACTTGTTCCTGTCTTATCATTTCCCCACCAGTTTCTGATGTGACAGCTTATCAAATGCCTGGGTGAAATCCAGATAGATTGCTTTCATCTCCTTTCTATCATCTATTTCCTCGGTCACCTTTTTAAAGAACTCACTTATGTTTGTTTGGCAAATAAATATGAGTTGAAGTTTGGGATTTTTTTCTGTCATCTTCTAACAAGTGGACCATGTTTTTCTTAATGACTGGTATGAGTGTTTTGCCCAGAGGATAGGTTGGTCTCTAAGGAGTTGCATTTTTAACTCCTGTTCATTTCTTGAATAGACTGGCTAATGTATTTAACCCTTTTAAAGTTGCTGGTCTGTACCAGCACAGGCTTCAGCAAGACAGGATATTTCTGAAGGTCCAAGTGGATGCCACTCTGGTATCAAGGATAAGAGGGGGAAAAAAAAAAAAACCAACTAAAAAAATAAATCTTTTCAAGTGTACTGATGAGTTTTTAAGCTGACATATCACCTGCTATAGCAACTTGTACAGGGAAAGCCTAGAAATCTTATGTTTGCAATTCCAGCCAGTTCACCGCATTTTGCAGCTGGTTGAGCACTGCTGGGCTCTCTAAGCATAGCAGAGAGAAATCAAATGTTAGGCTCTGCTTCAGAAAGGTTAAAGTAAATAATCAAAATGGAAGCAAGAGCTGTTTTATGGAGTGGTGTTTTTTGCTGTCAATATCCTGCATGGCACTAACTGTAGGGACGGGCTGTTCACTGGCAGCCCCTGGCAGGAGATCCACCAGCTCTGCTCCATGTTTGGTAGGTATCACCCTCCAGTTCTCTGTGCCTGCCTCCAGAGCAGGAGGTGATTAAGGAAGGGGTTGGATAATTCAGAGTGGGAATGGCAAGAGCATGTGATGCAGCTCCCAGTTGCTTCTGAGGGCTAGGATTCCTGTGGCATGAGAGGTCTTTGTGCTGCACCCCACACTGTCAATGTGTGTTATCATGAGTGTTGCTGAAAGATCAGACTCGTGTGGAAATTCAAGTGGAAATCATATGCCTGACCTGTGATTTTTGGATGGTGGTAAAGCTCAGGACTTCTCCATGGACATCCCCTTGTCGTGGGGGAGAAGCTTGCGTGCCCTTATGAGGTTGTGAGCTGTGCTGGCGGTGG
>JAWWEE010000105.1:95765607-95936613 GCA_035221455.1 Xenops minutus | reverse complement strand
GCCACCAGCGTGCTTGTAGCAAGCGTGGGTAGAGCCCTTGTAAATCTTCGTTCGCGAAGCCTAGCCATGATGATGAAAGCTCAGGAAGGATTCAGAAGCCTAGTTTTCCAGCAGTAATTTTTCAAAAACCTTACCATGTTACCATAAGGGGAATTCTCTGACCAAGAAAGAAGCTACCAGTGAAAAGCAGAAGATGCTTGATAATTTCCTGACCTCTCTTAACAGCTGATTTTACTGATGTCCATATTTAAGGTTGCCTAATTTCTAAAATCTAGGTCATGCCAAGTGACACACAGTATAATAAATCATTTCTCTGTATTAAGTGGGTTTCTTTCCCTTTGCAGTCTCCAGTATCACTACAACTGACATTTTGTTGACTAACTTGTTCAGGGGCTTTTCTCTCATATGTGCTTTCTCTAGTCCTTTAAGATTCCTACGCAAATTTATTTAAAGTTCAATGTTAATTTTTCTAGTGCTGAATTATTGGCCTGCTCTCCCATGCAAGGACAACAGGCCATATGACCTTCTTAGGTAAGGATGAAGGCTTGATATTACTTCTTTGACATAATGGAAATACATACATTGTGCTAATGAGAGGTATTACTTTCAAATTAGTTCTGTAGTACAGTTCAAGTGTGTGGACATTAAATAACTCTCATAGTACAGAGTCACCAATCAGAACCAATCTATTAATTTCCATCCCTTTATACCTAAGGATCTTTTCCTTCTATTTTATCCTTTTATTATCACTGTATTTCATCTCATAGAGAAGGAAAAAAATTCGTATAATTCCTTAGGTTTGAATTTAAATACATATATGAACTGGCTTAATTAATCACACGTGTATATAACTAACTGTATAACACCAAAACCAATTAAAAGATAGCACTGTCAGAGCAACTTGGTAGTATATAATGGGAGGGCAGGAGGAGAATAAGAATAAAGACATAGCGCTCATCCTGCAGACCCTCTACAGCTGGTTTGTGTGTCTGTTTCCCCAGACAGCAGGGAATGCACAGAGCACTGGATAAGATACAGTCCTTGGATTTGTCAAACGACAGAAACAGAGTTTTAAGATCTCTAATTACACCCACTGTACTATATTTCTGTAACTTTTTTTTTTTATGAAGGAATAGGTATAAAAAAGCTATACTCATTTTCTATATTATGTAAAAAATTACAATATCCAGGCAGATCAAGGCTTGCCTCCCATGTCCACATCCTCAGCTCACCAAGGATTTTATTTTTCTTTTAAATTCCTTTCTCTTTCTACCCACTTTGTTTAATGACAATGGTACAAATACAGGCTGGATCTTCCTGTAATTTTTAGTTCCAAACAGCGACTATTGTAAAAGCTTCAAAACTCGGGGGAAGAGGTTGAAAGAGGGACAAGGAGGTTCTTAATCCCATACATGATTTGTAGTTAGCAATTGCACACTGTTTGGGCATCATTAGATGTAGTGAGTCTAAAAAGAGTGTGATGTTTCTCCTGTGTCACTTTAGCATGGCAGGATTTGCTGTAATGCTGAAAGATAAATTTCAGTAGCATCTTTTGGTGGTAATTATGTGTAAATGTTACTCTGCAAATGTCGTTTTCATGGAGGCAGGGAGGACTCTGTGTGATTCTAGTTGCTATATAAATAAATAAAAAGGAATGAAAGACCATGCTACACTTACTTCCAAAAGTCTTATTGAAATTGCATAATTTAGAGCACTGACATAAATTGTCTATATATCAGGTAAAAAAACCAAAAATGTTATGTAATTGAGGTAAGTGTTAATTCTGCTTCAGTGGACACTTCAGAGACAAGCCTCCAGGGAAATTCAGTCCCAAAGAAATAAAATCAACTGCAAATGAAGCTCAGCTTTTTACTGTGCTTTTCCAAATACAGGTTATTCTTAAATACAGCCCCAGGTTTCTGGCATCCGGTATGCTAGCAAGCCATGCAGATTTTACATACTGCAGCAGGCTGCTATTCAGAAATAAATAAAATAAAGCGCAAACTCAAGCTTCTCTCCATGGCAACCACTGCATTGCTTGAGCCTCATGCCACTTCCTGAGCAACTGCACATCGAAAAATAAGCCAGCAGCCAGCAAGGGGAAAAATAATAGGAAGAGGAACATAAAATCTGCCCAGGCTGTCAGGCACAGTCTTTGTATAGACTGTTTAAGGCTGCATTTTTACCTTTGTTTCAGTAGGTTCTGTAGTAGGTTCTGGTTTGCCCTCACTGTGGCATGGGCGACAGAAGATGGGTGGTTGATGGGAGAACTAAAGCTGGCATGATGCAGACTCTTCTTCCCAGCAGTGCCTCATGCAAGAGCCTTGCCCCACTGCAGATCTGGTGGGCAGGAGACAGGGCAGGAGGAAGGGCAGGTGGCCCCTGAATCTTTCCAGAGCCATCAGCATTGGGTCATTGCAGCAGTTCTTCCCAAACATATATGAAGCTGAACTTGAAAACAAGCCACAACAGCCAAGCAGTAAAGCAGGTTGTGACAACAAGTACAAGTCCCTGAATGGTAGACAGCGCAGCAAAAGTTGTCAGCTGTACTTACTTAGCCTCTCTCACTGAATCCATTTTAGTAAGTAGAATGGGACACAGTAAGTGACTAAACTGTCCCCTCTCAGGACAGTGTTTACTCATCCAGAATTTCCTGGAGGAAGGACCCAAAGCATGGCCAGGCACTGCCAGGTGGGAGGCCGGGTGGGAAGGCTTTGGCCAGCCCCAAGTGTGCTAATAGCTAAATCCCATGGTGAAAACTAGAGTAGTATTTATACACCTGCCTCAATCCCCTTTACAAGTTTCCAGATAAATATGATGGAAACAGGTAGAGGTCAGGATGCATACCTATGGGCTATACTTTTTTTACAGTTTTGCACTTTGAGCAGAGACATCTAAGTGGTGTTGGCAGACCAAGCTGCTGAAAGGGCCAGACTTGCTTTGCATTCAGAGCACTGATTTCACTAGGAATAGGTTGGCAGTCTTCTAGCAAGCTTCCTGTCTCACTGCAGAGAAGTGATTCTTACAGTGTTTCTGATATTGTTCCTGCTTAATAAAGTTCATATTGGAATTAAATACAGTGGTGCCTCATGCAGTGTCATGACCCTCAACTCCACCATATGGATGCCCTCTGAGTCTAATGGGTTTCTCTGCTAAAGCATTCTACATAGTCATCAGTATTAGTTTTTCAGTACTTCATACTATATGACAGGTGGAAACTCTATATTCAGACTTTATAAGTGGACACCAAGCAAGGGTACAAAAATGTATTGTATGCATTTCCCACCTATACATATATATATATATATATATATATGCACTCTTCCTTAGCCCATTTCCAAACCTACTAATAACAACATTTTCAGAGGCAATTGCTTTAAAACCATTTTATGTTATACAAACATTTTGTTGCACATTGCAAATGTGCTACATAGGGAATTGCTAACTTAGCAGCAGTGTGACAAACATTAGCCAGTGCTGAATCAGGACATAGGTGACTGTTGAGAGAATTAATGCAGGGATCAGGAAAAACCCCCAACTCTCTCTGTTTAAGTTAGGAATAAAATGACAATGAATATCTTTGCAGAATACTTTTTATCAGATCAACAGGTCAATTTGCCAAGCAAATGTTCTAGTCACTGGATTAGAGAAACACACTCTTCAGAAGTCACTGAATACTTAATTATTTAAACAAGATAAGACATCTCCAGCTGGAAAGAAAATAACATTAGCCTGCTGGTTAGGGTACTCAGCTGTCATTGAGAGATGTAGAGTCACGTCCCTGAATCAAGGCAAGCAGCATATAGACACCAAGCAGGACATCTGACCATTTGCCTTTTGGCTGTTCTTTAGTAGCAGTGTTTACATGTCAACATCCTCATGACAATTTTTGAATTTTGAATTTTACTTTAAATAAGATTAAGACCCAAGCTTCATTTAAAAAATAATATTATTTATGAAGAAGAACAAGAAGGTGGCTGGTTAGCTAGAGATGCTGATTAATTTTCAGAAAGAATTTTAGGTCTTTTTTTTTTTTTTCCGCTACTGAATATGCAAATTTTGGTGGATTTAGTCAATTGACTTTATTAAGGGAGTGTAAACATGTCTATGCATCATTGGTACAATGAGAGGTCAAAAGCGAAAAAAAGATGTCATGAGGAGAGTAGTCAGCAGTATCACTTTACTGATACCATTGTCTGACAGCTGCTTTGGAATTCTTTGTTCCAATTTGAAGGAAGATCTTCATAGCTGCAAACTCCCTGTGGCCCATTTTCTATTAGCAAACATTGAACAGCGTTGCTCTTCTGCTATGCCTTGTGTGGGAGATGCTCTCTGCTAGATGATCTGCTGCACTAAGTCAGTCAGGGCCTCTTCTTCCTTTGTTGGACTCCTGCAGACTTGGGTAAAGTGGCAACCTGCTAGGAAAGCAGAGGAAACAGCTGAGGACAGTGCTTGTATGTCTTACCATTACCACTGAGGGCTATTCAAAGATGTGTCTTCCTTGTTTCAGGTCACAGCTGTATCGTACTTTTGTACATGTAATCAAGTACATATGTCATCCTTACTGCATTTTAGAAAGCTGTGCCATTTCAGGCTTATTTAGGCTGTATATTTTACAGGCTGGCTGTGATAGCTCTGTGCTATAGCATAATTCTTGAAAGTTTTTCTAACATAATTTCTTGGGGGAACACAAAATAGGTAACACATAATTAGGGTGAAGCTTATGGATACATGTAATAGCAGGCTCAAGGTGTGGAAACTTTTCCTTTTATTAGTGTGAGGGCATATGAAACTCATTGACTTCAGAAAGAGCTGCATTTCTATGTCCAAAGGTAGATTGAAAACTTCAAGACATAGTTAATGTGTGTTATCCTCATATGGTTCCTCGAAATTACTGTAATGGGTGTTTTACAGAGATGTGTACAAAAGCTCAAAAGCACTTCAAAGCACAGTTACTCTTTGAAGTAGTCAGCCAAGACTAATCACCTTATCAAAATTCTAAATGACATATTGAAGTAGCCATTTGGATGCTATATCCAGATAATAAGTGTTCACAATGAGACTTACTTTGTGTGTCTATACTGCTCTAATGTCTGTGCAAATCACATACATATCTTGAGCCAGCCATTGTAGACTACAGTTTTGAGGGGCTTACTCAAGCCACCTATTTGTTTGTACCCTGTGTTCTGTGTTTTGCAGCAGCAGTAAAGTGTCTGGAAACACCAGCTTGGAGAAGCTGTTGCTGATTGGAATATAATCAGAAATTTTGTGTGAAGTTGAGGGAGTCAGTTTTTGGTTTTGGGTCTAAACCACTATTTTCTAAATAGACACTAGACTGCTCTGTTCTGCTCCAAGTCTTCTAGAATGTGGTTAACAGCATGCTGACCCTAAGCTTATACATCCTCCCTCACTAGAGCCTTATTAGCTCAGACTCATCACCATGCTAATTGCTTTTCATATCTTACAAACATAAGCTATGCAGAATGGACAAGTGAACACATGTCTGCTTATAAACAACTATTCAGACATTGAATGAGCCAAATTGTCTGGTGGAAACACAAGTGAGACACAGACCCTTCTTAAGCCCAACTGTTTACTCTGGTTTTCCTATAAAAGCTGAATACTGTTTGTCTCAGGCAGGATGTGAAAGGACTTCAGAATACCAAATTACGTTAGTTGAGTTTTCCTCTGGTTCTTTTTCATTTCAACAGAAAGCATCCCAAATCTCAGATTTCTGCTTGGCATAAAGGAGCAAGAGTAAATCCTTTTGTGTCATTTGTCTGTTGAAACAGAGAAATAATTAGAGACTGTTTATTAGTCCATGAAGAGCAACTGACTCATTGCTTCTGTCTTTAATGGTTCTTTTGTGTTCATAGCTTATCTGAATAGTGCATTAACCAGGGATTCAGGAGACCTAGTTATTAGCATAGTCTGTGGCATGACTTCTGGCAACAAAACCTGACTTCACTGTTTCCCAATTCATAAATTATGAACTGTGACACCAACAATTGCATCAAGGAATCTGAGATGTACTGATGGTGAGAGAGGTACATATTAGAGAGAACTATTATTATAATAATTATTTATTTATTGGTTAACTGAACAATAATTGATGGGTAATATTTAGTGCATTAAAGGATTAAGAAATTTTACAGATATCTTGAGAGGGCTGTTCAGTGCAAAACATTGGAAACAGGTTTGAGGGAGTGGATTATATAGGTCAAAAAATGCCTACCCTATATCTCCTGAGGGAATTTTGATACTTTCTACTCCCCACCTAGTACAGCATGTTCGAGATGAACAAAATTAGTGCCAAAATGCTGGATCCTGAGGGAACATTAGTGCAGATCATGAGATCTAAATCTTTGGACTCTTACATAGATAGAAATGTGATTAGATCCTGCTTAAATAGATAGGCGACATTTATATTTGATATGTATGTAGTCAGACCAGATTTGAGAATCTAGATCTCTTTGTAAATCTAGCCCTGCAAGTGAGTTCCCTAAGTTTGAAATAGGAACAATCATTTATCAAAATGATTGCTTAAATTCTGGTATCTCACATCTATGTTAGTTCCAGAACAAAGATATGAATCATATTTATGTTCAGAACATAGTCATTTGTGAGCAAATATGTAAATTCCACAAGAATAATACAAGTGTACACACAATTTTGCACAGAGAGGAAGAGATAGTTATTAATGCATGTTAAAAGGAGATTAACACAGAGAATTTCTGAGACCCTCTTCATCTTTGCAGCTTTCAGTCTTATGTTTCTATTAGAGAAGAAAAGGCAAGAAGGAAAACCAAAAGAAGGAATTGGAGGATGATTTTTTAAACAGTATGTAATGTAGTACAGATTGCCTTTAGCTCCATGTTAATGTTTTTCAAAACCCAAAACAATTTTTTTTTTTTTTTTTTTTTTTTTTTTTGCTAAAAAATAAAAAAAAAATCTCATAAATGAAGGTTGGGAGGAGAGAGAGAGAGCTGCTTCATTTCTTTAGCAATAGTTTGGCAACAGTTGTAGCACAGCTGAGTTCTTATAACTGTAGTGGGGAAAAGCTGCACCATGAATGGTAATTTATCTTATGTTGTTCTCCAGTCTCTGACTATTATCTAAGTACTTTGTGCCAAATGTAATAAAATGGCCAGTTTTCTCATTATAGAAAGCATAAATTGCTGAAGGCAAATATATTGAGGGAAACTGTCAATGTCATAATTGTGCACTCCTGTCACTAAATTGCATAAAATATATATATTTATGAATATGCTAACCCTCTAGACCATTTACTGGTAGAGTAAATGGAAGAGTGTGCACTGGGAATGTTTTATTCTTTTTGTCATTTTTATTGCTACATAGCCTGTAGAGATCACACATTACAATATATTTGAAAAGTATTATAAATAGGTCAGTATGCCACTATTTGCCCAGTCACAGTCAGACACTTGTAATAATATCCTTTTAGAAATTACAAAATCATTTGGGCAATAAATTAACTTGCAATTCAAGAGAAATAAAAGTAAGTTGATGTGAGTTAGGCCTTTGTTAAAACTATGAAGTCAGCTGGTTTTACTGATGAAACATGCTTCTTATATATAAATCTTTTAAATGCTTTGGATGATAGTCATCAAAGAAATACTGGCTAGGATCATTTTAGCAGTTTAATAGTAACAAGTAGCTAGCTCTCACATATTGAATTTAAAATATTATTTATTATGAAAGTCATTACATTTTGGTATTTTAAAAACAGCACTTGTATACTATAAATAACTTAGGCTTTGGTATTATCAACAGAAGCAGTTCCTAACTGTAAGAGTTAAAACATAGTCAACCAATGTAAATTTACTCAGTTTTAAGGTTGTTTACAAAAACATGATGTATCATGTATTAAATCAAATGATGTGTCAGAAATAAATTTCTTCAAATAATAAGTCTTAGGAAGATGTAGATAGGATAGAAAGGAGGACAGTGGAAACCTAGAATAGGAAAGAGAAAAACTCCAAATTCTTTTTGGCCACTGCCAATGAATGAGTTCTGTGTTTCTTAGATTACCTTCCTAGAGACCAGGGAGGAATTTAAGATGAAAGGGATGTAAAATAGAAACCTGAGTTTCCACCCTAGCTAAAAAGGGGAGAGGAGAATGAGACACATTGAATGTACCCACCAAATATGTTGAGTGCTTCCCAGCTCTCTGTTGGATGCTCCATCCATCTGCATGCTAGAGGGACTTGCTTTCCCCAAGCTTTTGTTCCTGTACATCAACAGGAGGTGGAATATGCTCCAGTCCCAGTTCTAAATGAGAGACGCTGCTCAGCTGACCTATGCACCCAAAGCTGCCTGGCCTTGAAGCTAGCCAAGATGCTAGAGCAGAGAAGAAGGAATAAGATTGCATGTAAAAGTGAAAATTGTACTTTCTTCATTTAACATTTTGTTATTTAGCTTCGCTTACAATTTTGAAATTAAGTAGATTACTCTGCTTTTCTCATGTTGGTATGTTTGGAATGACCTTAGATAATTTGTGCTCACAAGCACAAATGTGTCCAACAAAACATAGTTCAGGATTAAAATGTCAAATATATGTGTCTACAGGCAAACGAGATGTTTAAGTTCTCATGGTAATCAGTGAAGGTCTCATCATTGGGACCTCAGCTCACAGTACGGTTCCCACTGACTGTATTGAATAACTCTTTTGAGTATGTGGCAGCTAAGATGGCTAGGGCACATGTAGATGGCTTCATTAAGTGTGTACTTATTATGGGTAAATAAAATCTCACCTATAATATCTTAAAAAAAAAGAATAACAAATTTTTGCCAGATGTTTAGAAATTTTTTACCTTGATATAACATGGTGAGGTGGCTGTAAGAGCTGTTACTACTCTTAGCATTCCAGCAGGGTGGGGATATTGTGTCTGCTTCTATGCCTAAACTCTCCAAGGAATAGTGCTGGGCAATGAAACCATGAAGCATGGTCTGACATACCTTTTCTTAGCAAATCTCTCAGCCTCCAAAACTTGCCTGTGCACATGGATGGAAGCATGACAAGTATCCATTGGAAATGGCACAGATACGTTCATCGCCCTGCAACATTCTGATCTCACACCACTGCTAGAAATGCTTTAGAACATTGGGATTTTTTTTTTTTGCTAAGTGTCTCAGGCAAAAAAACCCCCATGTAACAGACCAATTTAACAATTTATCCACATATCTGACTATACACCAGAGCCTAGGTATGTTCCTTCTGGGTTGTGGATAGCACTTCTCATCTATATAACTTTCAGGACAATGAAATAGGAGACTTATTCTGTAGTGCCATGCCTACTGACTTTCAGAGCTAAGAGATATATTTTGGTACTGTATTTGAGTACATTCTCAAGTCATATTTCTCTTCCTTGTTTTTACTGTAGAAATAATACAGTTAGCTTTAAAGGTGCCAGAAATCTCTCTCATCATCAACTTCAGTGCAAACTGAAGTTATGTCAGCCAGTAAAAGAAAAAATTAAATTCAAATAGTCCTATGCAGATAGCCTAGTCCAAGGAAAACCAGTTTGGTAGTAAAGTATGGATTAGGTGAATAGCAACTATTTTTTAATACTTGTGTTATCACCTTCTCTTAAAATTACTTCAATTTAAATGAAAATTAGATTGTTTTCCTTATTTCTTTCTTTTATTTGCTTTGCACATTATCTTTTTCTCCAAGTGTTGCAGAAGTGTTACACCTACCAGCAGATCTGTGTGCTCATTCTAATCTTTCTGTTGTAATATCATTACCGGGAGCATCTCTTTCTGCGTGTTTACAATTCTTCATCTAGCTATTCTAATCTATAAATAGCAACATATTGGTAAATAAAATTCTGTATCATAAGTTTCTGTCCCTACTCATTTTGAATGAGCTGTCACAGTATACTAGGATATCTAGAATGGATGCTTTAGGATTTAGGACATAAAAATTAACCCAGTTTGTAATAGTAGTTGCTTGGTATTTTATTTTATAACCATCATATTTGCAATAATTGTATTTATGAGACTACAAGCTGGAGAGGGGAAAACAGAGGTCAGGGGAGATGTAAGGGCATGAACTGTCTGTGTGTGTGGGAGCAGCTGCAGCCATGGGGGCTGCACGGGCAATGAGCAGCAGTAGCAAACAGCCAGACAGACACACAACGCTTCCATGAGCGTTGCACATTCCACTCCATTCCACTCCATCTCAGCACTGCTTTCAGTGGGCCCATTGCAGCCACTTTGGCAAGGAAGACCTGAATAAACTCAGAAATAGAAACTCATGAGATGTCTGAAGAGTACAGCTGTGTTTCGTGCTACAGAGACTGAGTAGCTGAGGCAGAAAGACTTCACTTACCCAAGGATTCAAATCAAACCAGCAGCAAAACCAATAATTAGGACCTAAAAATTCCTTATTCACAGCCTTCCCTCATTTTCCCAGATGTTGCCACTTCACCATTCTTTTCTCTTTTTGCCTTTTGGTTTTTTTTTTTTCAGAACGTTGACTGGAATTGTGAAATTTAATTCATATCCCTTTGAAAGTCTAGGGCATGAGAGCCTTGACATGTACCATGTCAAGCATGGCCAGTGGTACTAACTTGTCTCTTGAAAATTGAGAATAGGATATTGAACTCAGTTTTGTGTATTAAATTAAATATTTATCACAAGAAATTTAGGGAAAAGGATGTTGAAAGGTCAAATTTTCCATTATTGTCTAGCAAAGAAAAGACAGCACAGATCTTCAGAGAATAGCTGAGGTAAAAATATTGCTTTATTCTTAACCTTGCCATGCAGATTCTTCATTTATTTCAGCAAACTGCATCCTATTGCTATTCAACCCCTTAGTCCCACTGACATTCACCTACAAGAGCAAAGCTTCACAATTTCTAGTTATTGTTTTTCCTTTCGTTAATTGTCCCACACTTTAGATATGCTGTTGCTGCATGCTCAAAAGCAGTTGTGTGAAAGTAAAATCTTTGCAAAGGAAATTGTTGTGTAGCTTTTTCACCCTCTGATTAATTTAAACAGATGATTTCCTTTAAAAAAAAATATATGAATTGTCCCTCATTCCTACCTGATAAAAGTTAAACTTTTTCTGCAATTTCCAGGTGTCCTATCTCAGCCTATGGGCTGGGAAAAAACTTGAAAAATAGCTTCTGCAGCTTTCTGGTTGCACAGCCGCTCACAACCTGAGCCTTCATGTTTTTTTAAGTGTGTTAGACTTTCAGTCAATGCTGTGTTTCACTCATGTCCATCCTTTCTTTGCATTTAGGTCATTGTCATCATCTCATATTTGTTTTTAGGAATGAACCCCCTCACCATGAAGGAAGAGGGCTTTTATCGTGAATTTTTTTTCTAGCAACTAAAACAATGTTCTCCTTCTCTTGGGTTTCCTTCTGCATATTTCTATACCTTTCAGGGTATGGCTAACCTTTCTTTTCATTTTTCCTCTAAGGCTTTGTTGTTTGACTTGTTCATGTTGCTGTTATCCATAGAGAGCTAACACCCCAAGTCTGGCATCTGATCCTTTTTGCGTAAAACACTATAAAAGCAGAAAATCATCTCCTTGTTCTAAACATATCACTCTACAAATGGAAGAGAGAGAATGGAGATGTTATGTACTGCAAACATACTATCATCGGAAAAGGAAAAAAGGTGGTCAAAAAGTGGTCAGACAGCAAAAGACAAGTTCCAGGTTTTTTAGTACAGTGCAGTCTGTATGAATCATGGAGAAGAGTTATGAACAGGAATGCCAGAATAGTAAGGAAAAGAGACCACTGAAATGAAGACATGAAAAAGGGAAATGAATAAAAAAGGTTTGTGAATTGAGCACATCTAGTCTCATTTAGCTTTTAATTTTAATGCACAGTGATAGAAAGTTGGATATAAACATTTTGTTATAGCAGAAATAGGCCCTAAATAAGTGGTGACTGAGATTAAGGAATACTCTGAAAACTACTCTGAGATCTAAGAAAGTAGCAATAGAAAAGACCTATTATTTTTCTGGTGAGTCATTTCTAATGCAGACTATTATCTCCATAATATATTTTTTATGGACTTAATTACTTAGAAAACAATTTAATCAAATTTTTAAATTTTGAAAAACTGTCTTTAGGGCTTTGTTTTGTTTTCCTCATGAAGTTGTCTTTGCCTAGACAAAGCAAGAGGTTTGGCATATCTGAAGACAGAAGTCTCAGGACTCCAGCCATGTAGTAAACTAAATTCTATTTTTATTGCTAATGACTGAAAGCAGAAAAACAAAAAACAAGTGTTAGAACTTTGGAATCCACATAGACTCACCAAAACACACATTAATTCAGCAAGTAGAAACTGCTGCCAATTAAAAAAATGACAGGTTCATTTTGCACAAAAGTGATTGTTTTTTATATCATTTACAATACTGATACTGAAAGATACCTGAAACTTAAAACTAATGTGGGAAAAAAACCCAAACAAACAACCAAACAAAACAAGAACCAACCGACCAACAAACAAACAAACAAACAAACAAAACCCAAACCCAATTCTCTACAAGTTTTTAAAAAGCTACTTTTTGATCTTCAGATTTTTTATCAGATTTAAGTGATTTTGAGTTGGAAAGTCCTTCCAATTGTCTTCAGTTAGACTTTTAATAATTAAGAGGTAAGAATAATATCTAGTCTTTAAGTAGCCATCTAGACAAATAAAATGAAGCACAGAAATACCTTGTGTCCCTTAGATCAGGTTATGTTCATTTGCAGGTACTTCTTCCATGTCCCAGATACCTGAGTGTTCATTTGTATTAGTTCTTGACTGATGAAGGAGATGGACAGCACTGCATTCCTCTGTGGTACAGGGATATTATTTGAGTAAAGAGGTAAACTGATGTCTCATGCAAGCACTGAGTTACCAGTCATCAGATTCTGTTGATTAATAGCTAAGGAATTGTTAAAGCTTCTTTGGCTCTTAGGCTTATACTAGTTTCTTTTAAAAGACATTCTTACTTGTATTCAGCATTACTCTTCACCTTCTTTTTCTATGAATACACTTTTCTGTTTCCTTTCAGGCAAACTGATTTTTTTTTTCTTTTTCAGGAGGTGAATTTTTTTCCCTTGCTTTTCTGACACAATATGTTTTTTAGACAAGTACAATCTGTAACTACCTAGGAATTGCAGCTCACTTCATTAAGGATATCATAATTATTTTTAATTCTGGTTCAATATAAAATCCTCCAAACTGTAAATTTTTCAGCTGAAACAATTCTGCTAGAGAGGGTATTTCCTATGACAAACCTGTCTCAGAGCTGCAAGTGCTGCTTTGCTGGGTCTCTGCGCTGCAGCCGTTCTAAAGAACAGAGGAAAGGACCAAGGGAAAGTTAGTTTCCTGCTGTATTCTGGTGAACCTTTATTGAGATCAAAATATCTTCATTAAATGTCTTAAATCCAGGGAACAGAAGCCAGAAAATGCTGGATATTTTCTGAGCAGCACTGGTATTAAGAAGATTTCTTTTGGTTTTGCCATGAAGCCTTGGCTTTTTGAAAGTACTTGATTGGTATGCACTATGTCTTTCTCATCTCCTTATGAACTGTCTTTTACCTCACATGCTTTACCTTTTAAATACTTTCCAAGGAAATCTTGGTCTCTTGCTCTTTTCAACAAATGCAGAAAAATTAATACTCTATTTAATTTTGGTGGTATTGACATTTTTCTCACCAGTGGTATATACATAAGCAATTGTTGTAATAAACACACTGAATTTTAGGGTATATTGATACATCATGGTATAGGAGACTCAGAATGATGAAATAAATAAATGTAAGATTAATGGAGAGAAAAAATGCGCTGTTGATAGCTCATGAGAAACTCTTGAACATCTCAGGTAAATAATCTCTGATATAAAAAAATGTAGTTTAAATGCCAGGGAATGTTAATTATAATTTAATAAGAAAGTTCACTAAGGCACAACACAAATACAAAGTAAGAATGTCTGTTGTTTTTCTCAGCAGATAATTGATAGCTTTGAAATACTAACAAAAGTCAAGCTTGAGGCACACAAGGCTATTATAAACCCTATTATTTCATGTGAGTTATGGGCATGTATTGAAAAAAGCTTATCTTCATGAAGAAGCCACCAAGAATAATTTGGAGCCATGAGAAAAATAATAGAATTAAAAAAAATAAATAAATAAGAAAGAAGTCAGGGAAGTGGTACATGAAGTGAAATCTAAGCAGTAAAAGTAGTCTGGACATGTAATTAGGATGAAAGATCCTTTCAATTATCTTCTGAGAGGTTACACCCCTATTTTTTTACTTCATGTTCATGGAAAATGGAGAAGACTGAGCAAAATATAGAATTTATTAATGTGAATTACCAGTGATAGGAGAAATATATTGTTGGCTAAAAATGTTTGGACTAGTAGTGGGAAGGACAGAAAAAATTCTGGCGTGAACTTTTTCCACACCAGAAAAAAGAGAAGGAGTCTTAGGATCAGGGAGACAGTAACAATGTCATATATAACCTACAGTGGAATGTCTTAAACATTTTAGAAAAGGATGGGTTCTAGTAATCTGTTTTAAACATGATGCTCCTGCTTAGGATGCATACATATAGAAATGCTGTAAATTTAGGACACCAGTATTTATAATCTGCAATCTCAAGATAAGGAGGTATGAGAAGAAATTGCTACAACATATAGTATAAGCAGTGATATTACAGATATATTAGTTCTTTGTCTGGGAGTTCTTTTAATGGAGTTTTTCTCATTATTTATAAATTTTAATTGGAGTTTTGAGAAGAAGAGGGATGTTGCAAACTGAGAATCCAAACAAATGAGAACAGCTAGGGATATTTTAGAGACTGGTGGGTCTATCCAGGGCTCGTTCCATGTGTGCAGAGCACCAATAGCATAACTTAATGAATGGTAAAGCAAGCCCTGTGATGCTGTCCAGGACAACATTATCCATGGACATGTGTATCCTGCCATCAGGTGCAATTTCCATTAATTAGTTCAGCAGATTGGTTGATGTAGTTAACTCCAGTACTGATGGCAACAAAACTGCCCTTGTTCAGACTTCACTGAAGGCTTTACCAGGACCCCATGTGTACTCTTGGTGCCTGAAGCCTGACTTGCTATTGCTTAGCAGCTGCTGATTTCTAACCAGATTAAAGTTACATGTGCTGTAATGATTCTTAATTGAAAGGCATATAATCCTGAGCAAGTGTGTGTATGTGTGTGTGTGTGTGTGTGTGTGTGTGTGAGAGAGAGAGAGAACAGAGGGCTGAAGATGGACGTAAGCACACCTCAGCATGTGGGAGGTGGAAGACTACTGGAGTGAGCTTGATAGCATAGAAGGCCATGCCTTCACTTCCTTGGTGATGTAGTAAAATTGAGGGTTGTGGAGGAGACATTTGAGCATAACATTTTGTGGTTCTGTACCAGTGAAAGCATTCCAACAAAATATGTCATGTTCTATTTTTTTCAAAGTGGCGAGTTGTAGTCACTGATAATTCCTCTTTCATTCATAAATCCAAAAACTTTACATGAAATTCTGTGGAGAAAAATCCCTTCTCCCTTCCTTTTGTGGAATGAGCTGTAAAATACAATTGTTAAGGTTGGAAAAAGGTTCTAAGATCATTGAGTTCAACTGTCTATTGAGTCCGCCATTTGAGTGATGCAAATGATGATAATTTCTAAGTGTAGAGGATATTCAAACAGGTACTGATCTTATTTGGTGATTGAACACTTGGAACAGAAAACACTTTTTCCACTCTCACAGGACTTGTCAGGATTGCAGGTTTTCAGAACTGCAACAAAACTGGGTGGTGGGCTGACCCCAGCCAGCAGCCAAACACCCACACAGCTGCTTGCTCACTCCCTCTCCCATGGCACAGAGAGAAAATAGAAGGAAGATGAAAAGAGTTATGGACCAAGATAATGACAGTTATAAAGAAAGTAAGAGTGGTACATGGCACCAAAGAAAACAGAAGAATTCATTCACTGCTTCCCATCAGAAGGCAAAAGTGCAGCCGCTCCCTGGAAGGAAAGGGCTCAGCACCTACAGTGATGACTTGAGAAAAATGCCATAACCACAAATATGCCTCCTTCCTCTTCCATATGAGCTGACATGAAGAAAGCAAGTTTTGTCCCAGCCAGATCCAGAAGAAATTGAAACTTTTCTGTTTGCTTTTTCCTTTTTTGCCTTTTGGGGTTTTAGGGGTTTTTTTGTTTGTTTGTTTTGTTTTGTTTTTTTTGTTCAACTGAATGGTTTAGGAGGTGCGTGGCCACCAGAGACAATATGAGAGACCCAAACACATTTTTCTGCTTTTTCTGATCTACTTGACACTACTTGACTTTTGGCATGGTGAATCAGCCTCTCTCCGTCTCAACAAATGTTTAACCATTTAAATTAATTTAAATAGCTCCAAAAAAAAACAAACTAGAAAAGATCAAGGCCAAAATATCCAGATACTTTGAGTGCTTGATCAAAGTGAGGGACTTCCTTTCTAAACCCAAACCTGACCCAGATAAAGTAACAGCTGACAGCTGCTTCTCCTGTGCTGAATCATTGTCAAAATTAGCAATTTAGAATTAGCAATTCTGAGGCAGATTTCCTTTTCTCTTTGACTGGAAGAGGAAACCATCAAAATTGATACATTCCTGCAAATAAATTTGGGTCTCAATGAGTTTATATTTTCTAAGAAAAGGAAAAAAAAAAACCAAACAAAATCAACAACACAAACCCCAGCAACGACCCTCTTTCCCACAAATTTACTTATCCATCAAGGAGTAAGTCATGAAAAAATTCCTCAGGAAATCCAAAAGGATGAGATGCATAAATAAGGCACGCTCAGAGGTTCCGTTTTGAATAAGGGACTGCAGTTGTGTGTGCAGCTCAAAGCACAGCCGTCAGTGCTCCCAGAGGTGATTCTCTGCACTGATGTGATGGGAGATAATTCTGCATGTAAGAACTAAGGGTGCAGCAGTCAACTTTAACCTATTAAATGCTTTCAGTGCTGGAAACTGTTGGCTAAAAAGTCATTGAGATATGCTGCTTCTCAGGATGGCATCTTTTTGCTTATTTAGTTTTAGCTGCTGCTTTCACACAGTCATATTCCTCCTGCCACCTGTAAATATATGGTGTGTTTTCAGTGCATTTGCCATTTTCTTTTGGACTGACTCCAAATAAAGTTTAACCAACGGAAGGTCTTGTATGAACAGACTGCATAATTCAACTCAAATTAGCTTTTTGCTCAGAGGCCGGAGAATGAATACAAAATGTTATATTACTTTCAAAATAAAATCATTAGTAATCATTAAAGCAGCAGCCAAATGCGGACGGCATTACAGCTGCATTAAAAAAATGGAAGTGGAAGTCAAACATTACCACTAATCACTGTCATTGTCCTGAAAGAGCAGAAATTAAGCACTGATTTAAATTCATTTTAAATCCCATTACTGAGAGACCAAATTGTTAAAATTGTGGAGGCCTTACTCATGGATTTCTATGGAACAAAACCAGCTTTGCATTCTGAAACACTCACAAATGTTCTTAAGAGACACCAGAATGACAGGCTAGGAACTATATCCAGTTGCAAAGGTGAATAATGGGCACGTGGAGGGAAGATTCCCAGTACTGTCTTGCTTATGTGACTTGACTCTGATGGAGTGAGAAGTTGACAGGTTATTTTATTCCTCTTGCCCTTTCATTCTGAGACAACAAAGGAGAGATGAAAGTTTTGTCATGATGGACACCTCTCTTGTGGGAATTGACAGAAGTACCTAATTCATTTTCAGCCAAGGAGTTTGTCACTACCAGCCTGGGCTTGATTTCAGCATTGCATCAGAAATTAAAATCTCAGTATTCCATTTGCAGCTTCTGGACTTTTGCATGCCCCTATTTATGGCCTTGAATAAATAAAGACATGGAGAAGCAAAATTACCCCAACAGTAATAATTTGTTTTCTAATGTGAGCTCTAAGACCCTCATACAAGCCTTTTTCCTCCTTCCCCTGAAAATGTAGCCATGACTGAAATACCACATGACTATATGTAACATCCCAGCAAATGTTCGTGGATGTCCTAAACAGTTACTAAAGTAAGATGGTGAAAAAAATGGATTGCAATTGCAAGATACTGTGTTCAAGGTACTGAAACTGCAGGAATGTAACTGTAAAGTAAATGATGTGGTAGTGTCCTACATATTTTGTGCCTGTGACTGCAAGATTAAAATGAGGGCCCTGCCACAACACTGTGTTGTCTAAGTTTAGGAAGTCACCATGTCTGCTGAGCCTTAGTAACTGAACTTATTTACACTGTTATACTTTTGGCAGATATGATCTAATTCCAGGTACTTTTACCCCCAGGCAGATGGGTAGTTACACCAGCAGAGCTGATATGCTAAAGCACATTAAACTATCCAAATCTGATCAAGCATCTAAACTAATATTATTGAACCCTTTTTTGTTGGATTTTTCAGCTATGTGAGTTCTTCGAAAGAACAAGTTGGATGTATTCCTGACCATGTATTGTTTCCAGAGCAGGAAAAGGCCAGACTGATGTCTGTGCAAACTGCCTTTAGTGTGTTGCAGATACAGGAGTAGAAAGAGTCCATGTGCATGGTGTCAGTGACCCTGGCTCTGTGTGGGTGTTTGCCTATGTACAGACCTCAATGAGAAATTCTTGTAGTGAACAAGGTCTGGAAACTATTTTAGTTTGTGGCTCAAGTAGGATTAGCAGCACTTAAAAGTGGAAGAAATTTAGCTTGTGCCCTCCCAGTGTAGAATAACTGCAGCCAGCAAGGTGACCTGAACAAATAGCTTCTTTGCTGAGAGCAAATACTGGTGTTCAGTTTCTCGGTTCCTTCTTAAGTAATCATGACAGTCTGGCTTAATGTCATTTTGCTTTAGGCCCTCATCTGAAGAGCCTGGCAAGCCAGCACGTCCCTTATTCCCTGGAGAGGGAGGCTGGACCGTCGTCAGTCTAGAGCTGTCCACTCCTCCAGGCTAACAGTAGAAGACAAGGGTGCCCAGGCTCCCAAGTGCTTCAGTGAAAAGCCTATCCCTGAGAAATTAAATGAAAATTTCATCTCTTTTGGAGAGATCAGTTCAGCAAACTTTAGGATTAGGAACTGGTCAAGTATCTGTACACCTTTTGCAGCATCCTGAATATTGATTCTGCTCATCCTGCAATACGCAGCTTATAATTTTGCTTTTCAGTTTCACTGGCCATGCACAGAATTGTTTCTCCCTCAACTTCATTTCTGCTTGTGTCATAGGGAAAATCCAAATAACCCAGCAGCTGCACAGGTTGTAGCTGAATGCCACGGCCAACAAACAGAAAGGTCCACCTCAGCCCCATTGTAGTCGGTTGCAAAATGTAATGAGTCTGTGTATCCTAAGCAATCACAGAAATATCTGCTGTATGTTACACAGTTTCTAGAGCAACCAAGGAGGACCCGAGGAGGGCTGCACCCACTGTGCATTGTGCTAAACAAATGCATTAGTGAGAAAGCATTCTGTGGTGAGGTAGTTGACAGAAACCTTTCCTTTGTAAAGAACAACCTTCTTGAAACTGAAACTGTTTATGAGTCAGTTCCAAGTAAATCCCTTCTTGAAGTAAAAATGCAGGGGAAGAAAGAGATTTTCAATTGCTGAAGCAAGCCATTTTTACATTTTTAGAAGTTTCATTTTTCTAGCTTGAACACGTGCTGCTTCAGATTTCTTTTAGCTTGTGAAAAGGGCAAAAACTGTATGGAATTAATTTGAAAATATAGATGTTTCTTTCCTTTTATATTCTCAATTAACAATTTTATTAAATTTAAGTTATTTCTAGGGTGTGCTTTTATAATTTGTAATTGAAAATTGCTGTGGGAAGGGTGAAAAATTTTTTTGATCTTTCTAATTATTCGCAGTCCTTCATTAAAGAACTTTTGGTATGAATAATAACTCAGTAGAGCGCATAGTTGGGAGTACACATGCATGCACAAAATCTTCAGTGAGCTTCAGCCTGTGATGTATTACTTGCACTTCAGTAGTATTAGGACTGAGGTTGGAAGAAGAGCAGGGAAAAAAGAGAAAGGAAAGACTGGTGGGGGTGGATTAAAAAGAAAAGGAAATAAAAAATAAAGCAGATCTATGAAGGAGACAGAAAAGAGAGGGATATGGGACAAGAAAAAGATGAGAAAGATGAAAGGAAGCAGATGAGAGAGCAAGTCTCGCATTGCAATTGCATAGGAGGGGGGAAGGGAGAAAAACTAATGACCAATCACTGAAAAATGCATTAAATCTGAAGGACTAATCTGAGCATAACTTCAGCAGCATCCACAGGATGATGAAAACAGGGCAAAGAAATGAGGCATCCTGATCCATCAGTCTGCCTGCTACAGCTGCTCTAGACCCGTGATTCTTTCTAGGAAGAAACCTTGTTGTGGTTATTGCGATTTTTGAGAGAGAAAAATGGCTCATTTAATAGGTACTGCATTTCATATCTGCTTAAATCACCAAAAGGAAGCTGCATATTATATATTATGTAATTATATTTGCTACACAAAAAAACCCACCAGCTGTCAATCACACCACCCCAACATTTAAGTGTTCACAGAAATCCTCACGAAAACTGGCTTGTGTAGGAATTAAACCCATACGCATCCCATCTCCATTTATGTAGAGCTTCATCATCTAATGTCAAAAGGCCTTATTGAAGGGTTTCACGACTGCAGCTACTAAAGCTAATTTCAGTTTTCAGTGGAATTGCTGGCTTTGCCCTCACATCCCTTTGGGGTCAAAGGTTTTTCATGCTAAATGTCTCCTACCATGCTAGATCAGTATAACAAATGCAGTTGTTCTCTAATGTTAAAATATCCTATTTGTTGAACATTTAAAAGACAGGAACACTGCTCAGACCTTTTACCCCACCGTAAAACAAATTGGTAAAATCAGAATGCCATGACCTGCTGGTAATAATTGTTGTTTATCTGGTTGTGGTTTTTACCAAAGAGTAAAGTAGAATATAATGGAAGCATTTCTAGTTTTAACCTGAAAATGGAAAGGTTACAAAACCCATATTCTTTCAAACACAGTTTCATATTAGAGATCTCAGTCATTTTTAAGGGAAGTCTTAAAGAAATGCTTTTCCTCAAAGTGAATATGAAATATATTGAAAACCAAAGGTTTTTCCAGGTTATCCAGAAGTCTCTGGTTCACAGAATAAGGACTGTGATTCACAATAATGGGAAAATATAATTTTTAATATTCCCACTTTTTAATATAGAGCATTTGGAATTCCTCTCACAGATCTTGAAAAGCAATAAAGGTAAATAGCTCAATCAGGGGCTTGATACAATCATTCAGCTATGAAAAATTCAGGAAAAAAGGGCTTTAAGAAATTTCCTAGACTATTTGAAGCACATCATGCAGAGTCGTGTCTGAACATGATGTCTTATCACTGACTTACTCTTTTTTTGCTTGCAGTCACTTGTTAATTTTGATATGGAGAGATATAGTTGCTTAACTGAATTAGTCATTTGAATTCTAGAATGACTGAAAAGTGACTCTGCTTTAAGACTCCACAGCATTACCCATCACATTTTTGCATTTATTACTAGAAGTGGGACAGGGAAGAGGAACTTGCAGATCTTGGGGGTAACAGGGATAAAGCAGCTCTGAAAGACTTCCGAGAAGCAAAATACCCTGGCTCGCTCAGGAAAGGCTGTTGTGGGGAACCAATGTGTTCCAGGGTGATCACCAAAATATTGCTAACAATACCTGTGTTTTGTGCATGATTTTCATATACCAAAAGCTGGGAGGATTTAGTGTGCCAACACCAAGATGATCCCTGACAGCTTCTGTGTTCCCCTGCAATATATTTTACTTTATTCCTTTTCCAAGATAGGACCTGAGGGACACAACCACCTTCCTCTCCCTGATTTATTAGGCTGTGTGCCTGGCTACTCTCTCTGACAGCTGATGCCTGGTTTCATAGTCCTGCTGTCTGTAACTATGCTGTATAAAAGTGAGCAAGCTTGATGAAAGCAAGAGATCAGGAATTCCTCAGTCCTGCTCTTCAAGGGGTGGGGAGGGTGGTTGGTTTTAGTAGTCTTGGTAGTAACCTGAACTAAGTAAAATGCTGGGATTCACCAATATTTTTAGCATAAAATATAAGAGAAATATGTTTGTGATTGGAAAGCCAAACAAATTACCTCTCTTGGGCAAAACTTAATATAACTAATGAACTAAGTTAAGAAATTGGCAGATAAAAATATTAAAAAATAAAATAGAAGAAAAAAGCAAAGAACCACATCATACCACAGGAAAAAGCCATACTATAAGGCCATTTGAATTTTTTCAGAGTAACAAAAATGTACAGAGAAGCGTGAGCAGGATGATGAAAGATTTAGAACAGCTTTGCCATAATAAAATAGTAAACAGATTGATTCCTTAGTTCAGAAAAGGAAGGACTAAGGCAGGGATATGGTAGATGTCTACACAATTATAAATGATATAGACCTAGTGTATAGGGCTCGATGATCCATTATTTTTCACAACCAAAGAAGAGAGGCACCTAATTTAATTACCAGGCATCCTGATAAACAAACAAAAAGGAAAATCTTTTTCAAATAAAACATAATTAAATTGTGAGGTGCACTGACACAGGATGCAGTAGACGCTATCAGTATAAATGGGCTCAGAGAAGATTAGATAAATCCATAGAGGATAGATCCATTGGTGGCTGTTAAAAACGATGGTCTAGATTAAAGTTCTGTCTCAAGAAGTCCCTTAAGTGCTGATTGCGGGAAGCTAGAAAAGGCAATCTACGTATTTGCCCTGTTTCCAGCAATGCCCATTTTGGGCCAGTGCTGGAGCCAGAATACTGAGATGAGCAGATCTTTGTTGGATTCATGAGGAACATTTCTATATGTATGTATGTGTGTGAGAAAAATAAGAAAAAAAGGGAAGCTGTGATGAGAAAAGCAAAAGCAACTTAATTAAGCAATGACTTTCTCTTACTGTTATTACTTTTCACACAGGCCTTTTGCAAAGGAAACCACAATAACCTTAAATCTGCTACTATCACCTTAATGTTTATTTCAGAGTTTTCCCTGCCCTGCTGTGTATTTGTTGCTTATCAGCATGCTATCAGAAAAATACATGAGAATATTGAATTAATAATACTGCCACCTGGCCTACTTCTGTAGTAGTAAATTAAACAGTGCTAAGACAAAGGCCCAACAAACAGGAATTTGCTTATTTGTAATGCTGGTCAGGGATTAGTTTTAAGCTTGGCCAACTAATTTTCACTGTCCCAAATAATTTCCAGGTAATTAGCATGGACAAGGGACCATTCCCCATCATAGTATGGATGGAGCCAACCTGTTCTTGAAGTTATGACTAGACCACACCAGTTGGCCTCATGGCCAGAGAGCTTTCACCATGCCTAATTTACTACATAGATGTTATAATATTGATTGAATATAACCTCTTGAGGATTAGGTGAGGAAAGGAATAGGTTTGCCAGAAGTGCTTTTGGCCACTTGGGGAAGGTCTGAACCAATCCAATTAGGTACCTCCCCGCAGGGGTTAGGGTCCATAACACATCCCAGGCATGCAGGTATTTGGTCATTTCCCTTAGGAATGACCAACCTCATGACAGTTCTTAGTTCTCTGTTCTCATGACATAACCTGAACAAACTGGGGGTATCTTTGGCTAGGGTGAAAGGCCACGTGCAAGAAATGCTTTAATTGCATAGCCTGCATAGCAGGCTAGTGGACTTTGAGGTACAGGAGATTTCTCTTCTAGATCTCTACATACCTCTAGTCTGGGAGAAATGATTTTGTTTTCTCAGATCATGGAGTGATATGGTAAGTGTCCCATATTCATACTCTGGACACATTCTATGATCTGTAATTATGGGATCAAATGAACTTGCAGCTGCAGCTTAATTCAGATATTTTAAGGCCTGTGTTTTTTTTCATCTGTTGTTAGACTTAATATACCAGGCGCTATAAGACAGAACTAAAAAACAACAGCTAACATAGGGAGCTTACAGGCCGAAAGAAATGCACACATGGAAAAAAGTGGTGTGAGGTCCAGTGTGGCCCAATAATAAATTAATTAAAATCCAATGAACCGAGAAGTTCAGTATCAGTGCTAGTTCAGTCTTGCTCTTACATTGTGATAGAAAAGGCAGTTACTTAATTACAAGTCTTGCTGATGTAAACCTTTTAAAGTACGTAAGCAACAAGTCCACTGAGACTGGGGCCTATTTTGTGGATGGATATGTTATGGAAGAAGTACAATTAGGAGATGAAAGCAGTATGCCTGGTTAATAAGAATAGAATGAGGGCCAACAAAAAGGCTTATCTTGGTGCAAGATTTTGCAGGTGAAGAAACAAAATTTAAACTGATAGGTCATGTTCAGATAGTAGATTGAGAGGTCAAAGTTGAGATGATAACATTTGAAGGATAAGCAAAGTGATTATTTGTCCTTGCCACAGCGCACACCTTTGCCCAGATTTGGCCCATACTGACCAGCACTTCCCTAGATAATGCCTTTTTAGCAGGATATGGAACAACAGAAGCCAGGGGACACTCCTGACAGACATCCAGCCTGTTCTGAGGACAAAAGCTGTGCCATGCCAGCTTGATCTTGGATGCTGGCCTGTGTCATTTCCCACTGTACATGTAGTAGCTTCAGGGCTGAATGAGCCGTCTGGATCTGTCAAGCTTGTTCCAACTCAGCAATGTCTTCTGACGTTTCCAAGCTTAAGTCTGGAGAACTTCAGCTGTGAAAGGTTCCTATCACAGTTTTGAGTGTCGTCTGTGCAGTGTTACGCTGGAATGCATGACAGATCCATCACATTTTTAAAAAAGAAAATGAGATACTACATGTAAATGACAGTTTGTGCTCTCCTACTTATGCAGATCACAGAATCATTTTACTATACGTTCAAATTTCGCAGAAGCAGACATCTCTGCACTTTCAGAGCCTTTAATTTTGGTGACTATTTTGAGTCCTGTTGATAGAGAAGACTTTTCCCACATTTTTTTTAGTTTCAGTTTCAGATAAATGTTCTTCCTTTCTGTTTAGACAAATCTGTGATGCAGTGGTTTGTATATTGATAAGTGTCTCTTGTCTGTGAACTGTGTGTTCCATACATTGTTTAAGAATTTATATTGTAAATCATCCTATTTTCATAATCTAATTTTTGTTTGCAATTCATTGCCCATTGAAGCATTCCATGTTAAGAAAACCATTTTCTTCTATGTCCACTAGTGTAGAATGTTCTATTAGTAGGTAGCAAAGTGTAAGATGAGATACAGTGGATTTATGAGATAAAGAAGGTGAATGACATAAAATGGCATTTACATTTCAGCATGCGCGATAATTCCGTGATAATCTGCCTGACTTCCCTATTGTGAGATATGAAGGTTGCAGCTGTGCTCATGAATGAACAATGTGATTTCCATTTCTGTGCTCAATAATAAAAGCAATAATTTCTAGGAAAAATTTAAACAGTAAACAAAGACCATGTATGCCTGTTGCTGAGGGAATAATATGAGTTTAAAGGACAGTTCAGCCTCATACAAAGATTATAATACTGCAAGAGCCACTGAGACTCTAGATTAATTTATGCCTCATAAGTGCAGAATGCAGAAATTGAATCCCTTTAAGGGCTGAAGGAACTGACAGTAGCCTTCTTAAAAGACAATATAAATAATAAAACAGTGATGTGAATAGATATGGTCATAAAATATAAAGGAATAAGAAGTCATCATGCTTAGGAAGTAAACTAATCACTAAGAGCTACTCACATCCCTCATACAGATTCATAAATTTAAGGGAATCACAAAGGAATTCTAAGTTCCTTTGAAATACATGCAATTGATCCTATTCCAAACAGAATACAGCTTTTCTGCTGGAAGGAAATTCTATCTCTTTGTGCTCTCTATAGGCTCTTCTAGACAACAGGTTCACTGACACTAACAAATGCATTCATGTAGGATAGCTACAAGAAAGAAAAGAACTCTAATCCTAATTGTACTGGGAAATCGAGACACAAAGACGTCAATTGTCCAAATTTGCATGGAATGTTTACAGCAAAGTCAGAATCTGACTTAAAGATCCTGTTGCATGACCTTTCCCTTTAATTTTGAAAAGGACATTTATTTTCTTCGTGGTTTGTTTGTTGGGTTTTTTTCTCAAACTCTTCAGACCCACAAATGTTTAGTCTTGTTTAGCCTACTCCTAACATTTTAGTCTATTTTTGGGCAGAGCTTCTTTTAGGATGTTAATTTCTTGCAAGGGAGAAATAATTTTATGCATTCATTCTATAAGTGTTTCTGAATGTATGTGCATGATAGACCTTTGGAATAAATTAATAGCTTTTCAAAAATATAAAACTACTGTTTCAGCGTAAATCATCTTTTTTGTAAAGCTTGCAGTAAGTTCTCCTAGTCACTTACAAGATTGTAAAGGATCTTTCAGAATATTTTTGTTATAGCTTTCATTCTATTCCTTGCTTCTGTGCAGCCACATTAGAGGATGGGCATATGAGTTATACAATATAGGCAGATAATTTGAGCAAAGTCTCCATGGAAACTGCCTAGTTTGTGCTTTTATTTAATTAGAGTTGTCCATTACCTCTCCAAATGAAGTTTAATTTAAATTCATATGCCAGTCATTTTATAAATTGTGTATGACTTTTTATCTGTCACTTACTGAGATCTCTTGTAGGCTGTATTTTAGCAGAGTGAGTTTATTTAACAAATGAGTTTAGAAAGAAGATATTTATTTGACAGCTCAGCTTATCCAACATTCTTAACATCCTTGAGACTAATTTTCTATGCAGTATCTGTGCTATACTACCCATTGTTATCAATTATATATTCTTAACCTCAGGAATTGTCAAAACCTCAGAGCAATTACTTGAGAGATCCACATGAGAACGTTAATTCATTTTGCTTCCTGTGAGATAATTGGGAAAAAATCAAGAGTACAAATAAAAAGTGTAACCAAGACCAAGAAATATGCAAAATGCATGTGTTTGTTAAATGGAGCATTGAAATGGGAAAAACAGTGTGTCTGCTGCAAGCTGCACCAAAAAAACAGCTTGTCTGATACAGACATTGAGGTACTCTTAAGAAAAGTCTGAGTTGGTTCAAACTTGTGGTAATGTCTGCCTGAGGGCAGGATAACATGAGCTGATGTGAGTTATTTAGAAGTCATCACACCTCACTTGAGCACCACAAAAACCATGGTCTGCAATACCTGATTTTATTTTTCCCTGAAGAGCCGATGGTTGAACATATAGTGAGAGGCTATGGAGTACTCCACAGGTCTTTCCAGGTGTCTGTGCTTGTAACATTCAAGATGAAAAGAAAGAGTACAGTCAAAGGCTGTATATACTCAATAATTTCCACTAAGCTGAGACACCAGCAAATATGGAAATAGGAAACAAAAATATAAATCATTAAACATGTTACTGTGATATTTTGCATCCTAATCTATGTATTCTTAACCCAAACTTGCACCTTACAGAAGTGTTAGTGACCCAATTTTCTATATGCAGATCTATTATAGAAATATCTAAAGTAAGTGCCTGGTCCAAAATTAGTTTGTATTCCAGCATGACAAGAGTGCAATGCAGAGGCAACAATCTGCAACTCTCAAAGAGGTATAAACAGGGTAGCTCAGAGCTACACTCACGCCATTTAAGTGGTTTCTGCATTCATACAGAATATACCTGTCACCTGCGTGGAAGTACTTTTCCAGAGTTAGAGAAGTTATATCTGGCACAAAAGTAAGCATTACTGATAGGAGAAAGTCTCCATCACAATGACAGAATTGAACTGGTTGTGTATAAAAGGTAATAAAAGGGGAAAGTTCTAAAGGTTCAACTAAAGCACTCACAATAAGGATACTTCTGGAATAAATACATGAAGGCTAAAAGGCAGTAGAATTCAATAGCACTAAGAAAAGCTGAGAAGAACAATGTAAACGATGCTATAAAAAAACCCCCTTATGAATATTATGACAGTAGTTATTTGAAAATGTCTAGCAAAATTAAAAAATTAATAATTGAAGAACACTAGAACAACTGGCAAAGAGGAATAGATACTGCAGATAATAGCACATCAGTAGCTTCACGTTATCAGAGATGCTGAATGGTAATAGCGATCACTGAGTGGATTTAAAAACTAGTGGAGAGTTTATGTCTGGATATAGAGAAATATCAGAGTTATTAAAGAGCTACTTTGTTTCTGTCTTTTCAGAAGAAGAGGGTGGCGATCTGCTCAAGTCGGGCTTCAGTTTTCCAGGGACGCCAGAGGAGGAGCTAGGTACAGATACCATCTCTCAGATAACTGGTACTGCTTGTACAACCAGAGGCTGGGCACAGCCGCGGGGTGAGGCGGCAGGAGGCTGCTCTGGGGTACAGCCTCCCTCCAGCCACAGAGGCACAGCAGCCATGGCACCAGGTGGTATCTATGAGAGTGGCCAAAAACCTCTCAGTCAAATCCTGGGAATTCCTCACCTGCTCTATAAGGTTATGGAAAGCAAAAAAACATCAGAGTTTGGTAACACCCACGCAACCAGGAATTCAAAAGAAGAATTACCAGCCTTCCTTCTTTTGTCTTTTTCTCTTTGTCTTACCCCTTAGAGAACATACTAATTGCAGACAGAGTTTTCAATGTTACCTTTTCAATTTGAAAAAGTAACAGAAGCAAGAATAAGTCAGAAAATCTTAAAGCCCACAAGTGAAATTTTGATATTTCTCTCTTACAGAGCTAGTAGAAAAGTGTCCCACTGGCTTGAGTTTTATGCATTTAGATTGTGCCAAATGGAGTTTCTCTTCCTGGAATTTCATATTCAGATTGTCACTGGTTTATGTGGAATCCATCAAAAGTTTTATTTATATGCAATTATTGTTGTTATTTTTGAAAGAGAAATATGGAAAGTGGTTTCTGTGTATTTGCTGGTTAAAGCTCCCTTTATTCGGTGTGAGCTTACTTATATTTTAGAAGTCAGTGTAAAGTTATTTTTCTCTTTTTGTGCATATGCTCATGTTAATACATCGCAACAGTTTACTTTGTGTTATTAGGATATTGTTGTAGTTGACAGGAATACTATAAACTCTCCCTGACTGTATCATTGCACATTGCTAGGAAGATAAATCATTGTTACTATATTAAGGAAAACTACCCAAGCAGTTTGAACAAGAAGCATGAATTCAAGCAGGGGTTGTCATTATGCTTAAACAATCTCTTAGAACAGGATTTTCTAAAAGAAGTAGTGTTGCCACTCAGTGACACTCAAAACAGGGAGTTCCATCAATGGTCAGTGCACAAATATCTGTATTGGACTGAATATTCAAGTGAAAAAAAGCTACAGGATAAGTCCCAAAGACTGGACAGAAGGATGTGTTAAGGAAGAGACTGAAGAACCTTCAGGCAGTTTCTGCCTTATTCAAAACAGTGAAGAGGGAAGATACAGTTAAACATGAGGCTCCCTAGGAATACTACAAGTGGATCCTGTGGAGGAGTCATGAAATGAGCAAATCTCTCAGCCTGCTTGGACATTTGAAATTTTTCGACCTGTGCTGTCCCATTTCACAGCACACATAAAGGACTTCAGGTGGATTAGAATTCATCTTATCTAAGAGCTGGAAAGTAATTCAGTTGTAAATGTCTAAACTGTAGCTCTCTAGACTTCCTTTAGAGTCAATGAAGAGTGATAGACTTTTCCAGGACATAGCTGGTTTGGCCTACTTAAGAAGCTTAATGTAGAGTGAGATAAATCATGGCCTAGAAGTATGTCAAAATTGTTCTCCTTCCTGTTTGGTTGGGAAAGAACTGCAGGATTTCTGAAGCCAGAGTAAGCGATATATAAGTCAACAGTATTAAATGTCAGGTGTCTATAGGAGCAAAGGGCCTCATATAAAATAGGTAATCAAAGACTGACACAAAGATATGTGCTATCGGATCAATCATCCAGCACCTTGACCAAGAAGAAGATAAGGTATTAGTCAGAAAGGAGAAACAAGAAAGGAAAAAAGAAATCATGACCAGACTACAAACAAATAAGGCTGCTTTCAATAAATTTCAGCTATTTATGGCCAAAGAACTGGAAAAAAATGCAAAAAGCAAGAGTAAAAAATAATCTGTCCTTGCTTCTAAATTACGTGTCCCTACTGGAGTTCTCTGAAAGTAAGTACCAAAGATGTCTAGATAATACATTAGAAGAAGTGGGTGGCTTTAACATTTTCAAAAGAAAATCCTTTCCTCCTGACTTAAGTGCCGAACTGTAGGTGGCCAAAACACATGGACTAGATGTTATGGTCCAGTTATTAAAATTACTAGAAAGATGTCTCTTTCTGAATTAAGGTGCAAATGAGACCATATGACCAAGTCAATAGTACGGATTTTTATTTAACAGTAAATGTGAGGTAGAGAGGCATAGGAAAAAGGGGGGGAAGGGGGTATGGTGGGGGATGGAGAGAAAGAGAGTAACAGAGAGACAGATTAAGTAGAAAAATATCACCTCTCCACAGATTCTGATGGAAATCTTCTTCTGATCTTCTCAGTGGTGAGGGTTCCAGTCTTGTCAAAGTGAAGGTTGCAGTCTAGCCCCATTGAGGGAAGCTCAAGATGATGAGGGAAGCCCACAAAACACAGAGTCCGTAGCAGTTTAAATTATGCTTAGGCTAGGTGGAAATGCCCTGGTACCCACCCTGGGGCTGGGAATTTTACACTGGGTGTTTTAATACTTGATCATGGGACTTTTCAGGAGTTTTTGACACCTTCTAAGGTGTTACTGCTGCCTGGACGTCAGTTCAGTTGAGTCAATTATGGCCGACTTTGGCTCATCAGCAGAGATGAGTGCCATCAGGCTTCGTGTGAATGTCCCCGTGCTTCCCTGGAGGGGAAGAGAGTTATCACAGCTGAGTCTTTTGTGTAAGGATTCACTTCTCACAGGATTTGCCTCTTTCCTTATCTTATACAACATCCAGCTTGTAGACTGATTGTTTGAGCCACTAGCATTCCAGTCTCTCACAGTTGTGGATATATTCTTCTTGTTAAGGATAACTGGACAATAGTACCACCTTTATCTTATCTCAAGTTCCCATAACAGTCCAAATTAGTAGGCATAATCAAGGAGAGGTGGGCTTCAGTGAGCAGTGTCTTCTTTGCACAGTTTGGTGCAGTGTATAAAAGTCTTTCACCGATTTAACAATGTTTAAGGCATTAGCCATTTCAGTCTCTCACACTGGATACCATTTTCCCTAGAGAGAATCACTGACGCTGGGAATGCTTTTAGAAAAGTTGTGGCATAGTTAAACTCTATGTAGACAAACTCTGTAATTACAGCTATGCTAATTACATCTACTGCTGTCTGCAGATGGATAGGCCATATCTGTCTGTCTTTCTGTCTTTTCTCTGGTGTTATGTTCTGTCACTTGAAGATTTGAGTTCAATTCCATGAACAGAATATAACATTATTGAAAAAGCTGCAAACTATTAGCTACTTCTCAGTCTCCACTTTTTATTGCTGTTGCACATGTATAAAGTTAAATATTCATTGGAGAGAAATCTGATTCTCAGTGAATACTGTATTCACTGAGCTATGGAAATGGACTCACTCTCTTTCTGTATATACATAACCCAATGACTACATAATTATTTTGCATGAACAGCCTCAATCTGAAGGACTGCTAGAGACCGTTGTCCCTGAGGAAAACACAGAAAGGGTTTTCCTGGAGAAGGAAAATAGTTTTCTAAGTCAAGGCAGAGCCAAGATGATATTCTTTAAGGTAGTTGTAACTGCCTGGCCATTCATTATTCTAAACTCCCACTCTCCCAAGGAGCTTCAAGTTACAATCTCTCTGGTACTGAAGAATCGTTGTCTCCAGGCCCTTATTTGTAAAATGAGTTTAGTATTTCCTAGTGAGGTTTTGGGGCTTTGGTGAGGATTAATTAACATTTGCACAGTATCTCACCAGAGTGAAAATGCTGAATAGTCATTAAATAATACTATTAATAAAATGATCCACTGCCTTAATTGGAAAAAGGTATCAAGGGATTGGGCTGATCTCAACTCTTTTATACTATTGATTCTATAAAAGACTTCATTAGATCAAACAGGCAGAAATACAATGAATTCCATCAAAAAAAAAAAACTTATCCAAGTGTTCATAGTCTGTTCTTGAGAACAATATTTTATAGCTTTTCTATTGACATTTATTTGTTAACAGGATTCAGGGTGATAAGTATTATTGTTACAAGATTCACACTCACACCAAAAATTCCTATTCTTTTCACTAGTAATATCCCAAATAAGCAACCTGATACAGATGGCAGGGCATAGTGGTGGGAGCAAGAGATCTGACATACATGTTCTCAAGCATGTCACCATAAGTCCCATAGAAGCTAGACTTCTTCCAATTCTCAGCTTTCATCTAGCTGGTGTTTATATTGTCTGAACAATGTTAGTATATTAGAAAATAAACATTTTATAAAACTACTCTTTTCTATGCTATCTAGAAATTTCTCACAGTCTTATTTACTTTCGGCCTGAAAAGGGTAAGGCAACATTTTGCTTTGGGTTTTAAAAGCAAATAGTGCAATCTTAACAAGAGATAGAAAAAGTGAAGTGTTTTAATGGCATTCAAATAGTTAAAGAACTGTGAACAGGGAAGATGGGATGAACTCTTTAATTATAGATTTTAATTGGTAGTATAGTATATGCACAGAGTAAAGAGGGAAAAATAGATTATTGAAAAACTATTTTAACTTCTTTTATACATAAGGAAAACATTTATTTTACGTAACTTTTACACATAGCCAATTTAATGTCAGGCAAAGAAAGAGAACTTGTTCTAAAGGCTTTTTATTTCAGTAAATTACTGTTTTCAGGAACAGATATTGAGTTATGTTAAGAAAAAGGTTAAAACCTGTAAAACAGGTTGCAGTTACTAATAATGCTCTTAACCTGCCCCAGTTGCAAAGTAAACTATAAGGGAGTTTAAGGGCAGGTTATAAAAATATGGTTTTATTTCACAGTTGATGCAGTCGTGCTTTTGATTAATTGGTAAGGTTCAAGTGTCAGACAGTAACTCATGGTTATTCAATCACTGTTGATTGCATGACCGTGCCATTATGACCTTATGTGTTGAAAGGAAGAAAGGATATAGCCATTCTTGAAATAAAAGCATAAAGACCTGACTTTTCAGTCTATCTGTCCTTCTACCATATTATCCAGCCTTACTCAGTACAGTCAGTGTCTGAATACTTTGCACTTTTCAAGGGGTTTAACTTCATTCCCAGGCACGATGGGAAATTTTCCCAGGAATGGGGGTGGGGTTTTCAGTGAGCTCTTCACCCTCCTCTGTGCCACATCTATGACTCGGTCCACCTTGCCCCAGAGCATTCAGGGATGGTTAAATTGGTGTAGTCTCTGACTGGAGCTGGTGGGACTTCCGTAAGAACCAGGGCTTGGCCATACAGAGTAAACTGCAACAGTGACGCTCATCCTTGTAAATAACAGGCACAACAACAAACATTCTATTCTAAATTCTTAGATGGACACTACCCCAGGGGCTGAATGTTTCCCTGGCTTCTGGCACTAACCTTGAGAGGTACAGAAAACATTTTCACTCTTGTGCTATGGGAAACTGAAGTAGGCAGTCTCCAAAAGATATCCACAAAGGTTAACTGCAAACCACTAAGGCCAGGTCAGGCCTCTCCATGGCAACTAGCATCACTTCACATGGCCTTATCCTGAACCATACAGTGAATTAATGGCTGGACAGGAAAACCTGACTGCAGATTTCCCAAGCTAATCCTCTAACCACAGGGCTATCTTTCTGCCATGTAATAAAAATGTAGCTAGGTGGTTTGGTATGGCAACGTAAAAGTCTTTAAACTTACAAGACATTTTAAATATGAAGTGCCCCAATATGATTCAGTGTCATGCTATTATTTGCTTATTGTGACTAGATGAATAGATGCTGAAAAAAATAGCCTTTTTTATTAGTGTTATTCCATCATATCTCTAAATAATTCCATTTCATATCCTTTCTCTTTCAGTACATAGAAACTGTAGTGTAGAAACTTACTGATGTGATGATCAAGATCACAGAAAATGTTAATGAAATAATACAAAATGTTTTTCAGAAAATAAATTTTGAGCTTTAAATTCTTTTCAGTTATGCTTCAGAGCTTACTCTGTGAGTTACTTTCAGTCATAGCACAAAATCATATCATATGGCCTAAGCATGATATGAAAACACGCAAACAGTCCTGCATTTTAATTATAAGATGTTGGCAACAAATGCTTACTAACAATCTGCAGACCAGAATCTATTTTTAAAAATTAAATACCTCATAATATCAGATAACTCTGCAAAAATCCCATTAGGCCCAAGGTCAATTCACAAACAGGGGAAGATATTTGTAAGGATGCAAGATTAATCAAATAGGATATTTGTTATGAATTATTCATTCTTTTCTACTACAGAATACAAACAAGGTTATGCATTCATAAACAAATATTTCTGTTCTAAATTATTTCACACAAGGGATGTTAGCAAAGGAGGGACATTTTTCTCTCCCTCATGCCCTGCTGACCTCTGTAACACCTGGGTGCATACCTGACATGCAACATTTACTTTCCCATAAAGAGTGCAACGGCTGCAACAGAGATGAGAGACTGACTCATCTGACTGCTTTGTGTCGCCTGCCTTCCTCGATGAGAGTCTTTGCTGTATTGTCCCTTTTCAAAAGGATAAATGTGCAGCCTTTTAAATGTGTTCCCATGATGAGCAGTTTAAATTATGTGCTCTTCATTTCCCCAGAAAAAAAAAGTTAACCATGCTCTACCTCCACATTCATTATAGGCTACTCGGGCTCTGTTGGGAGTGGGAGAATTTATTGGCACAACCAGTGTGGTGACGATACTTTCAGCACAGAGCTGAGTAACCACAGTTTTCTCTCACAGTCCTGGGCATATAGGCCACTGATTTGGCCTGTCTTCCTAAGGAGATTTGCACTAGTGTAAGCAGTGCAGCAGGATAAACACCAGCAAATATTGCCAATATGATCCCAGCTTTCATTGGTGAGTTCAGTTGTCACCTTCTGTTGTGCAACTTCACATGTTTTTTCCATCTTTTTACAATGCCATTCCTCTTCATAAAATAAACCAGACAGCAGCATATTGAGATGCCCTATCTCAAAATTGTCCAGCATGGGGGTACTTACACCATCATCTTGTTCCAGGAGCAGGTATCACAACTTGACCCTTCAATGCCACATGGGAAAATCTGAGTGCTAATGGATGTGGGAAAAGGCAATTAAGGTTTGCAATGTTTGTCATATACCCAAATCAGAGCTCAGCCAGACAGAAAAGACATAGCACCCTGATTTGAAAAATTCCCAATCTGGAGGTTATGGAAAGAGTAAGATTGTCTGCCTGTTACTATGGCAACAGGTTTAAAAGGAAGCTTGTCACCAGGCTGCTATTTCTTCCTGTACCCCATAGGAAAATCAGGGTGAGTCCTCCTCCATCCCAGTGGTTTGAACTGAGCAGAAAAGTTCACCATACAATGACAAAGCAGCAGGAGGCAGCACCAAGGGTGTTCAGCTGAGCAGATAATGATGAACTCCAAAAAGTAAAAGAAATAATTCTTTTGGGTCAGACTGAGGATAAAACTCTAAAATTTTTTGTGAATCAAAAGGTTGCTCAACAGATGCTCAAGCAAACAGAAAATCAAATAATTTTCTTCAGTTCTGGCAATTTAAAAACTGTATTGAATGTAAAAAAAAAAAATGTAAAGGCAATTTTGAAATAGAAATGTATTTTAAATTCAACAGTCAAATGTTCTATGGCAATAATCAGTGCTTTTGAGAATTAATGCTTAGATTATTTCTTTCCCAGAAGAGCACTCTACAAAATAAGTAAAATCTTTAAAATACATCCATGTTTTAAAGAAATAATAAAAGGCAATCTAGAAGGTTAGGCAATATATGATAAATATTTTTGCTTGGATGCAGGAGCATTAGTTTTTGCAGTCCCCTTAGTATTGCAGAGGATGGAAAACTTCCTCTCTGGTATATTATTATGAAAATGGACAAATTCCTAAGAATTACAGGAACACTAAGACAAAAAGTTAAGTAATTTCATTAATATCAGCATTATTTCCTTTGTTTGATACTCATGTAAGAATCAATAATAAGTATTTCTTATTAGAAAAGAAACCCTGGAGATTTGGTCATTCTACTCAGCTGAATAGTTAGTTCAAGTGGTTTGGATCCTTGGGCATTGTGCTATCACTGGCAGTATTTCAGTAGAAGCAGTTTCACCCTTCCATGCCATCATCTTCTTGACCAGGGACCCTTCCAGATTTCTATCACATTTATTCCAATCCAGCACAAATTGTGCATTCTGCAAAATACAGCCCTGATTAGGGGTGATCTGCCTCAAGTTAACACAGGTATTGTAGGTAAACAAATCAAGAACTTTCCCCAGAAAATGTTTAGAACTAATCTCAGCCCCATGAAGTTAATGGGGGATTTGCCATTGCCATCAACATGACAAGGATTTCCCTTATACTTCCAGAGTGGTGTGGAGATTCTTGTGTATACCTTTGAGTTGTACCATGCAATACTTTGGTTTTCTTTTATTGCTGATAAAAGAGTGGCAGTTTTATGACACCAAGGGAAACTGATTGTGTGCTAATAACTGCAAGCAGCAAAATTTTCGCCTTCAGGAAAGGCAGTCCATAAAGCCGGGCACAATGAGGAACAAAAAAAGTTTAGTAGTGTTGGGCTATCTTTTTTGGTCTGTATTTAGAATCATTATAACCAGTTGTTCAATGATATTCACATAGCAAAGCCCTGGTTGACTCCACAGAGCTGTATTTTTCAAAAAAAACCCTTATGTGTTAGTTATTTTAGGTCAATCTCATCATGACACATTATAATTTTTCAAAACTTCTCTGATCATACAGATTCTGTGAAAAAATATTAGTTGTAAATAGTTTTGTGGACTTACCTGTGTTATAGCACTGTTGAAAAGGTGAATAGTGGCAATGTAGTTCAAACTTGAAAAGCACGGTGATGGTCTGTGTGCTACATACCAGTCAATACCAAGACATTAATCACTTCCAACCAATGGGAATTAATTTTGCACCATCCTGAGGACTCTTTGCATCACTCCACTCCATATCCTGGACCTTCTTGCAAATCCCATGTTGCCTCTCACGTCCTATCCTTTGTTGTGGCATGGGCACAATATTGTGCTTCTCATCCTCATCCTACAGTCCAAGTGCCCATTCTTCCACCCAGAAGAATGTCTTCATTCCTCAAATAGTTTCCGCATTTCTCCTTTATCACATAAAGCACCCTTTTCTCCATGCGAGGCCGTCAGAGTTGTAACCTGGCTTTAACATGTTCCTGATCACAGGTTTCCCTCGTGATCACAGCTCTCTATGCTTTTCCTCCTCCCAGTATATTGTGCTATGTGTTCCCTGAAAATCAATACCCCCACCAGCCACCCCACCACCTCAAAGGTTCCACTGTTGCTCATTGACTATTACTCTGCACTCCTTCTACTATATACCCTTTTCGCGTATCATGCTTATTTATCTCAGAAATAAATCCCTTGGGATGCTGGATTGCCAGTCTATTAGCCTTTATTTGAAAGATGGATGGAGTTGAAGTTGGAGAACTGTCGTGCTGAACAATATGATTGGGTGCCATCACATATTTTGTTCATCTGCAGACTCCTCTGGAATAGTGCTTAAAACTGACTCTACAGAATAAATTGCAGCACTCCATGTGCTCCTTACATCTCCCTTTGAGTTTTCTGACTTTGCTCCAATTTGATATGTCCAGGACACTGGCACTGTTTTAAGAATAGAATCTGAATGTCCATTTTTATCTAATATGGGAGTTATAAAAGCCATCTCACCCTTGGACATTATTTATCATGTGGTTTCAATGAATTAGCTTGGGGTGTTAAAACATTTTCCATCATTTAGCAGTATACCATGTGCCTCAGATCACCTAAATTTAGACATTTTTGTTATAGGTTTCTGCATCAGAGCTTGTCAAGCCACAGTTTTTGCCTTTGTCAGCAGAGACAACTGTGTACATGAGAGGTGGTATTCATCTGATGCTCTTTGGATATATACTTCAGGCTTAAGGAGAATCATGTCAATTTCTCACAGTCCAAAATAAAAACAGATCCAGACTGCATATTTGTAACAATCTTTGGGAAATGATATCTATGTATCAGATGGAAGAGTCCTATGTACACACCATGAAACTACAAAGCAACAGTTTAACTGTATGGACTGGACACAACCTCTAGCTCTGTTTAGTTTCCTCATGTAAACAGAGCCATACATGCCTGCCACACAGACTGCTCAGGATTCTGGATAGAGAAGTATTTATTTTTCAGGATTAAGTGTCAGAACAAACCAGGCATCCACGTGCAGCCTGTGTTTGTTTGACAGCTTTGGGCAGTTTGATGTTTTCCTTTAGGTCCTCAGAACCATCTACTTCTTCCTTTTGACTCTGCAGGGAGACTGGGTGCAAAAAATACCTTCTTGCAGAAGTTTTATGAGAGCGAGTATTTCTTGTCTTTGAAGGGATGCTACCCTTCAAAGTTTAATATTTCAAGTAAGCAGCCTGAGCAGTTAGGTAGGAATTCACAGGAACGTCAATGCACTGCATGCAGTGTGCACACATCATGGAAAATACAAGTCATCTTCTAAAGCTGGAAGTTACAGTAAGGTATTCACACATCTTTGTGATTTTATGTAAATTTTATACAAGGCGTTGTCCTACATAAATAGGCTGGAAATTTCATGAGAGGCATTTCCAGAATTTCTTCCTTGCATTTGACAATTAGTCGCTCATCTCAATCCCTGAAATATTAACTTTCAAGTTTAGAATAAAACAGAGAAAAATAATATATCAAGTTAATGAGGAAAGAGTGCTCATCTAAAACTACTTAATGAAGACCTTGGATAGACATTTTTCCAGCTAAAACATTTTAATTATCCATTTTCATATTTAATATCTAGTTATTTGAGTAATATACCCATTTTCCCAATATTTCTGTTTTTATTAGTTTTAGGTTAGACTATGAGTATATATTTTTCATAATGCATTGCAACACTGATTCAATGGTGTGAAACACCAACCTGCAGCAGCCTGATTTTTCCACCACCTCTTTTTGAAAGCTACATTAGTTATCTCTTTTCAGCAATGCATTTTCCTGGTTACACTGTACCAAAGAGCTGTTTCTTTTCCAATAGAAACAGCACAGATGTTTCAGATGGGAAAGCAGTTCTTGAAAATCTCTTTCTTTCCTTGGTACTGACTAGCACAAGGAAGAAGCTTGAATGCTCTAAAAACTGCAACCAGACCCTGAAGACAAGCAAACCAACTTCTGCTCAGAAGAAGACAGCAACTCCTTTAGCATCAGAAGGTCCAGAACTGAAAATATGGGGGGGGGGGGAAGCAGGACAGGACATGGCATAACAAGGAAAGAGTTGAAATAAATGGGAAGGGATGCACAAATCCTTCCATCTATCGAGATTAAAGGTTAACATATCCGTACAGTAGTCTCTGAAAAAGAAGAGGTTTAAGGGATTTTCAGGGGTTTGGAATTACTGGATTCTCTGACATAACAGCCTGTCTTGCTCTAGGTCTGGCCCCCACCCCCAGTCTTTAGGTATTATCTGACTATCCACTGAAGTCAATTGAAAGATTCCATTTTTTCTCTGTTAAGACCTAAAAAAACTATTCCTATGCTCGCATACAATATATTTTTCTCTGTTCCTATTCCTTTATGTCTTTGTCTGCTTTGGGTTATGTTTATTTGTTTTTTTGTCTCCCTTTAGCTCTTTGGTACTGATGGTGGCACTTACTTTTGTATTTTTATAGTGATTGGCCATAGCAAACATAGGAGCTGCTGGAAAAAAAAAATCTTCAAAAGTATAGACTAAAACTTCAATCCAGTCTGTCATTATTGGATAATTCTGGAAGTATTTTTCTATACCAAAAGTATTATATTTCTTTTAAAGTATCAAGGAAAAAAAAACAATATTACTGTAGCTTTATGAAATTTTATGAATCATCCAAGCTGTGGACATTGACCATATACACACCCTTAGCCCTTTTCAAGTGCTATAAAAGCATGTTAGCTTAATTGAATTTTAAACCAACACGTTTTTCTTTGCATTTCTGGCAGGCTAAAAGCTACCAATTACACTGGTTTGGTACCACACTGTAATTCATTCAGCCGCAGCTCAACTGTTTCTTTGAGCCCTGAAACGTGTCTCCTGAACAAAGTTGACTGAATAGTGCAAAAATTGTATATTATCATTCAAAATCTTGAAGCTTTTCAAAAGGTTTGTAAGAAGAAGAAATAGTTCCTAGGGCAGAGAACAGGTTTGATGTCCTAAGCAGAGTTCAAACCTAACTGGAGTGATAAATTTAGACGATGAACATTTAAGTAATTTGGGATTTTATCTACTTTTAGTTACTCTTTTTGACAGATTTAAGAAGGGACAATTACTTTTGGAAAATGTAGGCTTATTAATTATTTTGATTAAGCTTATTAAATGCCTATAGCAGTTTCTAGCAACTGTGTTTCCATCAAAAAACCTCAGATATTCCATGAAGCACATAAAATGCTATGCGGTAGTGAAAACAACACACAGAAAATTGTATTTTTCTATAGTTCAGTGAGCTAGAGTCACAGGGAGCCACAAGGGATGGAAAAGCTGTTGTTAGATTATCCATTGCAGTGCAATCAAATCGTCATGTCACATATTCATAGGGATGTAAGAGGATGAAAATGATTGAAGCCTTCTGGGCTATGTTTGATGCCACGTGAGGTCTAAAGAAATCACTAGGGACTAGCAATTCTGTGCTAGGGAACTCATTTAAATGAGTTTCTTATTCTCTTTCTTTCATTCTGGATCTCTGCCATGCCTTTCCTTTTTTTGTCTAAGTGCATCACTGAGGCATAGTGCAAGTTACTTTCATTCATAGATGTGTAAGGTTGTGACAAAAAGGCTTGGGGTTGACTCGCATTGTGCTGTTAGTTTGACCGAAGAGCTTCCTTCCACTTCCCTCTGGCTCATACCTCTTTGATTATTAAGGTCTGCAAATCCATAAGCACTTTGGAAAATGTTGCCTGTATTCCAATTTCCTTTTGTGTAAAAGGAGGACAGTACCTTTCACATGGGATAGTTTGAGTTGGAAGGGACTTTTAAAGGTCATCTAGTCCAGCCTCACTGTAATGGACAGGAATATCTTCTACTAGATGAACCTCTTCCAGTATTTTACTGTCCTCATTGTAAAAAATTTCTTCCATCTATCTAATCTCATGGGATTGTAAAAACTAATGAAGTAATCTCTGTCAGGTGCTTTGGGAACTCTTGATGGGAAGTATTGAGTAAGTTCGTTCAACACATGGTCCATTATTATTCCCCTGGTAGTGTTTGGTGATATCCTGGGCTAAGTACCACTAATTACAGGACTACTTATGCGGCTGAATCCCAATGCACTGTTATAATTTACTACCTTGTCTGTATATAATCAAAATTACATCATTTCAGAGAAACAGTTATGTTTCCTTTTTGTAACTACATTTATGCAGGGTATTATAACCTAAAGAGTACAATAGACTGAGTAATCAGCAGTAATAAACTTTTCTTTTGATACAATAATAGCCAAGAATTAAGTAAAAGAAACTGATATGGAAAGAAAATAGAAGCAGAAAAGGATATATGCACATACTCATCACTTTTATGCCTTGATAAAGTCTGGAAGTGACCTTTGGACTCTTAAATCCATCTTTGACTTCAGCATGACAGGATTGTGCCTAGGCTGAAGAATGCTTTACTGTTTATTAGTTTAATGCTGCATTCATTTTAAAACATTATCTGGAGCTCTGTTGAAATTAGGATGTAATAAAATTACCAAAGCATCTCCCACAAGAGAAAATGTAGAGCATTTAGTTTATGAGATTGCTGATCCTAAAGACTTTGTAACGAATTGACTTCTGTACTGAGGGTATCATGATATAACATATATTAGTTGAATAAAAGGAGAGATATGGGTATTGATCTGTTTCATGACCATATCCAAGATTTGAGTTTTCACCAGCAGTGGGAATATGATTTAGGAGAATTTTGTTGTATGCTAAGAAACTCCTCAAAGTGCGGTCAGCTACAGTGTTATCTCTACAGGCTGGTTTCCAGTGTCCAGTTAATAGATATCCTCTGACTTCCATTCCAGTTGAGGCTTTCAACTTCCTTGTATCAAACACCTGTGTGAGATTATTTAGATTTTTAGAGTAAATTTGCAGAAAGGCTGTGCTAAGTGGGTTGTATAAACACACATCTCTCTGATCCTCTGAAGGATTATCTTGCATCCTATATCTTTGTCTGCTTTTGAAATGTTTCTTAAACAAGCTGAAACTGAAGAGGAAAATTGAATGAGAAAATCAAATTGAAGTATTTCTGGTTTTTTTTTCTTTTTTTTTTTTTTTTTTTTTAATTTTCTGTTTGTAGCATTTGACAGCTGCAAGAAATTGCATAAGAGAAAAAAAATCAGAGGCTTAAGTATCAAAATCTTTGCTTACAAGCTACTCTTATTTAGCAATCATGCTTGTATAATAACCACAACTAGGAGCACATGATTCATAGGAGCAAATAATCAAGTATATAAAAATCCATAGCTTGTACCTCAAGATAATTATTTTATCAGGAATAACTCAGAGTCATTAAATAAATATTTTGCAGTTTGATAATAAAAAGGTGAAAACTGACTAATAGAGAAGACTCTACATGTATGGGAATAGCAATAATACACCTGGACTAAGGGTAACAGATGTTCAAATAGTATGAAATGCTTATTCATA
Source organism: Xenops minutus (assembly GCA_035221455.1). Lineage (NCBI taxonomy): Eukaryota > Metazoa > Chordata > Aves > Passeriformes > Furnariidae > Xenops > Xenops minutus. The sequence continues at coordinate 95,893,701 of JAWWEE010000105.1, read as the reverse complement.
AACTGTTTAGTGATATAAACTATAGGTTCATTTTAGCATGTTCATAGTCTTTTTGTTTGCTGTTTGTATTTATGAAGAGTGAACTTTGGCTCATGAAGCTGAGATTTATTTAAGAAAATGGAGTTCAATTTATAATGCAAAAATGGTTCCACAGAGAAAGAATACATTTAAGATATCCAGCTGTGAAACCAATGAAGTAGAAGCTAGACCCATGTAACTTAAACGACTAGCCACAAAGCTTGACATATGATTTATAAATATCAAATAATAAACTAAATACTTAAATGTATCCATTTAACTTGAGTAAATTTACACAATGAATAGCTTCATAACATTTAGAACTGCAACAGACAATTTTGCAAACAGGAAAGAGATTGCATTCTCCCAATAATTTGCTCATAGTGAACAATTTTAACCAGTTTTAAAATGATGAACCAAATTTCACAAATGGTGAGACTTTCCATCAAGCTCATAGAGAAAAAATGTTTAGATTTTCAATATACTTGGATTTTTCAAGTTAATCTTTTAATCAGACACATAACATAGGTTTTATGTGTTCTCATGACAGACCAGCAGTACTCATGGTCGCCTTCTCAGCACTTCAATGAAGAAAGATACTCTCCTGCTCCGAGGAATATGAAAGGATTATCTGGTAGTCGCAATCAACCACAGTTATGTTCAGCTCATACTTGTGGCTTAGCATCCCCTGAAGATTGTGAACACACCCACGACCATATCCACCATGGGCAGGAGCCAAGGCAGTCGTATCTTCTCAGCCCCACGGAGAGTTGCCCGCTGGATCACCATCGTTGCTCGCCACGCAGCTCCATTCATTCTGAGTGCATGATGATGCCCATGGTAATGGGCGATCACATGTCAAGTAGCACTTTCCCCAGAATGCACTACAGTTCACATTACGACTCAAGAGACGACTGCACCATGTCTCACGGTAACCCTAAGATTAACCGTATTCCTGCAAATCTTTTGGACCAATTTGAGAAACAACTTCCTCTTCATCGGGATGGTTTTCACACTTTACAGTACCAGAGGACCTCAACAGCTGCGGAACAACGCAGTGAGAGCCCAGGAAGAATACGCCATCTCGTTCATTCCGTCCAGAAACTTTTTACTAAATCTCATTCTCTGGAAGGATCATCCAAGGGCAATGTTAATGGAACAAAGGGAGACAGTCGAGGGGACGATCATCATCATGGGCACCATTCCAAGCATAGCAAAAGGAGTAAAAGTAAGGAGCGAAAACCAGAAAGCAAGCATAAATCTGGAATGAGTAGCTGGTGGAGCTCTGATGATAATTTGGACAGCGATAGCACTTACCGAACCCCTAGTGTGGTAAATAGGCACCATGCAGATCATATATCCCATTGTTATCCTGAGGCACTCCAGGGGCATTTTGGGGATCTCTCACTGAAGACTTCCAAAAGTAACAATGATGTGAAGTGTTCGGCTTGTGAAGGGCTACCAATGACCCCTGATAGTAAATATATGAAAAGGAGTTCTTGGTCAACGCTTACAGTTAGTCAGGCTAAAGAAGCTTATCGCAAATCATCACTGAACTTAGATAAGCCTCTGGTTCATCAGGAAATCAAACCTTCCTTGAGGCCGTGCCATTACCTTCAGGTAAGAGGAAGATTTTCTTAAGGTTTGTAATGAAAAGAGCATCACAGTATATGCCATAATCATAGTAAAAAATACAAGGACAATCAGTGTATCGCTCAAAGAATTTCCATATGGCTCACCTAATGCAGATATTCCATGAAAGTGAGAAATGTCTAGCTCTTGCCTTTGTTTATGGAGCATAGATTAAAAACTATAAAAGCAGTGTGATATACATTAGTTTCAGGTCAGTGATTGTGTTTTCATCTTTGGAGTTCACACTGAACACCTTGATAAAATCCATATATCAAACAAAAAAAAAAAAGAAGCAGTTCTCCCAGCAGTCTGAGGGCTAGAAAAAGTGTTTCAAATACATCTGTGAATGAGTGATTTTAAAAGCAGGCTTTGTGGAATCCTATTTTTGTGTTCTTTTATTCCTTTTCTCCATGTTTTTGTAAGTAACAGAAGAATGGATTTACTGGTGTACCCAACTGCTTTGTTGTGATGATGATCACTCACATATTTGCTTTTAGTGATTGGGTCACCCAAGATCATATTGAACTGACTCTCTTTTGGGACCGCACTATAACAACATCTTTGTTAAAAGTTACATGGGTACCTCAGGGAGATAGATAGTTCAGGCCTGGCCCTCAGACTGGTTTTGGTGGTGTTCTGAACACTTGTTTTCTCTGGCAACAACCAAGAAGTTTCCACTTTCTCCTACACTTTAATTTTTATACCTTCTGCTCGATGCCATTTGCCACCTCAAAGTCATGCTAATGTAGCTATTTATCATGCTGCATAAAGATTTGTATTGTAAAGTGATGTGGGTTTTAAAAATAGCTTCCAAAATAATGGTTTTAGATGTTTACATCATTTACATGGCCCAGGTCCAGCATAGTCCCATCACAGCGACATTAGCACATCAAATTGCACAGAGAACTGTAGTGGGAGCAGAGCAGAAAGGAGGGAGTAGCTGTGAGGATAACTTCTTCAGCTAGCTTTGTCACTGGAAAAAATGCAGTATACAAACATTCCTTTAGTAATTTTTACTAAGTAAAGCCTGCAAAGTCCACGTTGTTCTGCAAATGTTCTCTTCTGTTGCTTTTTAAGGAACTTCTCTTTCTCCGGAACTTAATGTATTTTCACATTAACATAGGGAAATGTCTACTCCAGATTTATGTATTTGGAGATTTTCAGTTCCTCTGGGCTCTGCAGAAACTGGCAAACACGGATTAGCAATAAGCACTACACTTCTGTGCAGAACTCTCTCCCCTCAGAGATATAAGCATCCAATAGAAATGAGAACTTGAAAAGCCAGATCTTTTCAAATGCATATGCAGACATCCAGGATCAATGTTCTCTACTGAAACATGGAAAGTTTCTCATTGCAGAGAAAGTAAAATAAATTGCAGCCCTCATAGCATTACCATGCAAATTTATTCTAATCTAGACTGACAGCTGTGGTATTTTATCTTACTCAAGTACATTCTCATGTATGTAAAACAGATTGCACTTCCGTGGAAGTTTTTGATCCGACTCAACAAGGCAGAACTGGAAGTGCATCATATACAGACTTCCCATTGTGTCTAAGGCCACGTGTACACACAGCTCTGACATTACAGAGAAGTGTAGGTGTGACTAGCTTTTTCCTTACCATTACACACTTTACACTGAGGACTCTGGTTCCTCTACACCTCTACTTGGTTTTGTGCTTTCCTTCTCTATCAGTTTCATTGTTTGTTCTTCCCCCCCCTCTCTACATCTCATTTCTGTTTGTAAAAATCATCAGTTTTTACTTTTCACTGGCCTTCTCCATACTCCTAACTTATATTAGCATCCTCAAGTGAATGTGAAACACTGAGTTCACAAACTAACTTGGTTATCACTGAGCTTTAGATCAAGCCCAGTGAGAAGCTTGGGAAGTAGAAAAGCACATTTTGCAGAATCATTTTTTTATGCTTGTTATGGATTGGGATGACTACAGAAAGGAATTTTCATTCAGTAATCAGGAAGGTTCATCCACTGGCAGGTTCATCCAGCTTAAAATCTAGGAAATGGGAATTAAAATTTTTGCTGCACAGGGACTTTGTGATCTTTAAAAATGGCATAGTACCCAGTGCCTATTCATAGGGATCTTGTAATGGAAATCTGCTAAGACTCAAGTGCTCAGTTACTACCGAAAGGAATTTATACTGGTGTCCAAAGCAATAATACAAGTAATTCTATAAAAGGAATATTCTTATTACAAAATATTAAAATAAAATACATGTTCTGTCTTATCAGAATATGCCATTCAGAGCACAGATATCTTTCAGAGTGAGCAGCTGCCTTATTCACTAGCCCAAGGTCAGCAAACAAATTGAAGGGACCCCATTCTGTCAATGTCATAACTAAATGCTTGGTTTTGAAACTTCTACTTTGAGGAATGCTGTGCTGTCACACTGTAATCATTAAGACCGGAGATATGTCCCATTATTAGCTCTGCCATGAACTTTCTCTCTGACCCAGGAAATGTAATTTGTTAATCACTGCACACTTCAATTGGTCTATCTGCAAATCTGAGGAGGCATATTTAACTTTTCTTATGGCAGTGCAAGAAGCGTCACTGAATAATGATTGGATAAAAATAATCATTAGGTTCAGAAACTGAGAAAGGTAGAGAAACATGTCAGGATCCTTAGCCAAGAGAGTTTATGCCTCACTCCAGAATAGATGGCAATGAGAATTCAAGGGATTATGAAGTTGATTATGCAGCAGCAGATTTCCCTGAGGTGCACAAGTGAATAGATTAGCATAAAACCCCAAGGCCCTTCACAGGGTCTCTGTTTAAAGTATTACAGCACATGATATTAAGAGACATTTCTTCTGACTGATATCACCTACATATGTTTAATTCTTTATAAAATAAAGCTGTGAAATGATAGTCCTTCAATTATTTTATATACGAATACATATACCTCAGAATAGTAAAAATTAATTTTTTGTGTTTATATATTGATATTATCAATTATATATATAAATAAATTTTGTTTTAGTGCCTGTTTATATGAGGATTCACAGTTGCCAACTCACTTTCATATCTAATGGTTTTCTTATTATTATTTATTTTCAATACCTGTACAAAATATTGCTATTTCTGTTTTCCACTGGAAAGTTTTGATATACAGAGTCACAAACTGGAAAACCATGCAGTGTCTTAGGCCTGTGCTTGAGAGTTTGTTTTCTGTCTTTTGTTTCTGGGCTTCCATTTTGTGTTCCACCACAATTACTGAGCTGCCTTTTCATTCAAACTGAAACTCTGAAGAGTGAATAAAGGAATTCTCTCTCTAAGAAGGTAGATGCTAGCAAATTCATGAATTCCTGGGAAAAAAAAACATGAGAAAAGAGGTTTTTAAGGTGTCTGCACATTGTATGTTTCAGTAACGTCCTAGGGTTAAAAACATGTATTTCTTTAACCTGGTACATCCCCAAATTTAATCTCTGGCTCCTCTTTTAGAGTTTCACATTCCCTTCTCCTTTACCTACAGTTCCTGCAGCCGGGGGATCTCCTTGGACTGGGAGTGTGCTGCTCTAAGTCAGAGGTGGTTTCAGTCAACCAACATGCCTTCTTCAGCATGGATGGTCATCTAATCCTAAAATCGATGGTTTAGGAGAACTAAATCAGTTGAAATAAAGCTGTAAAATAATGATTTTTTTTTTTGCATATAAAACTCAGATCAGATTTGCATCACTCCTGCTACAGTGCAGGTGGGGGGAACATGCAGAAAGAAGGGACAGGGAAAGAGTAGGAAGCCTGTTGGGGGTGGGAGGCTGTAATGTCAACCAGATGGTCAACTAGCACCTCAAGAACAGAGGGCATCCATTTGTAACTGTACATTAACAGCATTTATCAGATCATATCTTATGAATGACAGTTATTATGCACAGGCCTTTAATTTATATTTTGGATGCAGGCAAATTGAGCTACAAATGCATTTCTGGGCACCAAATACTTCTGTCATCTCACTCAGCAGACAGAATAGCCCTGAGTAGATCATGAGTGCAGTAAAGCACACTTTTGTATAGTTTTAGCTATAGTTGCTGCTACTGCTTTGCATGTCATTTTAATTTTAATATAAAATATTTTACGAAAAAGATAAATGAGCTGTGAGATCTCTTCTGTCTTCATCAGTTGTTTTGGCTAATTAGGTTCCACACATGTACAGTGCAGTGACTTTGATTAATTCCACCCTGATATGAGCACTAGTGAGAAGCAAAGATTTTTAAGAGAAAAAATGGGTAGGAACTAGATAGCTGTGTTAAAATGATGCAGACAAAAGTGCTGCTTACATTTTCCAGAACTAAAATAACTTTAAATGCTAGTTAAAGAAAAGTAATTCCTACAATAAAGCCAAAAGATAGGCAAGAGCATAACACTCATCATCACTGTAGTTCTGGAGCACAGTGCTATGTGTCACTGATTAATATTCCTTCCTCACCCATTCAACAGCCTGCAAAGCAGCAAGCAATCGAGGTAAACATACCACAAGGTACAGTGAATGAGTCAGCACCAAAAAAAGAAATAGCATGTTGTTCTAAAAATGTCTTTAGCCCACTCCTGTCTTCCTAGTGCATTTAAGTATTAGCGTCATCCATTACAGCAGTGGCACTGCTAAGCGTGTGGGTAATAATGTCAGCTGTGTACTCTACAGAATGAAAGAAAAGCAGAGTTGGTTTCATTAAAAAAAAAAAAGGAAAAAGAAAAAAGCAGCAGTTTCAACAAGGTTCTTTGCTGGATTAAGCTATGCCTACATGGTGAAAAGCTTTGAGGACAAGCTAACGGATAAATAGGCCTTGAGCCCTCAGCTACATTTTCCCAGGAACTCTCCTGGGGACAGGACAGATTCCCACAAATGAGACCATTGCCCTTGTGAGACATTCTACTGCTTTGCACTCTCACTCTGGTTTGCAGGGATGGATGGATTTGAACTCAATGCACTTTTCTCAGCACTTCATCTTTGTGAAACTGTGTTGTATTTGTTTTCTTGACATAAAGCCCATATATGAACTACAGAAACTGCATCCAATACTCTACCAATGAGTGCACAGCATGGAGTTAGGCAGAGCTAGCAGATTTTTGATACTCACATCCAAATGACTATCACCCACGCTGCCTCTCACAATGATTTATGACCAGTCACCACTCAAGAATTAACTGGGTTGTTTCCACAGCAGGAAAAGCTAGTAGAGACAGTAGGATAGCAGGGTAGTCTGCATCCTAAATCAGCATGGACATGTGCTGTACCATTTTGTTTTCTGCAGTCCATTAAAACACCACAACGATGTCTCTGCTACCCCTATGCCCCCGCAGTCAGGAGTGGAGATGTGTAAGAGACACATATAATGCCCAGAAAATAATGGGCATGATGGGACAGTTAATGCCCCACAGTCCATTTGGTGTTAATGTCAGCCTGAAACATGTTGTGGAACATTAAATAAAAAAGAGTATTAAAGCTGACACTTCCCTGTATTAACAGAATGCTGATGGGTTTGTGTATCACAAATCCCAGAATACTTCTTAAATATCCCTTCCAAGGAAGAAGAAAAAAAAAAAAGGAAAAAGAAAAAAAGGGAAAAAAAATTACATTCACTCAATGATAGTGTAAAGCTCTGACCAACCAGCTGTGTCAAATTACTAGTATCTTGAATTGTGTTAATCAGTGACACAACAATGCACTGTTTCCATGCCCATGTACTAAGATCCTCATACTGGATAAAATGAATTGCTGACGCTTTTTTCCAAACAAGACTAGAAAGATTTCAGAGTTAGTATTTTCTGAAAGCTGCCAAAACAAGTCCCTATTACTGTGGAAATGTCAAAGCTAGGAGTAGAAAAGGGAGGCCATGATCCCACTGCCCTTTAATCAGGGGGAATTGTCCTTTATAACATTAGTATTGTGTTACCAAATTGTTTTTCAATGTTCACTTCACTGAAGCTGAAGGCTGACCTTTGCGGTTGTTACTCAAAGGTGTCATTGGTTCTGAAGAATTTTCAGCCAGGAGTAACTTATTATTTTATACACTCAGGCCAGTTGCGTCTGTCAAGCACGACTGCCAGGAACACGCACTTGGAGCTGTAATGACTGCACACTCTCTTAGGCCAGAGGCTTGCTGCCTAGGGCAGAGCCAGCTCCTCTCCTGAGCAGTCCATGCCATTTTTCCTGCCAGGAGGTGACTGTAAAAAAGTGATGAAGTATTCACAAATACTGCATTGGTTTGTGTTTGTTTTTTTGGGTTTTTTTCCATGTGGTTTTGGCCATCTTACAGTGCTGTGCTTAAAGGTTGCTTTCTAAATTGGAGTTGCAGATGTATTTAAATGGTTGATTTTCTATACGGACACCATTCCTGGTACTTCTGGTAGGGAAACATCTTTTGAAAAGTGTGCAGGTAGTCAAGTGTTGCACAGTAGCTAGAGAGAAAAAGAAATACTCATTTCTGAAAGCTAATTAATTGCAGTCATCTGGAATGAACTGTTCAAAACTGTCAATGATGAGTTAAAATCAGAAAATGGACGAAAGGCAAAGATAAATATTATACAGCCTTTAAAATTATTTATGTTTTAAAGACATGCACTGATTTTTGTTTTTTTTTCAGTAGTAGACATATAACAATTAGAAAACAAGAAAAAATAAAAGCTGATATTATTTCCTGCTTAGATTAAATAATCTAAGCTACAGGCCACTTGTAGCAGGCCAAAGCTCTGGGTATGCTGCCTTTTAGGCTCTTCCTCCTCTAGCCTTATAATATCTCTGCAACACTGGAGTCCTTGCTACATCCTTAGTCTCTGTGTTTTCAGAGGTGCTGTGCATTGCAAGTATGTTGGAAACACTTCTTCCTTTAAAGGCATTTTTGTCTCTTACTTTATATTTCTGTGATCTTGAATGATCTGTGGGGTCTTGCCCCACTAAGGAAAATTTACAGTTGCTGATGTTATAGTCCCCTGGACCTCTCCCGCTGCTTGTCTGTCAGGCAGCCTAGTTGGTAAGTATATTCCTGGCTCCCCTTCATCTGTAGTGAGAGACAAGCTGCAATCCAAATTAGGTCTTTAGCCTTTTGATGCTTGGTTTTAGCAGAATTAGAAATTAATTCAATTTATAGAAAAAGACTTAAAGGAAAATGCACCTCTGAGCTGGCCTCAAAAGGCGAAGACATAGGAAAACAAACTCAGTGCATGATTTTGGCAAATTAATTGGCAGAAAAGCTACATTTTATGACAAGCATGCAAAGTTCCAAGTTGTGATCTTCAATGTTTCTGTGAACTTGCATTGCTAAAATAATTGCTACCTTATCAAACTTCATATTGTCAGGATAATTTCCTTGGCACTGCATCCTGATCCTCAGTACTGTTACGTGGCTCAGCCTCTCTCGGGCATTGTTTTCATCCAAGCTAGCCAGTATGTTCCTAAACTCCTTCCTGAGTATTGTTAGTTCAGGGCTTAGCACAGGCCAGAGAATGTTTGTGGTAGCCACAGTTTTGGAGGCAATGGGTGTGGGGTGCTGCAGAGCAGCTGACCTCCAGGCAAGGTAGTGGATCTTCATTTACTAATATATGCACAGCCCTGGGGTAGTCGCCACACTGTTTTGCACCCTTATCTCTCCCCGGTCATGCAGCAGCACAGTGAGATGTAGCAACACACCAGTTCAGCTGAACACTTACCTTTACTTATCTTTATTACTGTTGTTAGGGTAATTTTCCAGGAAGCACTCTAAGTCACTTGACCATTACTAGCATTGCTTGAAAATCTGAATATTGCTTAAGGAAAACCTGCTCCACTGAAGTTGATGGTAGTATAATGTTAAAGTGGCTTAAACTGACCACAAAGCAGCATCCAGGGTCACCTACCAAAGGAAATATCCAGCCAACTGGAACGCAGGTTTCTTGTTTGAAACCCTAATGGTTTTGTGTCCTAGACTGAGAGACTATAAACAGGTTCTCATTTAAGTACAGGCCACATCTCAGCTCATATCAAAGTTCTGGCACAAGATCGCAGTGAGCTCTACGCTTAAAAAGGTTAAAATCACTTACAGTGTGGAGGAGCCTATGACCTCTATCTGACAGCACCTTGCTCCACCATGTCAAAACAGCAGAGTCCAGAGGGTCCCAGAGAGACTGAGCAGCGCAGCAGTGGAATTGCAGGTGGCTGAACTGCAAGGTCTGTGCCATAAATACGAGCACAGATGGTGATGAGGTGGGAATTTGTCCCGCTTTCATCCAAACAGTATAAACAAAGCCACAGAGTCCTCACAACACTAATTGCAGTGTTTAACCATCCTCGAATTCACGTCATTTCTGGAGAACTGGTTAGGAAACAGTGCTGGTTCCTTTTTTTATTTTTTTATTCATCCTTGTTGATATATGAGTTATAAAGCATTATTTAAGTAAAAAGAAAACAGTTCTGTAAAGAATACAGAAGTGGTGACTAAGCAATCCTGAGTACACCAGACAGAAATCTTCTTTTCATCAAGGATTACTTAGTGCAGCCTTGGTTGGAACTACATATGACAAACTAAAATTAGGCAGGAAGTAATCTTGGTAATAATTTCCCTATTCAAACATCTCCCAGATGGAATAGTATGTTTGTGTTCTATGATCTGCATGGGTGTCCATTCCATTACCAACTCCCAAATTCCTGAAGTCAAGGTGTTTTCTACACAGTGTAAAGCACATATTGTTTGGGGCCTATGCAATTTCCTTCCTCTTCCTTGTAATATTCTGGCTGTTCGTAGCAAAGCCTGGAGAGAATGGCTGGCATGGTAAGGATGACTCTTGTTTTCTGATATTAGCTCCTGCCTTGATTGTGAGTGTCAACAGACTTTTGGGAATGCTGCAAGAACTTGTTTTGCTTCTGAGCTGCCAAGGAGTTCAAGGAGTAGAGGGTGGCATGTGAACATTAAAGCTAATTATGAAGATCGGCATTTTTAGTGGTGAGGAGGAGTCCCTGGCATGTTTTGCAGAGATTTTTCAATGGCTTCATTGTATAATTCATGTTCTTTGAAAAATGAATCAGCACATAAAAAAAAATTAAAAAAAATACACACAGAAGAAACAAGTCAAAAGTGTGTACTGAGAATGGTGGTGAGTTGTAGACACAAAGTTAGCTACTGAGGAAACAAGCTTCTCTTTTCAGATACTGCATTCTTCTTTCCTGCAAAAAGCCAGACCAACAGAGTCTCAAGTCCACAGCCAGGAAACAGGAATGTCTTAGTATCACTAACTTCAGAGGAAAATAGTTAAAATTGGTCAGTGTCCCTTCTTCAGCAAAATTTTTAAAAACACAGGAGGTCCAGCTCCCACCTCCCACTGTAATATCAAAGAAACTTTCTCCCATTGCAAAAAATCATCCCTGTCTGTCTTCCGAGATTGTCATTTACTTTCATCTACTTGCAGATGTGCATAAAGGCTGTTTTTCTGAGGGTCTTTGAAGAAGACATGATTTAAGAGAAAACCTCTTACCTGATTTTCATTTTGTGTCCTTTTTTTCTGGGTCGCGTTCTTGACCAGGCCAAGAAAACACAAAATTACAAAAATTATGTATCTCCTACCTATTGTTTCATATCTTACCCTTCTTTACATCATCTACATCATCTAATGTCATGCACAGACAGCTCCTGCTTCTAGTAAAATGTGAGATTTATATTACTAAAACAAGATTTAAGTCATAATGAATATTTCAGTGCATGTTACATCTGCATGCTAATGAAATTTCACAGGATTGCTATGAGGTAGGTAATCCTTACTTTAACCTTTGGGAATGAGAAATATGAAGAAGTGATAGTCATCTCCCTCCACTGAAGCCATATATTTAGAAATGTTTCATTTTAGGTAGTAAAATGCTATGCCAAGTTTTAAGCAGATAAGGAGTTTAGTGGTGGAACACCTGTAAAATTCTGGAAGCTGGGAGCAAATGGCTTAGAAGTGGGTGGAACAACAGGAGCAGATCTGTCTTGAAATGTCAGTGGCTGTTCCCAGTTTGACTACTTTAGCTAAATCCTAAACTGAAATAAAAAAAATCGAGAGTGGTCAAAGTCCAAAGGAATTAATATTTCATTGTTTCTTTCAATTTTGTCGTCAGTATGGCATAGATACAAGGTTGCATATTCACACTGCTAGAACTAGTTCTAGGGAGCCTAGATTACCTACTCTGATCAGGTATAAAGAAAAACTGCTTTACCTGAGCATGCTTTGAGCAGAAGGCTGAATTAGAGAACTCCAGAGTTCCTTCCAACCTCAGAGATCCCATGACTTCTAATTTGTTCTGGAGGTTTGGTGAATCCATCCCCATTGCCTCTGACAACATGCTGTTGCTTAAAGACAGAATCTGTGCTCTCTGAGAATCAGGGGATGGACTTACAGCTGAAGTCCAGTCAAAGTCCAAAATCCTTCCAACAGGCCTAGTGTGAGCCCAGTCAGTACACCCAACAGGAAGAACAGAACCATAGAATTGTTTAGGTGGGAAATGACCTTTAAGGTCATCGAGTCCAACAGTTAATCCAGCACTGCCAAGTCCACCACTAAACCATGTCTCTAAGCACCACATCTACATATGTGGTGAAGATAAATACATCCAGGGATCCCTAAATAACTCCAGGGATGGTGACTCAACCACTTCTCTGGGCAGGCTGTTCCACTTTAATCAAATTAAAACACAGTGTAAAATATATTATATAATAAAAGAAGATAAAGGAGAACTGTGCTAATACAAGTACGTACTGTTTCTATAAAAGGGAGATATAAATAAGATCTAGAATAAAATTCAGAAATCATCACTTTCACGGTCATTAACAGATCACATGACACTTTAGGTATTTAGCCAAAATTAGTAGTAAGGGATATTTCAAGGCATGAAGTAACAAAGAACAAGGATAGTGACATTTCTTCAAAAGAAAGGAAATTTGTTTTTATAGAAACATAGTTTCTAGAATACCCACTGTGAGATGATAATTTGCTTTCTTCCTGTACAAAGTCAAGCCCCATCTTCTCAATTCTCCTGGTTGCATTCTGAGCAGCAGGATGTACACCAGTTTGGAGCACAGGTACTTCTTTCTTTGTTAAGATACTCCACGAGTTTTATACCCTTTTACATAAAACTCAGGCGAGTGTTTGACTTAGGGGCTATAACTAAGCTCCCTCCTTTCAAGTAAGTGCCTGGATCATGAAGCTGCATCACATCCTTTTATGTACATGAAGGCCCTCTCTTCTAGCCAGTCCTCCCCAGGCAATCTGTGAGTGCTTCATGAAAAGGCCACGAGTGACAAAAGAGAAAGAGAGCATAACAGTTTATTTATCAGCCCCGTCTTCTTCCTGAGCTCTCCAAACATTATTGATTAGAAAGTTATCAATAAGGTCTCCCACTTCCACAGCTGTTTCATCATGGAAGGAAAAAGTAAGACTGCTGTACTTTGGAAAAAAAAAAAAATCTGAACTTTTCTTTGGAAGACAAAGTTAGGCTGTGAATGGGAAATAACTGAAGGGCCATTCCGCTGCCTGTAATCACATACCATAAACCCAAGAAAGGAGAAGCATTTGAGATTTTTCTTTACGCTTTACATTTTGATTGCTTACTAAAGGGACCTTTCCGATGCTACTCTGATGGAGCTAACTTTCCTAAATGTCTTTATGAGGAATTTAGAGTCCTATCTAAGGTTCTGAAGTTCACTCTCAAATCAGCTCCATAACAGGTAGTAAGTGATAGGTACCAGGTGCTTTAATAAGATTGGCCCTAGGTGACTAATGTAAGATATCAAAATGAATCAGTAGCAGAATAATTGAAAGATCTCAAATTTTCTGAGCCTGGTGCTCCTCACAGTAACAGTCCATGAAATTTATGGAAGAGGCTCATCTTTCTCTGTAATAGTTATAACCATATCAGCAGTCAGACCTTGTCAGCTAGTTGTTCTTGCAAACGGAAATTCATATGGTAATATGCAGTCTAACTCCTCTGTGGATAGAAGCTACATATACAAGGATTCATGTTAACATCTAGAACAGAAGGAAGGCCTTTTTAGGCATTATAAATATCAGCAGTCATCACTATACGCAAGTAGATAATTAGGGTAATTATTCTAAATTAGCAGCTGCAAGCCCTGCAGATGGGAATTTCAGGGGTTGGTAGCTATTGTAAGAAAGCATTTCTTCAAGCTGCAAAGCCTTTCCATATTTTGAAAAATATTTATTCAATGACCCTCATACATGATGTTAAACATTTTTGTTAATATTTCAAAATTAAAATCTTTCCTGCACTAGTATAATGTTTATGCTATTCTTTAAATCTATGTTGGGTCTGAGATGGCCTGGATTTGGAAAGATTTTTCCTATCAGCTCAAGTAAATGAAGAACCAGGCTAAACTGGAACTCATATTTTGCTTCTGTTCTCAGTCCATGAGGAAAAATAATGTCAAGTGCCCTTTTGTTGGCTTTTGAAGACAGGAAAAAGACTTCAGCTTTTCCCCAAAGCTCTGCATGAAACCTGAGAGAAGACATTGTCAAACTTGCTCACCAGGTTCCAGAAACATTTTCCCTGTGTTGGTTGCATTGTGTTCCTTTGAGCATCATAAGGGAAAGAAAATAAACCACATATTTTAATTGTGAATAATTTTTATGCAATCATAAATGTTTCTGTGATAGCCAACAAGTTGGTCTGATTAGAAAAGGATTCTTGGTGCTTCTGAGCACATCAAAAGCATGAATGGAGCAGAGCTTCTTGTTTTCAGCTTTGGTCTTTAGCTTTTATGTGAATTCATTTAACTTATTGATGCAGAAAGCAAAAGAAATGTAATCAACAGAAACAGTAAGGCATATAACTGTAAGATTTGTCCTTATCACAGCGAAGAAGCTTCATTTTTTAGAGACTTTAATGTAAAAAATCAGTCCTTCCTATCTTTTAAAGTAAGATTTCAACTTCAATCAACAAATAAGTCTGTATTTACTAATTTAAATCCAGTCTTTATCTAGTTATTTGAACATAGAATTTCAGAGAAAATAAAGTTGAAGTAATAATTTTTTGCATTTGAGTAAGTAAAAGATTATTTGATCCATGTATTTTTAAACTTTCTATTTAATTATCTTTGAGCTAAAATGAAGGAAATTTCAAGCCAAAATAATTATTCTTTGAAAAAATTATGATTTTTTTTTTTAAATTAAATGAATAGTAAGTCTGAACATGATAATTTAGCTTTAGTACTGAAAATTGTATCTTGCAGTTGTCCTATGTAGATGCCAATAACTGCTTTTTCAGCATTTGGATTTTACTTTAGCCATACTGACATACAATTAATAAAGAATATTTAGAAGTGAGAGTATACTTGTCTGAGACCCCTGATGAACTCACTGTTATCAGCTGAAAATCTGTGTGCAAATTTTTAAGAGGTTAAACTAAGCTCCTTCTTGCAATTTAGAGCATGTCTACAAATAGATAGTGCAGTTCAGCTCACAATATATGAGTTGGTTGTTTCTTGAGTTCCAACATTTATAAACTAAAAATTTTCAACTTGGAAGTTGGCATTAAATGGCCAAATCACCTTAGAAAGTTCTGTTTCTGAAGAATAAAAAATTCATTACTTGTCTTTTGAAAATGAAAAAAAAAATAAAAACAAAAGGAAGTATTTAAATATATGAAAAGAATAAAACACATTCCTTGTGTGTGTGTTTTATGGTTCCCATTAGGTACCTCAGGATGAATGGGGAGGATACCCGGCTGGTGGGAAAGACGAAGAGATCCCCTGCAGAAGAATGAGAAGTGGGAGCTATATTAAGGCCATGGGAGATGAAGAAAGTGGAGACTCTGATACTAGCCCCAAGACATCACCAAAACTAACAGTTCGACCAGAGTCATTATTAAAATCCATTGGACAAAGACCACTGGGAGATCATCCAAAGTAAGCTTTGCTGTACCATGTTATACACCCTTCTGAAAGCTGCCATGACTTGGGTAATTTTTGTCTTATTGGCATTGGTCAGCATCCATAAGAAAAAGCGATCTGTAGTTAAAAAGGTAGCTTGAGTGGCTTCATTTTAAATTAGGTACTATTTCTTGTGATTACTGGAGGAAAAACTCTCATCTTTCTATATCCATGAAATAAACCTGTTATGTTTACTGAAGGAAATATATGCATATTTTTGTTAAAAGTTCAAAATTCTGAACTTTTCTTCTCTAGGACTGTTTTATAGTATATGTCTTTGTTATTTCATTTATTTTTCTCAACTATAAAATGCACTCTATTCTATACTAGACATAATAGCAAATATATAATTGTACCATATATTTGGCATCTTACACTTTTTTTATCAGTACAATGCTTTATTTATCAGCTATACTGTACCATCCTGATTTAAACACATTGTAGAGGCTTTTGTTTGACTAGGTTATTTCTGATACATACTACTTGCAATATGACCTATTAAATAGCTAAAGCAAATCTCAAAACTATAGGGAAATATGTAGCTATGTATGTTTTCTGTTAGATCTTTATTTTTCTCTCATTTTTATTCTTTCAGTATATAATTTTATAAGTAAACTGTAAGTACACTTGTGAGGAGAGTTTCAAAGCTGTAGCCTGATTTAAAATCTGCACCTTCTATTAATGCAACTAGGCATTTCTCATGACTCAGAAAATTGATCTTTTTGCCTGGGACATAAACTTAAGAAATTAAGAGTGAAACCTTGGACCAAAGGTTGTTTATTGTTCTGTGGTTAATACCTTGTGTAGTATACCATAGTGACTCACATTTTCATAAAATAAAATAGAACAAAAGCTTTAGATAAAAATCCTTTGGGGTTAATTAAATTGAATTATTTAGCTTGCAGTGTGCAAGAAAACCAACAACTTTCACCATTAGTGATTAGGAGAGTTGACAACTTTATTGTATCATATAGTTTGGTCATGCCTATCAGTAGGCTCAATTCAGGTACACAACCAAAGGCACCTGTACCATGAACTGCTGTAAGATTTCTGAGATAGCATAAAACAAGATATACAAATCTCTGCTCTCACTTGGCAACTGAAATACCTTAGGGCCTCTCAAAGGGAGCCAGAGACATATGTTTAGTCCACTGAGACAAATTCTGAATGTAAGTCTGCAGGATTCACTAGAATATTGTTTCTGAGGAGGAAACCCGGCCTATAGCAAAAGTACTGCTGGCCTGAGTACAGAAACCTGACCACGTACTCTGAGAAGGTTTTGAAGTGGTCCCTGGCAAACACATCCCCTGGGCCTATTAGCACTGTCGCAGCCGCTGCCTGGCTGAGGTCTGGGCACTGGTGTAGGACAGCTGTCATTCCCAGAGACAGTTTGGTTGCAGCCATCCCAGTTTTGGAGGGTATGTCTTATCCGTTCTAGTACTACAATTTAAAATCTTTTCTCAGAGACTGTTCCAACTTTCCAAGCACTTAGACCAAATAAAATACATTCTATGCTGTTGTTTGTTTTCAGCTATGGCTGGACCACCCACAAAGGGAATCTGGGTAGCAGGACAAATTTCCCAGTACATGGCAGGTCTTGATGCCTGCCCTAGATGACTACAGCTTACAAACAGGTCCAGGCAGCAACTAAACATACATACTCAAACAAGGAATATATTTCAAGAAAAAAGTATTCCTGATCTGTTAAATCTTGAAGGCAGGTGGTTATTAGTGGGTCAATACCAAATGATTTGTCTTTTGTCTGTTTTCCACATATTGCAAGTACACCATTCAAAATATTATTACTTAAAACAGGGGTGCAGTGTTGATGCATGTGCTGGGATTGACAGCTGTGCCTCTTCATGGCCCCACAGGATTTCATGGCATGGTTGCCACTAACCACAGTCAGAAAAGGAGGAATTCTTTTGTAATACTGTGAAATATTATTAGGGGCTCTGCTGAGAATTTGTCACTAACACTACACTAGGAATAATTGAGCAGCCAGGCAACTACTGACAGATATATTTTAAATCCTCAGTTTTTCCTTAACCAGAAGGACCACACCTTGAATGTGCCAGCCTAACATACATGGGTTTTTCCAGTGAACTTCAGGCAGAATTGTGACAATTATTCTGGTTCTTGTATGCCTTTCTTCCAAAAATCTTCAAATTTCAGCAATCCTAAAGCCGACAGAAAATTTCTTGTTGCACAGAAATACAAAGTGCTGATTCTAAACCTGGGTTTTCACCACAAGCCATCTCCTCCCAGTATATCTCTGTCTGGCACCCTGTCACTGTGGTTACCTTTTATGTCTGGCAGATTTCTATGAAGCATGCAGCAATGGGTAATGCTTGTGGAGCTTTCCTTGCTCCTCCAGCATGGCTTACTAATCCCCATTGCATGCTGAGTACCACTGATCCTGCTGCTGAGCCAGAAGCCAGGGCTTTGAACAGCATTCCTGCATGTATAGCAGGGCTGAATAGCATTCCTGGCATGTGTTATGAGAAATTACATAATTCAAGATGTCAGCTGCATTATCTGGCTTTTTAGCTTGTTTACCCAGATGGAGGGAGCTAGTGCACGGAAATAAAATGGGGTTTTAATTCTCTTAGCCCTCTGCTTGGGTGATAGTTTAGCTCAGAAATGGGGTCTGCCAGAGCACCAGCAAACCTGTAATAAAAGCTGAATATTGATAGTTTTGGCAATATAAAACCATGCATTGGCTGCAAAACACATGTAGATAGATTTCATATGACTAAACCTAGTTTTCTATTAGTAACTTAAATAGGATAAAACAAAAATTACAACAGCCTTCACTTAACCTTCAACAGATGTTTGACATGTGTGTATGTTTCTCCTTTGAGTTTTATCAGGCATCTTTGCAAGGATTTTTTTCCCATTTAAATTCTGTTTCTGCTTAGACAAAAGTAAGAACTATTTTGTTGCTTTGTGTTGCTTAAAGATTCAGCAAATTAAAAGTTTATAAACAATAAAACTGCATATTTTTGTCTGAGTAAATAACATGCAAATAGATAAATATAACTGATATAATGCAAGTATTAAAATTCTGAAATAATATCTTTTATGTTGCTTTTGGCAAGCAGTATATTTTGTTCCAAACAGGAATAAAAAAGAAGTGCAGAGGCTGCCACTGCTGGTTTGTACAGCTGACAGAAGCAGATCATATACCCAAGCACTGTCATCTGATCACCAACTCTGTCAAACTAGGCTAGCACAGCCAGCATGATTGCCAGCCCTCTTCCAGCCTAGGACACCTGGCTCACCTCTGGATAGCGCCCAGGCATGTTTCAGGGACTGACTGTCCCTGTTAGATGCAGCCATCCTCTCTGTAGGACAAGAAAGCTTAACCATACAGGTCAATTGGCCAAAGGGTCAGGCAATGGATGTGATTTATTTCTGAGTATAGCTCTAGCATAAGGGGCTCATTTTTTTCTGGACCTTTCAAAACCTCTATGTGCCTAAAAATCTAGATTATTCACTGAAGATAAATGCATTTAAGTTCTTTTTTAATGAACGCTGTTTCAAAAAAATAAATAGTATGTTGCACCGCTTAGTCCTATAACATCAAGCTGAAGGCCAATGTAATTTATTAGCATTATTATGAAATTGCTTTTGAGTGAAATATAATGCAATAAGGCTTGGTAGTGGAGACAGGAGACATACCTGAATCTGCTTCCTTTCTACTTTTTGCTTTCTTGGAATGGTGCCAGCAGTCCTATTTAATGTGGAAATTATCTTGACTCCCACTAGTCCAGGAGAAAAAAAGTTGTTTGTTTGTTGTTTTTTTTTAGTTTGTGGTTTGGGGTTTTTTTAACTTTTTTTTTTTCTTATTTTGCACTATGGTTAGACATACAAAATCTTTCCAATGTCAGTTTTGGTATATTATGAACAAATAGTATACCTAGTCTTCTAGAGGTGAAATGCTAGCCCTTTCTATTCAGTCCATTGCTTTCCGCTGTGCTGCGATGCTGCTGGGGATGAAGTTAAACTGTGTTGGAAGGCAGTTTGCAGAGGTAGCTTGTAGAAGGTAGGTTGCATGCTGTGAGGTATTTTCCTTTTCAGTAAAGGTCAAAACAACTGAACAGTTTATGGAACTGATAGCTGAAACAAAAGTAACGCCTGTCCTAAAAAGGTTTTGTGGAATCCTGGAAGAGAGACTGACTCACATGATTTGTAAGAGTATCCTTCCAACATAGTAAATGTCATTTCTCCATATTTCTGACAAAATCAAGTAAAGCTGAGAAGGAAGCATCAGAGACACTGGGATCCAGAAAGCAAAGCTGAAAAGAAACTAAGAATTTGGGACTCTGCAATAGAAAAACAATTCTATGACTGAAGATAATATTCCAGTTATTTGATGATTCTCATTTTCAGGAAAAGAGTACTTAATATACCGATTATGTAAATGAACAGGATAACACTGTAGAAATAGCAAATTCCATTTTCAGTATCTCCTTTTTGAAGTGTTGCCAAAGACTCTGAAAACCATCTAACCATTTAGTCAAAAGGGATAACAATAGCATTTAGCCCAAAGTAAATACACCCTATTTGAAGATCATACTGGTATCACTCACACAAATGAATAGTCATGCTGTGCTGAAGTTTTCCATTATGTTCTGAAGTGACTCAGAGGAAGCTAAATGCTGCAAACATGAAGATGATATAGGTTAAGCTACAAAAAACAAATTCAGTGATAGCAACGTGTAGTTCTCTTTTGTGAACCTCTAATGGCAGACTTTTCTGTGTCAACTGGTAGTCCAGACACCTTAAGCTGATGGGTGGGCAGACAGAAAGACATGTGAGCAGATAGGTAATACAAAAATGCAGTGTTTCAGTGAGGCAGGAAATCTGCCATAGCACAAATTATTTGGCAAACTGCCACAGTACTGTACACTGATACTTTGGTTTGTCTTGACTATGTTCTTCACTTAATCCTCTGCTTGGTTTTGGCCCCTATATGGAAGGAGTGTCTTAATCTCTGAGTCACAGTCACAGAGAGAGCATATGTGCCTCCCTTGGATCTTTAACATCTTTGTGTTGTATGTTATTTAAGCCCATAGCACACCTGAAGAGCACAATACATGTCTATATTTCAGCCACTCTTATTGACAGTCTGGTATCTCAACACAAAACACTTTATTCAGTATTTTAAGCTAATAATGCCAAGTAAGATGTGAAATGGTTGATATCTTTTCTGGGTTTATGGTAAACCAGATCAAAAGAATGACCTTTCACTGCTCTCCCCCTTTTCAGAGTGAGAGATTTCATCCTTCCATGGCCATGCTAACTTACACTTATCTGGACTATTATGCCCACATGTTCTGTTCTGCAGACTCTATTATGGCAACAAAAATATTGCCAAAGCACACAGCAAGGGGATTAAACTGCAACAAGAAGATCTGACAGCACTTAGCTGCCAGACCCCTTGGCTCAGCAGGAATCATGGAACAGCACAGGCTCCTCTAAGACATGTGGGAAATCTACATTAAAAAAAAAAAAAAAAATCCATTTGCAGCTATTTGTGCTTACCATAACATGCTTACAACATGACAAAGTGAAAGCCAAACAAGAATTTTGGAAGCAGTGCATGAGAACAATCCTTTGTCTTTTCATCTGTCTTTGCCTATGACAGTGCAGACACCCTTATTGTTTAGTGACAAACAAATTTATGGGTATTTCTCCTAGAGACATACCATTTGCTAAGTGCAAACAGAGGAGGCTGTGGGTAAGGTGCACCTGTGGAGGAGCGGGTGTGCTACCAAAAACATCACAAACTGAGAGTTAAAGAATACCTTTCTAGCTAGAGAAATTAATGTCCTATTTCAATATTATCCATTGCTGTGCACCAGTGATGCAAGCCTTTTTTAATTTTTAAGGTAAACTTCAATTTGCCATTAACTCTTCTTCTCCATTTTAATTAGGAATGGTTTTGAAGCCATTCCTTAGAAATATTTTCAATAGAAGAGATGGGGGAAATCACTATAAAAGAAACCCCTCATCTTTTATATGCTTTTTATTTATCTTTTGGTTTTTCCCCTCAATCTTCTGACTCTAAAAAGCCTCATTACACACTTCATTAGTAGCTTTCCAAGGCCCTATAGTGTACTAGCATCTACTCAGAGTCTCTGAGGGGTGAAATTGGAGATTTACTGAGGAGAGTTTGAGGGCTAATTACAAAGCCTTATCAACTAATAATGCAATCAGAGGGCCACGGGCACAGTGATAGTGTTCTCTGCTGCAGTCAATAAGATCTGGGTTAGATTAGTCTGCAGGGTTAAGAGGCAATGCTGATGAAGGGCAGACAGTCATCTTGTTACCTAGGAAGCACCTTTTATGGGGTCAGAAGATATCCCCATCCTTTCTTTGCAGAACAATAGGAAATGCTCTTAAGCAGTGTTAGGCATCTTGTTCTCTGAGATTGGGCATAGTGTGAAACCCAGAGAGCCATTGAGCCCAGATCTCCTGTCTCACTGCAGTAAATACCAGCTTTATGTTGCAGGGCTGAAATGTATTACCCTGGATTAGGAATGGAAAGGGGATCCTAAGGCTCTAAACAAAGTGCAGAGTCTTTTCAGGAATAAAGCAGGCTTTTCTCAGAAAGATGCAATTATGTGACGGATTGTGGTGAAAATGAAGTAAGATTCAGGCCAATCTCACAAGCACAAATACTGACATCCAATAGAAAATATGCTTCTGGTGCTTATTCATTTCTGCTTCCAACAAATATGTTAGCTTTACTTTTAACTTCAAAAAGATCAAACGCTGATTTTCTCACTTTAGTTTTTAATAAAAACTAAATGGGACTATAAAGCATGTGCACAGAAACACTTCTTCAGGCAAGGATTTGAAAATTAAGATTCTTTTGGTTAAAAAAAAGCAGAAATATTATATATATATTAACTTTTACCAACCTACTCAATTTTTTCTCCAGAAATTACAGTTTTCCTAATAACTTTGACTTCAGCATAACAAGGTCACTTATCTGCTTAAGATGTATTTGCTTTAATGGACTTACATGTGTTTTTGAATAAACCTCATGTGCAGATGCTTTACTGAGTCCTGATAGTCCGTAGTCTATATTTGTTCTAACCAATTATGACTATTTGCATGTGTACATGTATTTATATGTACTAAAAGCAAATAAGAAAAAAAAAAAAAAAAAGACGTGAGATAGCTACCTGAATAAAATTATGAATATTTCATTTTTGTAAATGAATTTAGGAACATACACCCAATATTTGAGTTCTGCTTAGAACCTTAGGTCCATTTGCTGAACTGCTACATGATGGTTTAAATGCCTCTGAGTTTTTGTCATAGCATCTGCCTGAGTTTTGTTGATGCTCACAAGTTCATTGCCTACTCTGCAGGGTAAGCTCAAAATAGGATATTGGAACCAGACTTTTAGGATTAGCTATACATTAGGTATATGTGCAAATCTGTCACCTTTTACACACAAGAGCTCTGAGTTTAGATTTCCCACATCATACTTTTTTTTATTACATGCACATTTTGAGTGATTTGGAATACAGGCTTGGTTGAGCCTACATTCACTCTATCTTTGCAAGGAATGATCAAACCACCAGACTGTTTAACTATTCTGATGATTTCCTCTCATTCTCTTCTGGTTCATGTTGTACCAAATCCTGAAACACTTAATGATAATAAGGGTTCTCTCCTACCAGTGATTAATAGGCATTTCATAAGGATAGAAACAGCAGTCTCCACATTTTTCCTAGCATATTCCTGTAATAAATCAAATGTTCAATAACTTTCAGGAACATTTTTTTTTAAAGGTATGGGTTAATGATGAAACATATAGGCATCTTAACAATCTAATTTGGCCCATATTCTCATATGTATCAATGATCAAAGAGAAGCTTCAGACTGGTAAAAATTAGAAAAGAAATTCTTTGCTACAGACAAATACATGAGATTTATGTGCACTCTCAGTTTTTCAAAGAACCAGACTAAATGTGCTATTCCAAAGGGAGAATCAGACTTAATGTCTACACTCTGATTTCTCCAATGGGCTGCATGCAGGCACATCTGGGCCCCTTTGCAGAGCTCTATTGACTCCAGCAGGGCTCCACAGAGCTACAGTATGACTCGCAGCTGCTGTACAATGGCACTGCTAGCTAAGCTTAATCATTAGATTCTGGTCGATGAGTTATTTCATGTATCTAAAAAGACATAGTTAAGATAGATCCAGATAGAGAAATGAATATCCATTGAAATGCAAATCTCCCAATAAAATAGGTTCTGATAACTGCCACTACCTTGATAATCCTAATGCACCTCCCTTTTAGGCACCCGAGATGAATTCTTTTACAAATTTTATCTTTTTGTTCCAGAAAGATACTTCTGAATTGCATATACTGACTTAAATGGAAGTGATTGTACTTTCTTTAATGTTCCCATTCAGTCTCAGATTTTTGGACAAATGCAGGCATGATCATGGTAATAAAAAGGTATGATTTTAGAATATGACAATTCCAAAAATTAATTTGATGGAAAATGGACTTTCTTTATATTAGATGCTCCATGAATAATCCTGATAGACCCATTCAGAGTCAGAAGGTGACCTTTTTGCTGCAACTTTTAGAGGCCTAGGAAGATTTTAATTCACTTTTGATGCCTTCTTGGCCCAGGGTACACTGGTGGCTGAACATTTGACAGAGAAGAGGTACTGTGGGGAGTTATAGTTTTGAATGTGAGTAGATCAAGAAAAGACCCTGGCAAGTGTTTGGCATTTGCTGCATTGTTGGCATCATGATCATACTTTTTAAGCAAAGGTATTAAGTTTATGACAAAGTATGTGATGTCAATCACTCATTAGAAAATATTACAGATTAAAAAAAAAAAGACAGTGTGACACAGATCCCTTTCTCAGCAATTATGCACTCCATGCTCCACCTAGGGTTCTCTTGGCTGTCAGATATTACTGCTCAGGAATTTGAATTGGTGGGAAGAAGTTAGTGGGTTTCTCCCCCTGTACTCAGCAGTGGTGAGGCCACACCTTGAGTACCGTGTCCAGTTCTGGACCCTTCACTTCAAGAATGACACTGAGGTGCTGAAATGTGTCCAGAGAAAGGCAACGAAGCTGGTGAAGGATTTAGAGAGTAAGTCCTGTGAGGGGTTGCTGAGAGAGCTGTGGTTGTTTAGCCTGGAGAAAATGCGGCTCAGAGGAGACCTTATTGCTCTCTACAACTACCTGAAAGGAAGTTGTAGAGACCAACCTGGGATTTGGTCTCTTCTACCAGGCAGGAGGACAACAGGACAAGAGGACATAGTCTTAAGCTGCACCAGGGGAGGTTTAGGTTGGACATTATGAAGAATTTCTTCAAAGAAAGGGTGATTAGACATTAGAATTGACTTCCCAGAGAGGTGGTGGAGTCACCGTTCCTGAAGATGTTTAAGGAAAGACTGGATGTGGCACTCAGTGCCATGGTCCGGTTGACATGGTGGTATTTGGTCATGTGTTGGACTCAGTGATCTCAGAAATATTTTCCAACCTAATTGATTCTCTGAGCCTTTGTTTTGTTTTGATCCTGAGTTAGCTATAAGATGTAAACCATTTCACCCTCTAATTCTGGTATTTCAAGCTGTCCTAAAAGTTAAACTATGTTGTTTATGATACCTACCTTTTCACCAAGTGACAAAAAGATTCATCTTCTGCAAAACAGGCAATGCTTGTATAAATCATGGTGCAGTACTGTGTGTTGTAATTCTAGCTTACAGCAATACTCGTCATTCAGCAATGACAGGAGACTTCAGGAAACATGCCACAAACCATCCTGGGCATTCATCAGCATCTGATCTTAGTGATGACGAAGCATAGGCTGAGTGCTGCACAAAGTGCTAGACTTCAAGTGAGTGGTGCAAGGTGCTGCCGTGTGTGGGGATGCCTCAAATTCCCCAGCATTGTATGCTGAAGTCATGATGCTGCTTCAGACACTATCCATGGTTACATAAACTTTCCAAAAGTTATATAAAACAATGGAACAGAGGAAAAAAAAGCCAAACAAAGTTAGGTATATTTTGTCTATAAAGTATCTAACTCCTTTTATAAATACACAGTTAATATAGGAGGAAATCTATGGTTAAAAATAGATGGCTGAAGATGAGGAAGTAAGAGTCCTTCTCTTATCATTAAATGTCCTTCCCTTATAATTAATTAATGTGTTATTGCAGCTGTTGAATTAGCCTACATTATTGTTCTTTCCATTAAAACATGTTCTAAACAGCTCTCATCTTTTTTTTGTTTCTTTGGAGTTTTTTAAGGTTAGAGTAACTGGTATTTTCCAGCAGTCATTTTCCCCCATTCTGCTCGCAAATTTTAGTCTTGATGAGGTATGGGGAAAAAAACAGTTACTTTGTAAAAGAAGAAGAGGTTTTGGTTTTATGGAAAGCTCCTAAGTGAGGGAGTAGGATTAGGTGGCTCTAGCAGGTTGACCAGGACTGATGACAGATAGAGGTGTTAGGGGTACTTTTGAAATCTGCAGAGGGTGGAGAAAGGATAAATGGCCCAATGCTGACTTCTCTGGTCGTTTTTTAGATCTTGAACAGGATAACTGTGAGCTGGGAGTTAAATAGGATTCTAGGAGGCAGTAAGGATTAGGATTTGGGTTGGCCAAGAATGAGGAAGAGCTCTCCTTGGGGGTTCTGGAGTTGGAGGAAAGGGAAGCTTTCAGATAGGAGCAGCAGGTTGCATGAGGTTTGGATACAGAAGCCTGAGTTTTTGCAGATTACAAAAATGCAAGAAAAGGGAGGCCATGCTGCAAGACTCTTAGAAACTTCTAAGGACTGCTTTTGGACTGCTGCCTCTTCCCTTATTCTTTGTCTATTTTTTATTGTTGAAATAGGCAGCTTAACCTCACTGCCATTCACTCTGGCCCTGGGTGACATGTTATCCCAGCTATGCTATCAGATGAGGTATCAGATATACTGTCCCAGATAAGCATGTCATCCTATAGCTCACTTTTTGTGGTTATGATACAGTATTTTGTCCTCCCTGAACACACTCAGTTAATCTGCTGAGTGCTGAAAGTGCTATTTCAAATTTATCTGTCTTCACTGGGAATCCTAAAGCTTCACTTTTAGAGCAGAGGTTCTCAAGAGCTGCAAGGTCATTACATGGATCTGCTTTTTTCCCAAAAACTTCTCTAGGCTTTGAGTCTTGCTTTCAGCTAAGATACTTCTCATTAAATTTGAGATCTCTTCCTAGCTGCCCTGAACTTCCTAGGAAGCCAATGGAAAATGGGAAGTGATACTGGAGGGCAAAAAACCTTTTAAAGAAGATTTCTCCCTAAAATCGTGTCTAGTTGGAAAACCAAATGGGAAGAGAGCTGATATAGCAATTCAATTTCTCCTATAGTCTCAGCCTCTTCCTCCTTTTCCATAGTGCCAAATTTTAGAGTCACCTTCTTGATGTTAGCGTGTATATTTGTTTAGTGGTCCTGGAGATGACCTATAAAGCCATCTCATTTGCACATCTTGCCTTGCGCTTCTTCAGGGATCAGCTGAGATGTAAGATCATCTATGCTATTACAAAGCATAAAAGAAAATTATTTTCTTTTGTCAAAGCAAAAAAGTTTTGATGTTTTGGAAATGAAGGTCAAGAATTTTGTTCCTAAGCTTTTAGACAGAGTGGATGTCATTAAAAAGTCAACATTTAGCGAGGTCAGATGTTGACTGTGTTTTCTAGCATTGAGAGCAACTTCCCCATGTAATTCTGGCATTTTGGTTCTGGATCACATATATAAGAATGTCATAATTTTCACAATACATCCACACATTTATCCTAGAAGATAACTTCAATAATCTATCTTAGAAAAAAAAAAAACCTAATAGTTCCTTTTAGACAGGAAAGTTTCAAAGTATTAATCAAATGAATGTAAAATTGCTCTTACATGTAACAATTCTTTTATTTTGCTCCAGTTCTATGAATCAATTAATCATGTCTCATAAATGAAAAATTATTTAACAATCAGGTAATGTCCAAACTCATTCATCAAAACTTAGCTACTTATAAGTACTATGGCTTCTTTCCCTAAGAAATTATTGCTGTAGAAATTGTTGATTGTCTTTAATCATAGCAATGCCTCACAGGGAACCAGAATGTGATTAATTAAATACTGGGTTGTGGAGCATTACTTGGCAAAGGAGACAGTTACAAGGAATCAGTTTGTATTAATTATTTTTTAAGGAGTCCATACAGTAATTAATAATTTATAATTTAATTTTATTCCTTCTATATTTTCTTAATGTGGCTCATGTTTTAATGAAATCTCAAACATCTCTTTCATAAACTGTTTATGAACTCAGAATCCCAGATTTTGCCACCTGATGGTGACAAGCAGAAGGTCCAGGGGGGGCTCATCTGTTCCCAAACAGATTACTGACAATTCCAGACAGGTTAAAGATCTCTCCACTGTTGTGAGACCCCCACCTGGAGTGGTATGTCCAGGTGAGGAGTCTTCAGCACAAGAAAGACTTGGACATCTGAGAGTGGGTCCACAGCAGGCCACCAAGATGACCAGGAGGCTGGAGCACCTCTCCTATGAGGAAAGGCTGAGATAGCTGGGCTTGTTCAGCCTGGGCAAGGAAAAGGTCTGAGGAGACCTTGTTGCAACCTTCCAGCACCTAAACGGGGCTTAAAAAGAAGAGGGACAGCCACTTTTTTCATGGGCAGATAGTGATAGGACAAGGGGGAAACAGTTTTAAACTAAAAGAGGCGAGATTTAGATTAAATGTTAGGAAGAAATTTTTGACTGTGGGATGGTGAGGCACCGGAACAGGTTGCCCAGAGAAGCTGTGCATGCCCCATCCCTGGCAGTGTTCAAGGCCAAATTGGATGGAGTTTTGAGCAATGTGGTCTAGTGGGTGGCATCTCTGCCCATGGCAGGGGGATTGGAAGTACATGATCTTTAAGGTTGCTTCCAAGAGAAGCCATTCTGTGATTCCATGACTAACTAAAGCATATGCAAAGAATCAGAATGACACAAAGCAGGTGTCAGTCATCAACCTGATATCTGTAGAAGAAAGGAAGTTTAGTTACATCCAGCAACTAAATGTAGATAGCAAACTCTACACCAACTCACCTAATATGTTCTGTTTGTCTTCATACCTATGGGAGCAAAATAATGCTGCTACGGTTCTTGTTTTTATCGTTTAAAACAAAATTACACCCTCTATCAGACAGCTATCTTAATCATAGAATCTCTTGGACTGTAATGACTTAATTAACCTCTGAGCACATGCCTGCAATAGTCTCATATATTTTCCTTTCAGTTTTAGCAGTTATAGCATAGTTTCTACATAGTTTACCTCTGTCATGAGGTTACAAAGATATTCCATAAAAGGCACTGAATAAAGGTAGGGGAAAAAAATGGAGTTTTTCTCCAGTAAAATTTCTTAAGAGTTTTAAAAAATGTATGCCTTGAACAAAGATGAAAACAAAACCCTTCCTTTTTTATGCTTCACCAGCTCTGTTGCTCTTCTCTGGACATGCTCCAGCAAAGTTTATTAGGCAAAATTTCTTCACAGAAAAGAATTATCAGCCATTGGAACAGGCTGCTCAGAGAAGTGATTGAGTCACCATCCCTGGAGGTATTCAAAAGACATGTAGATGGGGCACACAGGGACATGGTTTAGTGGTGGGTTTGGCAGCTCTTAGTTAACAATTGCACTTAATGATCTTAGAGGTCTTTTCCAAATGAAATGATTCTGTGAGTCTAAGACAGCCTGTCTCAGAGGAGCAGCTGCCCAGCCATTGGCAGATACACTGAGGAAACAAGGCTATGTCTGTGTTGACATTGAGATGGGAGAACACATGGAAATGCCTGAGAACAGATCTCCCAAGTGTGAGGTTGCAAGGGTCTCTAAATCCCATCTGCTTTTGCAGATGATGTGAAGGAATACTGGATCATCACATGTCAGACTTCAAAGGACATGGCCACACAGGGAGATGGATCTTAATACTATTTGCTTTTCTAGTCAAAGCCATGATAAAATGTCTGAGATTTCTCCCTGAATGTTCCTCAGGCATTGCATCCAGCCTAAATTCAGGCTGTGTCCACTGAATGAGGAAGGCTGAGTCCTTCCTCAAGCATCAGTCTATGGTCACGCTCAATGGTCTGAGAAACAAGATCCTGGTTTGTGCCTCATCTTGCAGTAGGAGGTGAACGTTTGGCTTTCTCATTCACTGAGTGGTCTGGTCCTTCCAGAGAGGACACTTCACCCTTCACAGGGAAATTCCCAACAGCCCAAGCACACATCACAACCACTGCTTGACTGACCAACTCTGCCAGCTCAGCATTCGGTAACTCTATGGCCAATATTAGACATTCAACTGGCACAAATCTCTTGTTCCCAGAAATTGTTTTTGTTAAAGTTACCCATAAGGAATAAATGTTAAAACAACCTGTTTACCACATGAAACCAAATATTTTCTGAGACATTAATTCATTTCTGCACTGATGTCTAGGGAAAAGTGTCACATGACCTCTAAAATCTGATTTACAGAGTTTTTCAAACTCTGGTGGTCCATGTTTGTGACCTTACTTTTCTTATTCAAAGCAAAGTACTGCATTTTTCTTAGGTTTATTTATTTTCCTGGAATGATAGATAATCAATATAATAAAACAAAATACGAAGACTAGAATACCCTTGGTGTGAAAGCATTCTGAAAGGGGCTCAGTGCGGTGTTTAAGTCCCAGTCCTGCAAACTGGGGAAATGTGTTGTAAGAAAACAATTTTTAGAGCTTTGTGCACTTGGTCTGACTACCTTATTAATTTATTTTTTTAGCTGAACACGGGATATTTTAATCTTTTGTAAAACTATATCAGTCCTTTGAAGATAAAAGGTCTCTTAATGCCTAACACCCTGATGAAAACAAGATGACAAGTAGCAGATTTTATCTATGAAGAAAGATTTTTAGTTACTTTGGTTTGTGCTTTAGCTCTGGTTCTTGTTCCTGTTGACCTAGACATTGTCTTTTAGTAAAGTTCAATGTTAATAGTCAGGAGGATTAATGATGTTTAAATACAGCAAAGACTTAAAATTTCATATTGTCTAGGTAGCAGAACCGCAGACATTCTCTGCTTGTGCTGCAGCGTTTGACTACAACAGATCTATGATGCTTTATTTAGAGTGAGATTTGGACCCTGGGGAATGGGTTTGTGAGTCTCATACAAATTACTGTCTTTAGTGTCCTAATTGATTCCATCTGTAGTTTTACACCCTTTCCTTTTTTTCTTCCTCTTTCCTTTGTAGTCAGAGCTACCTTCAAACTGCAAGTGACGTGCCTGGGGGTCACAACCTGGATCCCTCTGCAAACTACAATTCCCCAAAGTTTCGCTCAAGGAATCAGAGCTATATGAGAGCAGTGAGCACGCTCAGTCAGGCCAGCTGTGTTAGTCAGGTGGGAAATTCTTGTTATAACTTTTCTTATAGGTTAACTGCAGATGTGAGAGTTGTTACTAGTGAATGATTTTAGGGTTTTGGGTTTTTTTTTTTTACTTTATATTGAACTGAAGATGTGAATTGTCAGAGTAATTCAGTTCTAAGGAAACTAACTCAAAATTTCAAGATAAGTACTTGAATACTAGAGGCAAAGGGACACTACCATACATAATACTTTCCATTTATTTTTTTGTTAAAAATTTCATTGGTATTTTCATTTTCAGTCTATATTAAATGTTAAGAAGATTCAGACTAAGAATGAGGAGCACACTCCTACAATACTCATCCTCTGAAAATACCTACTCTGATTTCAGTAAATGTGGGATGCCAGATGAAGACAGATTGAAAAAAATATGCTCCAAAGGAGCAGTGATTCAGCTCTAAATTCAATCCCTCACCCTCTTTGGGTGAAAGAATGATTCCCCTCAACTATCCTATGTATGGGGACTTCTGAATAGAAACATTTTTTCTCCCTACCAGTTTTATATCAGTTAGTTGGCATTAATTCCTGTTAAAGTGAGATCTGAATCAGACCTGAAGTGCAAGCAACCTCATGAAGTGTGTGCATATTCTGTTTAGCAGAGGCCTTTACATAAAATTCCCAATGTTTCTAATGTTTTTTGGTCCTGACATTTCTTTCTTGTATTGTTTCATGACAGGTGGGCCCTGCCCTCTTCTCAGATGTGTTACTTAGTTTTCCTTTGACCATTTAGCGAGCTACCTAAGGGTATACATGTGCAATGGTTATGTTAAAAGAGAAATCTTTTTAAAGCAATTTTATATTCATTCATATTCAATTTGTATTGCATGGCTATTCAGGCCTGGATGCAACTCATCTAACTTGAGGCTTTTAACTGAGGCAACAACTAAAGCTTCCTCTGTAGTTAATGAAGTGAAAGAGTTTCTTCCAGGACAATGCACATCCAGAGTGGGTGGAGAGCACTCTGAAAATTCTTGTCAGTATCCACTGACTGTAGAGAGCTGGGAGGGGCTAGTCACCTGACTAATACCCTTCAGTCAAATGCCTTAATTTATGTGAGGTAATTCTAAGTATAATAACACACATTGTAATTAGAAACAGTCAGTCATTTTCCAAACCTTTCATTATTATTCATAGCTCTGTTGTGAAACCTGTCCCCATCATTCTCATGCCTTGGTTTTTATCATGCTGGTTTGGTTATTTTCTATTTTTGTTACACTCTGCTTTTGAGAAAGTTTCATGAAAGTGAATATATCTTGCATTCAAAGCAAGTGCTATTGGCTATCACCGAACAGTGTTACCATACAGAACTATTCTGCCTCTTTGACCGTATCTGTGCATGGAGACATTCACTGAGCTGTCCATAATGACTAATTGGTTTCAGCAGTGGTTAAAATTCTTCATTCTAATGTGCATTACCTGGAAGATATCCACAAAAGATTTCATTTGCAGGTAGTTTGCTCAATTGGCCAGATTAACTAAACCTGCTGGATATGGTTCCTTACTTTTTCAGTTTTCACTAACCTATGCAACTTCCTACCTCACAGTTCAGCTGTTTCCAGAGCAGTAATAAATGCATTTAATAGCTATTACACAAAGCAAATGTATTAAACATTAAGTTCTGAACTTTTGCTGTTTCCCATTCTTTTTCCATGACACCATCATATTATTTTCCCATCTATATATTAGCAGTTCATATAATTTGCAGTATTTTTTGTCTTCTTTTTGTGAGACCCTTCCTTTTTGACTTCGTGACAAATGGAAGAGCCAAGAAAGATGCTGATTTCCATGGTTCATATTTTTAATTTAAGTTTAAAACCTTTTATTTTTTTGTTCTCAATGACCTTAGTTTGAAAGAAGTGATTAAGACTTACAATGTTTATGGACTAAATTACCATAAATTTCCTTATCAACGATATTGCAAAATAGTTCAGAGTAAGATTTTTTTAAGTCTTTTTGAGATTGCATTAGTCTACTTACCTTTATTAAAAGCAAATTTTACGAGGGGTAATGTAATTCCTTTCAGAAGCATTTTAGTAGCCAAAATGCCTTACTCAAAATATCAGTTATTCATAATCATCAGAACCTCTGTATAAAATTTCCATTTACTTAACCAAAATCCTAAACTGACTCTCTTTCCATAATGAATAAAGCACTAGGAGCACTTAGCAGCTGTGTAGGAAAATTATCAATACATCAACTGGATGTGCCATTTAGTGATGCTATAAATTTAACTTGTGAAATTATTCATACTGATTCTGATTTCTAGCACTCTCTTAAAAAAAAAAAAAATATTTTCAGAAAGTCATGCATTTGTCTGTCCAGTGTTAACTTCCTATCTATTTTGGATAAACATAATATTGAATTACTCAGATACATTTATAGGTACTTAGGACTGACTTCAGTGAACTTGTTAAAAATGCTGTAGGTAGAATTTAGGCACTAATCCTCAAAACTGCAACACACAATTCCCTACTGAGAGGTTCCATAAACCTGGCCAGCCTGCCTGAACCCTGTTTATTATGAAAATTAGCTAAAAATGGATCACGTTGCATTATGCCCAACCTGCAAGGCAGGTCAGCAGGTAGATGCTGGATCCTGCTCAAGGCCTGCAGGGAACTGGAGGGTGCTGCTGAAATACCCCAAGGGATCAGTCTGGTAGGGGTGCAGGCACAGCTGGGGTGCTCTCACAGGCAGGGTTCCTTGGCACACTTGGTGGCAGAAGTGTCAGACTTTAAACAATGCTGCTGAACAAAAGATTTTTCCATGGTAGTTGAAAGAGTAACCCAGTTAATCAGGTAGGGAGTTTGGTTTAGGGCCCTTCTCAGCTAAAAGTGGTCCAAGCATTACTTTCTCATCTGACCACTTTTCATTCACTTTCAGACAATGGTTATTCTTTCACATGCTTCACTGGACACAGCTCTAGATGCAATATTTCTCAAACCTTTCAGAAGCATCACCTCCGCTGAACTTTTGCACATCTTCAAGAATGAGATACTTCCTTGAGCCCTTTTATAGTGAGAGGAAGATAATCTGCCCCACAGGCTAAATGTCCACATGAGCAATAACTCTGCGGAAAAGTGAGGAGCCCAGGCAATCCACTTTCATCTTTTGAGGCTGATAGCAGCATATTTTGTTTCCATTCTCCTGTCCTGACAAATCATGGATTTCTGTCAGTGCAGAGTATTCTTGTTGGCTACCATTAAATCATGTATTTACAATCCTCTGACTATGCCAAAAGATATTAAATGTAAACTTAATGTATGGCATGTGTGATGCACTTAATATATACATGTAAACAGCTGTTGTATGTTAATGTGAATGTGATCAGAAGGGATTACTACATTTTAACTATTTGCTAAAACAGTTCTTCATCAATGTACAGGTGTCCATTTGAGATGTTGAGGCCGTGATGATCACAAAAAAGCAAGTCAAAAATCAAATGCATTGTTGTTGTTTATTCAGATGAGTGAAGCAGAGGTTAATGGGCAATTTGAATCGGTGTGTGAATCAGTGTTTAGTGAAGTTGAA
This sequence comes from Xenops minutus, assembly GCA_035221455.1. Taxonomy (NCBI): domain Eukaryota; kingdom Metazoa; phylum Chordata; class Aves; order Passeriformes; family Furnariidae; genus Xenops; species Xenops minutus. Next base: position 95,859,151 of record JAWWEE010000105.1, on the reverse strand, counting down.
GCTCAGGCAATGGATGCCCTTGACCTCCCTGGATGTTTCCGAACAAGAAGCCACAGTTACTTGCGTGCCATTCAGGCAGGCTATTCCCAAGATGATGAATGTATACCTGCGATGACATCTTCTAACATCACCTCAACTATCAGGTCAACCACAGGTAAGCAAATCTACATTGATCTTTCCACTGTTTTGCATGTCAAAATATGTCATCTTGTTTTCTAAAAGAATGTTTGACACTGGAAACAATTTCCCTGTGTAGTGAAAGTGTTTGATACCAGTATTCTTAAGATTGTAATACTGTACCATTGTGGCTCTCTCTTGGAATAAGGTCCTTATGGGTAGAATCCTGCATGTATAATAAATATAATGGACCTGGATTTTTGACCTCCATTTCCTGTACATACTGTTATCTATGTGCAAATATAAAAATACAAGTGCAAATGGTAACATTTAGATATTGTTAGACATTTATGTGGTTTATCTATCAAATAATCAACCTTCTGAATGAGGTAAGTTGCAGTAATTTTAATTTAGGTTCTTAAAGTATCAAGAGAAAAGGAGAAACAAGATTGAAAATATTTGGTCCAAACTCTTGAAGGCAATTAATTTAAAAGGGAATTAATTACTTTAGGTAATTAACCAGTTGTATCGATACTCTGAATTGTAAACATTGTGGCAAGCTTCACATATCTGCCATTAATCCTCAGTTACCATTAGCATTCATTGTTGTAACACTCACTGCTGAGATCTTTTAATACTCTTCTGGCAACTTTCTTTTCTCTTCATAGTTGCTTAGCAAAGATGGTAACTTTATTAATGAATATTAGCATGTATTGGTAGAGAGAAGATTGCACAGAGAGCAGTTAAATAATTAAAATGAAATCTATAGGAAATATGTATTCTTTGTTAAATGATGCAGATTCACTTTTATGTTTCCAAATATGGTAATGCTAGTTCCTAATTAATATTATCATTTCCACATGCTATTAAATTGCAGTGCAGGCTACCCATCTAAAAAAGGTAAAAAATAGCTCAAAATGTATCATATAAAAATACTTTTAGAATTATTTGTTTGACACATCTGTTGTATAACAGAACAGAGGGAGCTTAGAAAGGAAGTAAGCTGCAGTTGAATAACACGTTTGCATTCCAGAAGTAGCATAAAATGTTATTTTATCTTAAGCATAGTATTTTAATTGCTACATATAACTTTGTGTAAAACTAGAAATTGTTGCTTACAGTGCCCCCTCTAGGGATGTTTCTGTCCTTTGATTAATTGATATGCTATCATGATACAAAATGAGATTTTATTGCTACCCCAGAGACTAATTTTCATCTTTATCATAGAGTACTGTACGATCATTATGAAGACACCTTCAATGACAAAAAACACAATTAGATATTTATTTTGGTGCCTAACTCTGGGCACTGAATTGGAATACTTTCAGAATTACTTTGTTTACCAAGTGGATTGGTTTTAACTTAAACTGTCTTGAGTTTATACGCTAGATAAACCCAAAATTCTCACTGAAAGAATTTATTTTCTGTAGAATGACAAAGCTGAATAATATGTTCGGGAAAGTACAGGATTAAGAAGTAAATATATTTGCATCACAGTGTTTTCATATTACTGCATTGATTATCAGGCTGCTGGTTAAATACTGTGGTTTTGAAAGCTTTAACCTTCATTTCACACATAGCTTCTCCTTCAACTCAGAAATGATTTACCAGATAGATTTTCTTGCCCACTTATGTAATTATTCTTCTTTATTACGGTGAGGTGATATTGGCATTCTGGAGATAAAAGATTATTTGGGGTGTTTTCCTGATCCAAAACTGTTTCCAAGCCTGTGGACTGTATACAGTTCTGAGTGTGGTTCTGTATTCAATCACCTCTGTACCACTGAGCCAGTTTGTCCTCGGCTTCTATATAAGGTAAATATTCAAATCAGAAATAATTTTCTGATTTACAAGAAGAGTAAGAGTTACGTGATTCACTTTTAATCAGAAATTTGGGTTGCAAAATAAGTTCTTGTTTTTAAAACTCTAGGAGTAAGCCTTCAATTTTTCTCTCTTCAGCCCCTGTCACTTTGGAGGGTAATACTTCATTTCCTACCATTACTATAATTCAAAAAATGTCTTACTTCTCCATCCCTCTCTGAAAATTGTAAAAGAAGCAGTTGCCTGAAATGTGAAAATGATTTTGGCAGATACTTGACATTTATATGGGCTTCATTCAAATAAATGTCAAAAAGGTCAGAGTTTCACATCAGCCTTCAGTTCCAATTCAGTCTTTTGGATTCTTAGGAAAATTACATTACATTAATTCCTTTTTTGCTTCTAATGTAACAAACTCTTATTGGCAAAGAAACTAAAGTAATTTCTTAGAAAATTAACAGGCATTTCCATTTAATTATTAAGTGCAATTTTAGTGATATAGGTCACGACTGCCTCTTATCATTGTTGTAAAGCAATTAAATCATAATGCACAGGCTTAGCTCAAAATTAATTTATGTAACTAAAAATGTGAACCTAAAATAAAAAATGTAGTATTTGATCTATGAATTCAATTACAAAAGTATAAAATATATATTTACAGCATGCAGTTTCCTAAAATATTGCTAGATTCAGTAACAGCTTTCAGAAGATAGAAAGGTTGCAACTGTAATGCAAATTAAGTGGGACATTATTAATGGACTCTGCTAAGAATTTTCTAATAGGTGGAAAAAGAGCTACCAGTATGTAGATCTTCTTAACTGCATTCAACTTCACAGAGAAAGCCCAATGGTGCATTGCTAATATCTATGGTAATAAAGAACACATAACTTTTGCACAGATCCATATAGTTTAATTATTTGTAGAATCAGCCTTCTCCATCTCTGAAGGCAACTGTGTGACAAGGCATAGGGCACTCCCTGTTGCTCCAGGTGTAAATTAATGAGACAAGTGACAGCACAAAGGAGGCAGCCAGCATTGGTGGCACGGGGTAAGCTAGACCTAGGCTCTGTGTGACCCTTGCTGAGACTCATGTGTCACTGTGGTTGGGGCATTTCTAGCCATCACGTTTCATTTTGAGAAGAGATAATGAACTGAGTAAAAAAATCCTTGATGTTAAAAGCCCTAAATGACAGCATATGCTTTCTGTCTCTGAACTGTATCCAGTCGCAGCTGTCAGATGCACAGCTGAGAAAATACAGCTCCAGCTGCTGCTGCCTCCCACCTCGTCCTTCCATCACAGACAACGTGTAATTTCCTGAATGGGAAGACACAGAGTGCAGTAGTCATCCTAAGTGCTACTGCCTTACAGCTCTGCTACTCCTGCAAGCAATGTTTCCCTTTTCAGGAAGAGTTCATAAAAAATAGGGCGCCTTCGCAGGTAGTTCCAGCTCGGTTCCCTATTGTCTGAGCATGTCTGCACGTATATTCACTACGCTGTCAGCTTGGTGATGTCCTTCCCAGTAACATCCGGGGAGAGTGGCAGAGCGTGGTGGGAAGGCACACAAGCTGCCTGAGGTATTGGAGCTGTGTCACCACTGGCTCAGCCTGCCGTGAACCCTGGGAAAGACTGCACTAGGCTGGGAGCAGTGCTGCACTAACATGTTATCCCACCTGCAAAACCTGGGTTCTCTTACTGGAAAGTACTTCAAATACCATGGTACAACACTGTACTATGAAAACAATGAGGACATCTGGAAAATATTAACCACTCCTCTTGTTTCGCCTTTGTCTTATTTTTTTCCAAGTTCTATATGTAGAGAGAGTCCTTTCTATTACTTACTCCATATGTTACGGAATATTTCAGGACGTTTCCTCACAGGTTTTTTTGTTTGATTTTATTGTGACTGCAGAAATACTGAATTGCAGTGATGCTGGAGGTAGCAATTAGGATGGTCTTTTGTGAAGCAGATGAACATGTTAAAATCTCTTCTCTGAGAGAGAGAGAGTAACTTGTTATTTGCACCTTTGGCCAACTTGAACACCAAGTTATCATCTGTTCAGATGTGGGGGGCACATACAGTTTCTCATGATGGCATTATTATACATTGTATAAAATACTTTCACCTTTATTGAGAGAAACACTGCCGCTTTAGGCTGCTGCTCAGGATGTTCACCCATCAGGTGGGATATCTTCTCAGTGTATAGTGCTTTTATATGCAAAATGAAACAGCTAATCCAGAAATACTGAGTATGCCATTCAGTCAGATGTACAAAATCCTCCTCTATCAACAAGCACAGACTGAGTGGCCTCAGTTAAGTTCTTTGGTTTGTAGGCTGATGAATAAAAAACAGAATAATTTTCAGTTTCTTAAAACTACTTCACATTTTCCTCTAACCCAAGTTTTTTGGCTGCAGCAGTGGTTTTTGATGAATGGATTAATGACAAAAAATTCCAGCTAGCTACAGACTGCAGCACAATGGGCACTGGGTCAGGGTACATAGAGGCATTCTAGATTTCTGTCCTGTGTTAAGCATCAGTCCAAGGTTACTTCTCCCATTTCAGGGATTTTCAGATAATCTTGAGAGAAACCTAGCATGGAGCACTGCTGAATTTGGGGAATATGATTACTAGCCTTAAATGAACAGTATACTACATCACAATTTTTAATTTTTCTAGAAAATGTAGCATAATACAAATCTGTCAGATCTTTACCAACCTTAATGATTCCATTAGTTGTGCATGCACCCTCTTTTATCTGATTCGTAGTAAGTATCTCAGCTAAGCTCATTCTTGCTAGAGTTCACCAAAGAAGATGAGAAGCAGGGAACTGTCTTTTGGCCATTTTACTTTTCAGTCAGTTGGACTCTGCTTGGCTATGAGCAAACTTCAGAGAATTCCACATTTACTGAACTATTGAGCAATAATTTCAAAACCAATTAATTCAAACAAGGTCACATTGGATGAGGAAGTTTTCAATTAGAGCTCATACAATAGCTCAGGATGCCTGAGGAATTGCAGGTTTCCCTTCTCCTGACTTAAAGCTGTTTTCAGAATTCCATTTTTCAAATAATGGGCTATGTAGGGTGAATTTTTACAGCACGTTTGATATTTAGCCACAAAACTCTCATTGCCAGTAAAATGATTGCATGGTCAAGTACTTATAAAGGCATGGGAATATGATTTTTCACAGAGAAATTGTACTGTTCCATAGCACAGCTACCCCTGCAGAACCTAAAAGGAGTGATTCACTGGTTGTTATGACAGTAGTTATTCTTTTTAGTTTATGTTGGTTTTTCTTTTTTTTTTTTTTTTTTTTTTTTGCCATGATATGAGAGTACCAAAGGCAGGCTAAAGTCATGGTACTGCTATATATGGTAGCCCCTCCCATGAGGAAAGCATAAGAGAGTGGGGATGGCTCAGCATAGAGAAGAGAAAACTCAGAGGGAATTTTATAAATGTGTATAAATATATAAATTGGAAAAAACTGCTCTTCAGCTCCCAAAAGAAAAATGGTTTATGGTCAATAAATGTGTGATTTTCTTTTATTTCCTCAACTATGAGATTTTTTATCCAGGTAGCTGTTTCCATCTTCTTAATCCAATGCACTATGAGTAGGAAAACCCAGGCAAATGGAGGAAAACATACGTGAAGTAACCACTCCACAATTTCTGTTGTCTCTATAGAAATAAATTCTGAGTCTAAGAGGATTTTACTGGTATCCATTGCTAAGTAATAGCAAGCAGTGGAATCCACAACAGGTATGTTGAGTCCAAATAAGATATAAGTACCTTGAGTCCAAAATAAGATATAGAAGGCTGTGTTCTCAATTATAATTTGCCTATTGACTTTGCTCAGTTACTCTTGGGGCTCCGTGGAATTATCTGACGCTTACTCTCTGCAGGAAACACACCATATATCTCTGGGAGCACTTGGGTTTCCTGAGTTAATACTTTGATGCTGTGCCAACTTATGTGCCTATGCTGTGAGAATAAATCAAATACTAACAAACGATGAGCTTGATTCTACACTTGGATATGCATGCATCATTTTCATTGCTTTGGGTGTATCTGACGGGCATAATTAGTCTTTAATTCTTTTAAACATATTGAAGTTCTGCTGCTATGCTGACATTGCTGTTCAATAGCAGCTCTGCATGGTGGAAATGGCCCAGGGAGTCACTGCGATGAAGGTGACACAACCACTTTGGTGCAAGGAGTTCAAGAGAGGATGGCCAAGGGGCCACCACAACTGTTCATAAGCCTGGGATCCTCTGAGATGTGTGCTAATTGGGGCTGCCTGGCCTCTTCAGGCTGATGAGGCATGAAAACAGTTGGGGCAATAGCCAGGAGCTTTTCATAATTTTCATTCTCCCTGGTACAGATGGTCTTCAGAGTCAAAGATAAAAAATGAAGCCACCGACTTCCATCTATGCTTATTTTAAAATATGTGTAATGAGTGTTTCTCCTTTGCTCCCACTGTTCTGTGCTTGACATAATTCCTCTGTAACCCACTGGATTTGCCAGACAGCTTGTTCTTTCTTTATTAAAAAGGAGGTCCATGATCCCTCCCTTGGCAGAATTTGGCTTCTAAGCTATTCTGTTCATGGAGTTTTCTCAGCTTCATTTTCTGTATAGTATTATATGGGAGAAAAAAAGAAAAAGGAGAGAGAATTTATACGAAAAAAAACACGAAGAAAGTGAGTCACAGCTCAATGTTTGAAGCCTTCCTGATGTAGTAGAAGCTAACAGTGGCAGACGTAACTCTCAGCCCAGCTGTTTAGCCTGAGGTTGCCAGAGGGATTTGTCCTCTGGTGGGTCTATGCAGCTGGGAAAAGCTCATAGGTAGGTGAGCCTGGAAGCACCAGTTCATCATGCTTGTAGTGAAAAAGAAGGCGGGAGCCCTCTCCTGCCGGTGCTTCTCCTTCTGGATTCAGTGCTTGCTATACTGGGTATACAGACATCTCTTGATCAATTTGTGTGTCAGGAAATTTATTCAGACAGGTCTACCCTAGAAAGGCAATTGATAAACCTGATATTCAAAATGTACTTGAAAGACTTTTTTCCAGAGGATCAGAATAAATAAACATACTGGTGACATTCCCTAGGGCATAACCACAGAATAAGCCTTTGAGCAGACAGGTTAGTTGAATGCTGTGGGGTTTGCCTCCCGATCAAGACAACTAGACATAGATGCTTTTGTGCAATCTAGTTGTCTAGGTTCCCATGACAACAAACTCTGATTAGTTCAAAGATAATTGGCTGGTATTATTTCAGACATCCACACAAAACCTAAAACAGAGTTGCATTATTCTGGACAAGAAGTTGTTGGCTGGACAGGAAGGCCTATGACCTCAGAAAAGGTATTGGGTACCTAAGTTTTGGTGAGTTTGGCTCAGACTGAATACAGTGTATGGATCTTATTAGGCACCAACAAACTCCAGCCTACATTGTTCTGTCTTATGGTCACCTAATAGCACGTTGACACTTATCAGTGAAGTCTGTACTTGCTGTAAGTTCAAAGTTCAATCTCAGTGTACACTCCGTTAAAATATACACACTGGAAACCACAAATACCAGAGCAATCCAGGCAGCTCACTACTGCTCCTCAAGGGCAACTAGAGGGCATGCAGGGTTAGGGAAGATACTGAGTTTGAAGAGAGTAACCTATCACTTGGCTTTCTGAGACTGAGAAAAGAATATCAAGGATATATCAAGGACTCATGATTTCTGTATGCATTTCTTTAGCTTTTGGGATATTCCTGTGTCCAGAAAAATGCATATATTTCCACTCTCTGTCTCCTTCCCCCAGTCAGAAAAAATACACAAATTTCAGTCTTAAAAATTCATCTCATGAATGATACATGATACATATATCTAAAATATAGCTGTCAAAGACAGTCACATTAATATCCTATTATAGCAAATGAATATATAACTCCTTTAGTAGTGATACCTATTATGAAAGAAGCGATCCTCTGGGCATCCCTATTTCTCTCTGTTGCCTAAGAAATAGTCTACAATGATAGAATTGTATAGCTAGTTAACTTTCATAAATCTGAGGCAAAAGTCAAATCTATTCAAATTACATTGTAGGATGAAAACAAAGATTAAATCCTGATCCCACTGAAAACAAAGATAACTGAGAAAGCCATGCTCTAATTTAGAGGGCTGAGAGACCAAAAACAAGCAGCATACTTTTCTGGACAGGGCTGGGAGCCTGCAAGTAGCTTTCTTAGCATTGCTTTTGACACTGATACCGACTCCATCTGCTTCTTGGGTAAAATGATTATTTCATTTGGAAAAAATGAGATTTTTTTACACACTCTGAGATTGTGTCCCGACTTGTAGCTCTTTGTGGATTAAATTAATTATTTACAGGTATGAAACTATCTCTAGTTAAAATATTCTGTAGTCACAAGTTCTTTAATGTCAGATTATTATCATAATGTAGTGTTAAAATTATGCAATATTTCCTTAAGGATAACTGAGCAAATTGTTTTTCTTATCCTATCCAGCTTAGAATTCCTTACTGGAAGTTGAATAAAATCACAAGCTACATATACTGTACCTGTATTACTGTAAGACAGAGAACAGAAAATATAAAAAAGAACAATTATAAGCCTACATAATATGTTCATGATGGGGTTTAAGAGGCTGATGGAAATTAATTGAATTGAATGAGAAGGGTATGTGGGAGTTCGGGAAGAAATTCTACTGAAAAACATTTTCAAATTTTCTGTTTTATTTCAGTGTGAAAAGAGTAGCACAACAAGAGTGATTTTTCATTTCTGGAACTCTTTCTTCTCTTTGTCTCCTCCTGTGTTGATGATGTGACAAATGCAATCTGTATTCCTGAAAAGCTGCACTTACATTCTGAAAATGAGATATAGTTGAAGGAACATTTTTCCTTCCTGCAACCGAAAACCTGAGATGGTGTTCTTTCATGCAGTATTTTAGAGGCACATAGAAACTGTTTAGAAGAGCAATACAGCTGTCAGCACTTTGCAGTACCATCTACAGGATGCTGGTTAGGCTATAATTTCTTGCTAATTAACTGATCTAAAATAGAACCCTTTGTAACCAGTCCATCAGCAATCTATGAGGCTTGTGTTGCCCACATGTCTTTTAATTTTGGCAAAGGCCTACAGTTTCTGATCTTGATGTCTTGTTTGATTTGCATTTCTGTTTTGAGACTAACATTAATTACACTGTCAAAACAGATTTTATCGTTTATGTAACATGGAGCTGCCTACAGACCTAAGTTTCCTCAATATGGAGGTAACATCTAGCACGCTGAATGATTTGATTACAGTAGTTCTTTTTATACTTTTCTTCTCCTGAGAGACTGTTCTGTGTACTTAGGCTCCAGCTTTTTCCAAATTTATGGTCACATTTCCACTTGTTAGTTTCCTGTACAAAATCAGATAGATGTATAGAACTTAAGCCTAATGGGATCTACTTTGAATATTGAGACTAATCTGAAGCATGCACAAATATATATATACACACACACATTTTTTTTTTTTTAAATAAATTCATCCAGTAGTTTTGCATTACCCCAGTAAATTCTAATTGAGGTCATATGTCTTCAGTCTTTTTTCACAAATGCTATATAGATTCTGTTTAGCAGAGAGATATCCAAAAGAGATGCCATTTAAAAAGCAGGTTTTATATGGAATTTGTTTGACAGCAGTGTCTCAGTGGTATGCTATTTTGAAAAACTGTTTAAAAAAATGTTATATAAGAAGCACAATCCTTGTCAATGAAAATCACATGTTAATATAATGGCCCAGATCCTGAATTGGTGTGAATTGGTCGGATTCCACTGACTTCAATACCAACAGTTGGTTTAACAGCTTGGTCTAGTCCAGTGCCTAAAACTGTGCAATTAATTTTAAAACTACAGAAGTACAGAAGGACTGGTTTTCATACCTCTGTTGAGCTGCAAACGTACCTTGGGCTAAGCTAGTTCTGGCTGCTATGTAGTAGCTTCAGCAGAAGGGATCAAGGAACAGAAAATTAGGTTTCAGTCATTAATGCAGACAAATTCCACTCAGGTTTGCTTTACCAGCCAGTTCATAGGGGATGTGGGGCAGGGGAGAGGAAGCTCCCACCTTTCCAGTGAACAGAGGGAACAGAAGACAGGAGAGATTTTGTCCCAGTACATAGCAGTTCTGTCACAGGGACAAAGGTTTTGGCTGGACTTTACCTCACCCCTTTAGGCATTTCATAGAATCATGGTGTTGTTAAGGTTGGATAACACCCCCGAGGTCACTGAGTCCAACCTTTGATTGAACACCACCATGCCTACTAAATCCTATCATCAAGTGCCAGGCCCAGCTGTTTCTTGAACACTTCTAGGGATGGTGCCTTTCAAAATTAGATGTCCTGATCTGAGCTAGTTGTCCTTGATTCTCTTTATAGATGACAGAGAAAAGCATGGGATGATTCATTTCCTGGTTAAATAAGCATCTAAGATGGGTGAGAATTGCCCCCAGAATTACTTATTTTTTTCCTCACAGTAATTCCAAAAGAGATCAGACAACTAACTTAAACCTGGATGACTGGGTGTTTTTTTTTTCCAGTGACTAATGTGAGGTGAGATGGATTCTCATGTATAGTTCTCAAAAACTGTCTTGAAAGTATGATGTAATTCACTGTCACTAAAAGACCCTGCTTAAAACACTGGCACAGGATAAATGCAGCATTTTGCCCCCATGGACTAAGGCAACATGAGACCATCAATTAGCATCTGACCTTAAGGTGTAGCAAATACCCATGTTTGCTTAATCATAAGACAGGTAAAATGATCCAACATAAGAAAATTTATAAAGTTAGAGATGCCTACTACCCAGATATTTCTTAGGGTTATGTAGTTTAAATAGAATGAGCCCATCATATAAAATGTGCTGGTGAAACTCATCTGTGTATATAAGCCATCTTTCCAAGAAAATATCTCATAAAAATTTCACTCTGAATATATCACTGTTTCTTACTGCTTAGTCTGAAAAGGAAGAAGCGGGGTCTTTTCACAGATATCCAAGCTGAAGACTCTCTACTGAGAAACTGTCAGGTCACTTTACTGGCTAGGATTCATCATGGAGGGCTGAATGAGAAAAGGGAAGAAGCAGGAAGACAGGTTAATAACTGAAGTATCTCTGATTATGTTGGAGAGAAATTTATTCAAAATTCAATTAGAAGAATTATCTTAATTAAAACCAAAGTTATCTCTTGAATTTAAAGCACAGTCTGACATTGGTAAGTTTTACCGACTACTTTTGCAAGGTTTGAATAACCTTAAAATTAAAAAAAAAACCCAAACCTACTCTCAACTACCTTACAAATGGAGAAACTCTTGAACATGGAAAGTCCTCAGAAATGACAGGATCTTTTACTACCAGAGCAGCAAGCAAACGTGTGGACCTATCCAGAGAGCAGCAAAGAAAAGGACTGGAGAAGCCTGGACTGTATGTGACGTTTCCCTCACCTGCCCTACGCTCACACATAGCTGATGTTTCAATTAATTACAAAGTGGGTGTGTTTGAGAAGTACTCTGAAGGACTTGCATTTACATTCAGTTAGCAGTGCCTGGGATCAGGTAATGGAGTAAAACATTCTTTTATTCTGTGCAGCCTGAGCACATACTGCTCTGGTGCTGAAAAGAGAAAATGGACCCCAATCCCCAGTGTAGGTCTTTGAGGTAGCAGCTGATGGCATACACTGAAAATGGCAGACTTGGATCCAACAGACTGATTTACTTTAAGCTTTTCCCCCTAATTCTAATAGATCACTTTTTCTTAATTAAATATCAGAGGCTACACATGACAAAACTAAGCATTTCTAAATCTTATTGTTATGACTGAACTTTAAAGGTTTTAATGATTCAAGAAGGAAACCCCTTGCTAACATTTCAGAATTTGACTTTAAGGAGAGCATATTTCCTTTGTACAATTAAACTGGTCTGTTTGACATTACCATCTCCTTTTAATGGTATTGGGCGTTGGAGACCAGTGTAAATGGAAGTTGTAAAGAAATATAAAAAGATGCCTCCCAATACCGTCTTAGATAGGGACTTGTATTCTTATTTTTACATCCTTGGCTTGGTACAAAAATCGTCAAAGAGTTAATTTCTTTTGTGAAAAATAAACTCTTCCAGTGTCTGAGACTTTTTTTTCTCCAAAATCCCCTTTGATTTCTTAATGGTCTTTCAATATTCATCATGCTTTGTTCTGAGAAGTAACTTATGTATCCATACATACGTTTTTATTTTAAGATTAACTCAGAGGTTCTAATGACCATGATGGAGCACAGAAGGGATTTCAGAGCATTTCAAGGACAGTCATGGTAGCTGAGACTTTCAAAGCCTTTGTCTAGAACAGCATAAACCATGGTCAAAAGACTATTCCAATAACCTAGTACTCTTTTGATACAGAAGTAGATTTGATTGCAGCCTTTCATTATGAGAAGGTCTCTCTTTCCTCTTCTGAAATGGTTTCACAGTTGGCATTCACCTTCCCTGTGCAAAGCGGTAGATCTAGCACCACCATGTTTCTCTTGGTGCTGTGGCTCCTCAGAGAAGCCCTGTCTGCGTGCAGCAACATGCCCCTCGGAGCTCTGCCTCCAGGGCTGCTCCATGCTCCCTGCAGAGTAGTTACCCTCCTTCTGGAGAAACCTCCTTACAAAACAGAAAATCCAGTTTACTCCGGTCGTGTGTCATAAGGGACAAGCGTTTCCTTTAATTGATGGTGCTTTCATGTAAATTCATCATCCAGTTAACTTCGTGATCTCAGCCTAAATAATGTTATTTTGACTAAGTGCATATTGATTTATAAAAACCCCTCAGGTGATTCTATCTTGCAAATGGACTGACAGCGGTGATTTATTAAAAGGCTGCCTTTTGAAAAGGTGTTCTGAATGTCACCTACGGCCACTGCTATTTCATCATATATATCACATCCCTCCTTCTGTCTTCTGTCTGTGAATGTCTATGGCTAACCCGAAGTTATATCTAAATTGAATTATTTTAGTAATTTTATTCCTAATACAAACTGTGTTGGCACTGAAATATAGGCAGAGTAACTGACTTATTTCTATGGCTGTAACAACCGTAATTTTAAGCAAGTTTAGACAAATGCAGTGTAGATTAAGAGGAATATTCTGCTTTCAGATATACCAGTTACATTTTTAAAAGTCCCATTACTTATGCATTATCAGGAAATCGTCCTTAAATTTGTATTGTGTGCATCCAAACTAACAAACTGCCAATTCTCCACTGCTGGGATTGTCTTCCTGGTATTGCCATAATGTCTGATACTCTGGTTCTGACTGGTGCTGCCTGGCTGGCATCACAGAGCACATAAGCAAAATTAATGTGGTTTACAGAACAGGCCATTTGTAGCCACCTGTGTGCCAAATTCAGCACTGCTAGGCAATCTTGTATATGTGAGGGTTATCTGGCAATTAAGGTATCAATCATTACAAAACCAGTTTGACATTTTACGCTTTTTCCTGACTGGGTGACAAATTAAAGTACGTTACGTTGCATTGCTACCTGTCCATTTCTCCTGAACAATTTATACCTGGTTTGCATCATTCTTTAATCTGGCCCACTGTGAAGCAGGACAGAACCATTTCTCTAATGATGTACTTTCTTAAAGCAAAATCCAGTGGAACCAGTTGCACATGTTTATGTTGAAGTGGGGCAAGTACCTGAACAGTTAATACTTTGATTCAACTGAAATACCTGTATGGGTTAGAATTAGAACTGGGGTTTGCCATTTTTATAATATGTAATTGATTATTATAAGCTAATGGATGAAGATAGGCTGTATCTTATTAAGCACAAGTCTTAACCTCACAAACTCTCTTCACCATAATCTGGGTCTCCCATTTCCTCCCCTTCCTTGTTGAAATAAAATGTTTCAGTAGGTACTCATCTGACTCTGAGAGACACTTTGAACCCATAGTGAGGTTCACCAAGAGCACTATGTTGCACCATTGTAATTTTAAAGTAGCAGAATCTTAAGGTGATTTCTGTTGTGAAGTTTCCATCAGATTAATCTTGATTTCTCTCTTTCTTCCTTTTTCTCATTTTATTTTTGTCATTTTTTTTCTTTTAATTCTTTCCATAGCTGTAACTTATACAAGTTACAAAAAAACACCACCACCAGTACCCCCTCGAACCACTTCCAAGCCCTTGATCTCAGTTACGGCACAGAGCAGCACAGAATCCACCCAGGATGCATATCACGACAGCCGGACTCAGAGGATATCCCCATGGCCGCAGGACGGGCGAGGGATGTACAACTCCACCGACAGTTTGGACAGTAACAAGGCCATGAATCTCGCCTTGGAGACTGCAGCTGCACAGCGCCACGCGTCCGAGAGCCAGAGCACCTCCATACGAACCAGCGACAAGGCCATCTTAGTGACAAAAGCAGAGGAGTTTCTTAAGAGTCGACGCTCCTCTATAGGGATTCAGGTAGCCTATCATTAACATCTGTCTGTGATGAATTGCTTGTCTTCTTTCTGTAAATAGCATAGAATGAGTCATTCAGCTTTACTGGCTCTAATAATTGAACAAACAACCTCTGGCTGCTTAGCGTTAATTGTGATTCACATCATGGCAGCATGGCTGTGCAGAAAAGTCTTCGGCTAATACACTGTACCTGGACGAAAATGAATGAATAAATCTCTAGGGAGGTTACCTGTCATTAACACTTGATATGAAAATTATACTGCAAAGCTACAGGTGAACAGCATGTTCATCTCCCTCCCTCCATGAATTCACAGTCCTTTTTATAGAGCTATGCCAGCTTTAAAATGCTTGACTGTATTTTTCCATTATCTTTCCTTTTGACCTTGGAAAATGTGTAATGCCACTTGATCTTCAATTATTCTACCTAAAAAGAGCACCCTTGCCCTTACTTTTAGTTGTGCTGGGAAGAAGGTAACAAGGAAGAGAAAGAAACATATTGATGTAGATACAGCATAATTACAGATGGCAAGTAATGAAATTATATTAATAAACACAGTCTTTGAGTATTCTCCCATTTGTCCATCAAAACCCACAGTATTTATTTCACCTGACAAAATATGTGTCAGACTGTGGCAACTCAGTCAAGTTCTGTTGTTTCACGCAAATGAAATAAGACAATTCCAAATGCAAATTTTGATTGCTATTCCTTCTACTAAATGGAAAGTACTAGATAGCTAGCAATGATCATTTGTTTAAATCTCTAGGAAATACCAAGTAGTAATAAAAATCAGAAAGTTGAACTTGCAAAGAATGTGAAGGCATTTGAGACAGGAGTAGAGATAAAATGAGGCTTCTGTTCTGATAAATATTCCCTTGTACATGTCTGGGGTTCACTTCTGTGCTTAAAAATCTCTACTTTTGCTAGATCAGTTATAGAGGAAATGCCATTTATTTTGTCATAGTTATAGGTATTGTGGAGACAGCAACATAAGTCTTGAGAAGGTAATAGTTCATGTAAAAAAAGCCCAGTGAGTGACTGTATATTAGAAATGCACAAGAATTTACATGAAAGTATATTATTTTCTTTAAAAAGTAGTAATTCCATTTCCATTAATTCCACTGTATAGTCAGAGAAAAGTGTTTGGGTTAGGCATGTCACAGCAACTGATTGGACTTCACAGGTTAATATTTTGAGGTGGTGTAATTTTGCTGTTCCATAATGTATTGGACTAATGGGAAGGAATCAGCTTTGACAGGAAGCTGTTTGTCCATTTCTCAACATAAAAGTATTTTTTTCTGATTCTTCAGATGTAGAAGAGTAGAATGCAATTTAACAACAATGGTAAAATATTCAGATGGATACTTTTCAGATGTTTTACAAAGTAATTAGTGTATCCTGAATTATTCATGGACAGAGCTTAGCAGATAACATGGAAAAGCTCAAAGGAGCTGTGAGTAGTCTTTGGTACCTTTATGCCCTAACCTGAACCTTGCTCCTCATAAAGCAATAGTATCTAGTGTTGTTCTTATCTCTCCTTTACAGCGCCTGTGCACAATGGTATTTATCAATGTCAGGGTCTTGATTTGGTCAGTCCTGACATTCCAGCAGTTATTTCTGAAACTTTGATTACATCACTTGATCTTGTTTATTTCTGCAGGTGGTGACCTGTACTTTTCACTGAGCTCTGACCCTTTTTTATATGTGCTGTGTTTAATAATATGTGCTTATAATCCACAAAAATGCCTGTGCAAGGATTTGCATGAAGGCAGCAGATCTTCCATAGCAACTTGTCATCTGACACTTGGCCTGTAGTGGGGAGAAAAGGCAAATGTTGTTTGCAACAGCAGGTCTTAGGTGGATGAGCTGTTTGTTATCTTTTGAGAAGTACAAACTGTTTGGTTGTACCATTTGGCATTAGATAAGGTTAAATTTGCAACAGTGTCCATGTTTTAGTTGTTTAGGATTTTTTTAGCAATAAATTTCAAACTTCACATTGGTGAAAAAAATACATTTATGAAGTATTCTTAAATAGGGAATGTATTAAGTTGTATTACTATTGCCAGCTTTGTAGACAATAAAAACACAGGGTAGAACTTCTTATTGCAAACTACAGAAATAGTAATTTATGCACTCAAAATACACTTGAAATATTTGATTTCTTTTAGACTTTGGCATCAAAGTACCTTGGAAAAGGATGTTTTTTATTTGCATATTTCCTTGATTGACTAAATGACTTGTTTTCTTATTAGCATTCCATGTCAGGGTAATGCATTGAATTTGCATTAATTTGCATTAATTAATTTGCTATCAGTATGGTTAATTTGTGCCTTTTTTAATGTTCCATTCCTTTAACACACTGATGTGAGAATGCTTGCCAAGGGAGCTTCATACAGGATCAGAGAGGCATAAAGATACAAAGTGCCCAGCGATGCCACTGCGTGTAAAATACTATAGACCCAGCCTGGGGCTCCCATGCATTTGATATGTGTGATTTGTGTAGTGTACATGTAGTGAATAGAAGTTCTTTTAGAAAGTCCTGGCATACTTAGGCATATGCCAGTAGGATTAGTATTCAGGTGCACAGAGAGCCCAGCTCCTAGGGAAGCATTGGACTTACTACAATGATCAGTAGCCCCCTGTCTGCAGGGACAGAGAACAGAACAGATGCAGTAACTGATCTCACTATAGGTTAGTCCCATCCCAGATGGGAATTTTGAGCCTGGTGCCGGGAGGAGGGGGATGGGCTTTGTGGATTTTGTGGGGTTTCGTTTTGTTTTTTTATTGCCATATTTAAATCAGAAGGAATATTTTTCAATATGTCAGTAGGCACTGGGAAAAAAAAAATTATTTCTAAATTCAAATTAATACTAAAATACTGATTTTGAGATTAAAAATTTAGTCAGCACTTTTAATAATATATGTGTAAATAATAAAACTCTTGTAACATTAGTAGCCATAAACTTCATATCTGCCTTCTCTTGTGACAGCAAAAGACTAATCAAAGTATTTGAATTAAAATGGAGAGCAGAGATTGTCAAGAGTAAAATAACCGCTAAGTTCAGAACGAGGTTGTTGCTAAGATATTTTCTGGGATTTTCCTTGCTCTTTTGCACACCCTGGTATATATGCTAATGATTAACATTCAAAATCTGCTCTAGTTATAAACCATTTCATATTAAATGCATTTGGAATGTGAAATATATGAGAAAACGTCAAAAAATTGCTCCTTATTTATTTCAAGTATTTCAAAACATGCAGTCTTCTGTGAGTCTTCTGAAATATACAGTTTCTTTTCTACCTAAAGACATCAAGGCTTCTCAAAATGAACAGAAAGACCAGAAATCAATGAGATGGAAATGAATGTTCCAAGTGTAAAGGCTGATTCATGGTGGTATTTTTGGAGACAAGCGCTAATTGTAGCATAGAGAATGGACTCTGTCATCTTCATTTATCATCAGGAGATCACGCTTCAAAATACCTAGTGTTTTTTTTATAATCTCCAGAATCTGTTGAACAAATCTTATAAATCAAACGCTGTATCCAGCAGCATTAGTGAAATAACTCGCCTGAGAATTTTTTTGTGCCAAAAGAGGATCTTCTGCATGATACTTATATATATATTTAGTAACATTATTCATGTCACATGGTAAAAACTTTGTTCAAGATATTCTGTAGTCTCAAACTGGAGTTTCCCTTTAACACAAAGCATTTTTTACCCCCATGGCATAGGTACTCAGATGAGCATCTACATTTATTTTGTACTGTTTAGGTTAAAACATCCTTGTCTGTGCTCTACTTCAGTGTATACAAGCAAGTAGAGCTTGTATATATAGCAATCAAAAGAAATGTTTTCATTGATTGCATTGGTCTTTGGATCATATGTAATCCAAAGTTTTCAAAGTAAGTGTCATTCATTCTCCTCCTAGAATGACTGTCAGACTGTGCTTTTGTGAGAAGTGCATGAAGTCCTTGGCCTGGAGAAGTCAGTGAATATTTGTTGGTTCAGGGCAATTTGCTACTGAGCATTAAATGCACAAAAAAAAGTGATGAGCAACCTCTACTCTATGCATTAATTTCTTGCTTTGATCTCATATTAATTTGCCATGACTCCCATTTCTAAATTCCGGAATGTATTGTTAGCAAAAAGTTATTTTATAAAAGTCCAGAGGAAGTGTTCAAATGGTTGTATGATATTCTTGGGGTAATTAGCACCTGCTGTGCCATTCCCTGTATTTGAGTAGTCCAGATGTTCTGCTGGGAAGTAGTGGAGCACAAAATGGAGCTCTGTGGTGAGGCTCAAAAAAATCTCTCAAGCATGAAAGTGTAGGTTTATTTTAGTCGATTTCTAAAAATTATTTTGAAAGAGTATATATTTTTTGTCTGATAAAAGTATTCCATCAGTTAAGGAAAGCAGTAGCAGCGAGTACTGTAGTTTTACTTGAAGTATTTTCCCTACTTTGAAGTCACTGCATTCAAATGAGATCTCCCTGTACCTGAGAACAGTTATCTGAATTCACAATTACTTGTACTTGATCTTGTGTCAAATGTAGTGTTTTCTACCCTTTTTTGCTCTTGTTATCACTGAGAAGCCTATGCAGGAGAGGAAGAGTAAAGTATTTCCCTTCCTGTACATCATCAGAGAGATTGTTTATTAAATTCTAATAATAGAATAAATTAGTTACAGCATTGAAAACCCATTGGGGGCAGTGAAGTTGCATAGGGAGAGATAATGTGGCCTGAAGGACTCTTACTACTAATGTTTATGAGCGAGACGTGAAAGTCACCAGGTTAAAATCTGTTTTCTTATGCATTGAATATATTAACTTCAAGCTCCCTTAGAGACAGCATGTATGGAAGCTCAGGCTGGAATTTTTAAGACACTGCAATGTTATGTTGCAGTGCTCATGTCTATGTGTTTGTGTTTAAGAGCAGAATAATGCTTTAATACAGAAATAAAGGTTGTTTTTAAGTAGTTAAAGTTATCAGTTAAAAAAGCATAGTAAATACTTTGAAGTAATAATTTAGTTCATGCATCCTTTTCTAGAATGAGTGCCTAAGAACAAACTAAGACTGATTATAACAGGCAATTTATTTGTAATAGTGATTTAAATTTATTCAAATTTTGTGTGTGAATAATTTACTTGTGAATCATTTATCACCAAGGCAGTGCCAGTATCTCATAGTTAATTTTCAAATTTTGAGCTGGATTGGACAGCAGTGACCAATCATAGAGGACTGATAGTATTGTCTGCTCCTTGTATCAGCAGGAAAGAACATGGAGGGGAGTGTTATGTCTTTGTGAAAGGTAAGACATAGAACCATGGAATCATATAATATTGTGAGTTGGAAGGGACCTGCAAGGATCATCAATAAGAGAAAAATAATCTCAAAATACTCCATGACATTTGCTATTAATATTATAAGCCTTGTGGACATAACCCCATAAGACAACATTTTTCGTGGCATAAAATGCCAATCTTTAAAGAACGTTTAGCTCTTTGTTTGCAATGAGAGAGGAAGATGATGTGCTGTATTAGATCTATTCCTTTCTTCTGCTTTTTGTCAGTGACTGGCTATTTTTTTCTTTCCTCTTCTGTGTGAGACTCCCTCATGACCACATAGAGATAGAATTTTTCACATTATTTTGCTTTAGTGAGATTGTGGACCAATTTGCAAATATTAAGGTTTTTAGAACCCATACAAGTATTAAAACAATAATAAATCAAGGAGAATAACAACAGATTTATTAAGACTTGAGTTTCAAGAGCCACACAATCAACGTAAATGTATTACTTTTTCTCCTCTGCTCATTTCAGTCTACTCTGGCCAATCTGATTAAAGAGTTTCCTGCTGTTTCCTAGCAGGAGTCTTTATCCTATCTGTCATTCAAAAATATAATTTATTTGTTCGGATTTTTTTCTTTTTGAGTGCAAATTATTGTCTTATTTTCCACTTTTACTTGTGTTGGTATTTGCCTCCATTTTCCATTTTGTTGTTTGTTACAATATTTGTAATCCTTGATTGCACACACACATGCCCCCCGAAAAAATTGGCATTCTCCTGCTGTTGCAAGACACAGTGAGAAAGTGAAAGCATTAAAATATCAAGGCAATCATCAAGTCATTTAGTTAGTGTCAGTCTTGGCAAGCTGAAGGGAAGGATAACTTGGCAAGAATTTATATTTAGAGGTAAGTAATATAATTTTTATTTTGATACCTGAGCCATCATTTTTCTGCTAATTTTGTTTTGAATAAAATTTTAGAGCATATCACTTCATTTATACCTGTGGATTCTTGGTGTCAATTGCATATTGAGTAAATTATTCAGGATTATATCTCTAGGTGAAATGCTGGTAAGAAAGCACTTCAAAACAGATGGATTAAAAAGATTTTTTTTTTCTCAATGTGTTGCATCAGTGGAAAGATACCAGCTCATCCAAAATCTAAAAGGTAAATCTGCCTCCACACATTAGAAACAGAGTTCAAAAGACCAGCTATTTGTTACTAACCCAAACAATGTAGCTGGCAGAAACAGATATGCTTTCGATATGCAATATGGAAGAAGAGGTTGTGTTGCAAGTCTCCTTGCTTTGTTCCAACAACATCAATTGGACAAATGGATGTTCTCCATAGGGACCTTTCTTTGTTTATATCTTTAGAGTTTCATGTTTTCAACAGCACTGAATCTGAGCTGATAAGACATCCTTGTGGAAAGCAAGTGTATTCCCATGTCCACTGGCCATTGCTCACCTCCAGTGTTACTAAGCATGTTAGCCCCATGAGTATGATACCATTGACCTTCCTTAGCATATTTCTCTGTTCAGAAATCTGGCCTCTACCTCATCCCCCAGGACTCATTCAGGAGGTCCCAAAGAGCATAGTACATAGAAATGGTCATCCTAAGGATACCACTCTGTGAAAGAGGTGCAGTGCTTTAGAAGGAACTGAAGGCAAAGACTGACACATGTGGAGGTGTCAACTTGGCTTCATCTGTCTGGCTTTTCTCAGGTCTGAATTGGCACACAGTGTCCTCCTGTCCTTCCATGCTGAGCCATGTGAGTGAGCAGGAGGCCCTCATAAATCTTATGTTCCTGTCTGCTCAGCTTATTCATCCTGGCCACCCACAAACCTCTTTTCCCTTGTCAAACCTTAAGGCTTGTAATCCTCTGGAGCCTGTACCTACATCACTGACACTATCATCTGGAGTTGCAGTTCATTCAAACAAGTTCAAGGGTCTTAATCAGCAATCCTACAGCGGAAGTAACAATGTTGGTCCTTTCCTTTGGACCCAGTCCAATGAGAATAATAAAATACAATGGAATCATAGAATGGTTTGGGTTGGAAGGGACTTTAGAGATCATCTAAGTCCAACCTCCCTGCCATGGGCAGTGAGACATTCCACTACATCATGTAGATCAGGGCCCCATCCAACTTGGCCCTGAATGCATTTTCAGGAATTAGGCATCTCCAGCTTCTCTGGGCAATCTATTCCAGTGCCTCACCATCCTCACAGTGCAGAATTTCTTCTGAATAGATATCTAAACCTACCCTCTTTCAGTTCAAAGCCATTTCCCCTTATCCTGTCACTACATGCCCTTGTGAAAAGTCCCTCTCCAGCTTTCTTGTATTCCCTTAGATACTGGAATGTTGCTTTTAAGTCTCCCTGAAGCCTTCTCTTCTCTGGACTGAACAACCCCAACACTCTCAGCCTGTCTTCATAGGAGAGGTGCTCCAGACCTCTGATCATCTTCATGGCCTCCTCTGGACCAGCTCCAAAAGGTCACTGTCCTTTTGTTTGGTTCCTCAGAGCTGGACACAGAACTCCAGGTGGGGTCTCATGAGAGCTTCATTTGATTCACCCCATGATGAGGTTGGCCTTCTGGGCTGCAAGTGCACTTTGCTAGTTCATATGCAGTTTTTCATCCACCAATACCTCAAAATTCTTCTCCTCAGGGCTGCTCTCAATCCACTCATTGCCCAGCCTGTATCCATGTTTGGAATTGCCCTTAGCCTTGTTGAACCTCATGAAGTTGCACGAGTCCACCTATTGAGCCTGTTTATGTCCATCAGGATGGCATTCCTTCCTTCCAGCATGTCAACTGAATCCTAGAACTTGGTATCAATCAAGAAACTTGCCTAGGGTTCTCTCAATCCCACTGGTCATGTCACTGTCAAAGGTGTTAAATAATACTGGTCTCAGCACAGACACCTGAGGGTCAGCACTTATCACACAGTGGTCTCTGCCAGACACCCAAGTGTCTCCACACAGACCTTGAGCTGCACCCTTTGAGTGCAACCATCCAGCCAATTTCTTATCCACTGAGTCCACCCATCAAATCCATGTCTCTCCACTTTAGATACAAGGATGTTTTGTGGAACAGTATCAAATGCTTTCCACAAGGCCAGGTAGATTACATTAGTCACTGTTCCCTCATCCACCACTGCTGTAACCCTGCTGTAGAAGGCCACCCAATTTTTCAGACATGACTTTCCTGTAGTGAAGCCATGCTGGCTGTCCAACACCATCCTAGCTGTGGTCCAGAGCAATTCAGATGTACTGACATCAACTCTACCCAATATCTGGATATGTCTGCTAAATCTGCAATGAAATCCCCTGATATTCCCTAGCCACTACCAAGACTGGAAATGCTCAGGACATAAGATTTCCTATATCACTGTCGCCTACTTTAATAACCTGAGCATAGGAAGAAATCTTGATTTCGAGATCACAGTCTTAAGCATTCCCACAGTGTCACTTTCCAAACTGCCAAATGCTTTCTGTTCTATAAAACAGAAATTACAATCTCCTTTTCCACCCTCCTCCTCCAGTAAGTGCTTGATATTGACTCTATCTGAGATCAAGGTAACTGCTCTGGCTTTTTCACAAGTGTCACACGATGCATACAATATGGCTTGGAAGGCCATGGTCTTTATTACATTAACTACCTTTACTACATTAACAAGATCTTCCAGTCTTCTTATCTCCAGGAGATGGAATCCCTGGTTGAGGACATGCCTTTTCATGGCATTATTGTTTTGTAGTTTAGATTCAGTATATTTCTAAATTATGTTTACGCCCAGACTGATTGCTTTGGGGAATGAACCCCAATATCATAGCTCTTAGCAACAGTTTAGACTCCTGATCACTCCAGATGATTTCAGTATCAAACTGCTTCCTCCAGAAAATGTTTCCTTGCCTTGGACATCGTCTTCCTGCTAGCACTCATATAGGCACACCCAAGAGCCACAATATAGGAATTTAGTGTTATCTGCTCTTATTCACTACAGAATCACAGAATGGGTCAGGTTGGAAGGGATCACTGGTAAAGGGCCAGTGAGTCATCTGGTCCAACCTCCTTGCTCAAGCAAGGTCATCCTAAAATACATTGCACAGGATTGTGTCCAGATGGTTATTGAGTATCCCCAGTAACGGAGACTCTACAACCTCTCTGGCCAATGTGTTCCTGTGTGTGGTCACCCGCACAGTGAAGAAGTTCTTCCTCATATTCTGTTGGAACTTCCTGTGCATGTGTTTTGGCTGTTACTTCTTCTTTTACATATACATTCACTTCCCACCCTCCTTCCCCATTGTCTCTGCATCCTTTCAGAAACCTGGTGGGATTGGGACTGTGCAGCTGAGAGACAGTTGCAAAGACCATCAGGCTCTTTCCAGCAGTGCCTATGACTGCTGCGAGAAGAAAAGTTTTCCTGTCTTCATCATCAGATATATTCTTTGAATTCACATATGGAGTGTACATATTGAGAAACTGGTTACTGATATTATTTTTTTGATTTAACAGTAAAAATATCATTCAAAAGGAAAAGTCAGTTCTGCTCTTTTTCTTTTTTTCCTGCCTTGATTCAGTATAAGTCGCATACTGCATCACTCACTCTGTCTGTGTCAAAGACTTGGGGGCGGTGTGGTGATGGGGAGTGTTATGTAAAATCCCTCAGAAACTTGCAAAAGCAATGTGGTCTCAGTCATGAAGAAAACTCCACTGTGAATACATTTTAGTAAGTGCATTTCAGATGGGAATACTATAAAAAGTGCATAAATTACTTGCTTGATATAGCATTTTCAGGACTATATTATTAAGGAAGGTGAGATAGGGCATTCTGCTGTATCCCTCACATCATTTAACGGTTGTATATTTGTCAACATAGTTGTCAATAAAATTTCATTGCACCATTTCTTTTTATCACTTGCAAGCTTATGGGGCTACTTGAGATTTTATTTTATTTTGTAAATCAAGGAGTATAATGAGACTGGTTTATAATAATATAAAAAGGGGCTATCCTGTGGATTCCTTATTTCAAGAACAGCCCTTCCAGACCAAGCTTGCTCCCTGCTTCCACCAAACTGAGTAACTGCATCTGCTTAGGTTTGAAATAGGAAATTATAGAGTGGAACAGAAGTACTTGTGCAAAGCTTTAATAAGACTAAGCACCAAAGCAATGATACCAGGCTGAATACCTATTGCATTTATTTTTCTGTGCTAGGTGTTTCTTAGCAGTAAGAGATGATATATATAATTAATTTTGAATGAGTGCCTGTAGAAATAGTGCTGGGTTGTCGATGTTCACTCTGCAGATGTGTCTTTTGTGTTGAATTAGGTGGAAACAGCAACTGATTCAGATACTGAAAGCAGAGGCCTACGGGAATACCACTCTGTTGGAATACAAGTGGAAGATGAAAAACGGTAATTCAAGCATGTACAAAAATCTGTAGTCCTTTATAACACAACACACATTTGTAAACAGAGTTAATAATAAGCAACTGGCAAGTGCTGCCTCTAAATAATTCACAAAGCCAAATTTCTTATATTCATGCTTGTGATTTCGTAAAATTTGTAGCGATTATTAAGCAGTTTCTTCATATTTAGCTAAATTTCCAGTTTTTAATTAGAGGGAAAGAAGTGAAAGTATTAAATTGAAGTAGCGGCTTAATAAAATTTCATTATTGGCAGAACAAATACAAAGAGCTATATAGTGGAACAGTCTTCCTTCAATAGGACTCCTGTTGATCCAGTCTTTCCAAGTCCTCACAAGGACATATAATGGTTAGAACATAACCCATGGTACCTTTATTCTAAATTAGAATCAGCTTTTCAGTTGTTATGTCCTTCTCTAGTTGTGTAAAGTTGCTGGCCTATCAAGTAACCCACAGGTTAACCCTGGCAGGCACTGCTTGTCAAGGACGGGACCGGGGCCATTATTTCATTTCACGACAGCTGTCAGACAGTAGCTGGTTGCTAATTGCTTTTTGCTATCATTGACTAGAAGTGCTTTGAGACAATAGGTTCAGATGTGAAAAGATTTCACAAAAAATCATTGCTTCTCCATCTAACTTTTTAAGACAAAGCTTTTTTAAAATGTCATTATTTGTTGTCATGTAACAATAGAAAATAAACCTTTAATGGGCACCCTATAAGACATAAAAAAACCCAACCCACAGTCTTAAACCTGCTACTGTTATTTTTCTCTTATTAGGGGCATCTCAAAAGCTTTAACTTAGCAGATTTTCAAACTTTATCTAAATAAAATTCTCAGAATTTGAATTTTTTTTATATATTTACTTTACAGACTTCTATCAGGAAGTTCTAGTTCTGCTAGTTATTTCCGGTTCATTTACTAATGATACATGGTATTTTGTAGTATGAGAATAAATCAATGTTTGCTTCCAGAGGCAATTTAAATGATTTTCTTTTGTATCCTTGCTCAGATCAATGATGCCACTATGCATTTTTTCCTCTCTGTTGCTACTCACTGTCTTATTTCAGAGAGATATGCACAAAGAAAAAAATATTTAGTGTAAAGTCCAAGGAGAAGAACAGAATTCACTCACTGAACCATTATTCTGTGCCTCTGTAGTATCACATGTTATTTATATGTCTTAATCTCTTTTCTTTCTCCCCTCTTCACCAAGGCATGGACGATTCAAGCGTTCAAACAGTGTAACAGCAGCTGTCCAGGCTGACCTGGAACTGGAGGGTTTTCCAGGACACATCACCATGGAGGACAAGGGACTTCAGTTTGGCTCGTCATTCCAGCAGCACTCAGAGCCCAGCACGCCCACCCAGTATAGTGCAGTGAGAACTGTACGGACACAGGGACTGTTCAGTTACAGAGAAGATTATAGGACCCCAGTTGATACATCAAACCTTCCACCACCAGAACCCTGGCTGGAGCCAGCCATTGAGACAGTAGAGACTGGTCGAATGTCACCTTGTCGACGGGATGGATCTTGGTTTATGAAGTTGCTACATACTGAAACTAAGAGAATGGAAGGATGGTGCAAAGAAATGGAAAGAGAAGCAGAAGAAAATGATCTTTCTGAGGAAAGTAAGAACATTTAATGATCCTTTTTTTTAATAGATATATGCTAAAATAAGAAATATGTTAGGATAAAGCTGTGATACGTGTTTTTTCCTTACTTATGCTGTAGAACCAAAGACTCTCCATTAGAACCACAAGATATAACAACGCTGTCCTGCAACTGGCTGCACAAGACAGTGTTTCCCAGAGTAAGGTTATGTGGAAGTAGTTAAGCAGCCAACTCTAGAGTCAAATTCAGAATCAAAGTCTGGTATTGGATGCCGCTGAGATGCTGCAGTAGCTGTGTCCACAGCTCCAACTCTGATACATCCTTCCCACTTGCTTGTATGACTCCAATGCTTGACCCTTTGTCAGAGCACACAGGCTGGTCCTAAATGAACAGTGTTTTGCCCTTTTCCTGAAACCTTCAATTTTTCCTCTTATTAATGAGCAGCCATTTAAAAAAAAGTTTCCGTTCCTTTACAGGCACTTCAGCCTGTTGGAAGAACAGAAAGGGGTAGGCAAGAATGATAGTAAAAGCACTTGTGCAGTTACACAGCCATATGCATTATCAGAAAATTCAGCTGCATATTCTTATTACAATTTTGTCAAGAATCATTATTATTCTCTCATGTCCTGTAGACACCTTGAAAGGAGTGATGGGATAAAGTGAAAAATAATTTAGACTATTTTGGAACAAGATCCAAGCCAGCACTAATGACAGTAATATATCAAAGTGGTCCTAGCATTCAGTAGCCAGCTCCCTGTGACTCCCTTTGAGGTCAATTATCCTTGTTCTTCAGGCTCAGTTTTATAAATATTTCAATCCCTGACAATCTGAATTATTATCTCAGCTGAGATTTTCTCAGATCACAAATTAGTCCTTATTAAGTTTTCTTACTACCATATTTCCTGCACTCTTACAAATTTTCCCATCACCTCTGAGTACTCCTTCCTGGTCATCTTCTTTCCCCCTCAATGAGTTCTTGCTCTGATCTACCCTCAGGTCTTGAGACAGGCCAGCATGGTAACTAAAAGGCCAATTTTTATTTCTTATGCTGACCTTTTCAAAAGAAATAATGTTTGTTTTTACATCATCATTTTTTTATTTTACAATCACATTTCTCCACTATATTGTGCCCAAGTCTGCCAAGTAACAACATAGGATTTGGGGTGGGGAGAGTGTGTAACACTGTTTTTCCTTCCTTCAGCATCCACTGCTTTCTGGACTGTAAGTTTTGTGTTTATTTTCATCATGGCAGAGATGAGCTGAGAGTTTTCCCATTGCAGTGATACTGTGAAGACTTTAATATCCTTCTAGGGACTATCAAAGTATTAATAATAAAATATTAGCCTGTGTGAGAATTTCCAGGCCTTCCTTCATAACAGTTATATCTCACTACTTTTTACCGCATATATCTTATTTTTCAATTCTCTAAATTTTTGTACTGCAGAATACTGATATTTGAATGCTGTCATTAAGAATCCTGAAGCATTGATGTAGGGACATCAGTGCTTTTGATCTGAAGCAGCACTTCAAAGAGCAAGACTTTGATCTGCTTGGAAAGAGTAAAATTATTTAGGGAGGAAAGGAGAGAAACACACAGGCAGTTAGATCCTCTTCTTCCCTAGGATATCAGTGAGACTTCTGCGGGGAAGGGCTTTACTTCTCCTAGCTCCTCTCTCTACAAGCTCTTCCTCGTGCACAGCCATAGTCAAATCTGCAGCCATATGTAATGAGCAGTGGAAACACGCTCACACCAGCACTCCTTCCTCACTCAGAGACACAGAGAGGCAGTTAGCAGTGTTATTCCTTGGAATATGAAAGAAGTACTGTGTACTTGGAGGAGCTGACTGTTTCTTCTCAGGTGCAAAACTACCCTCCTTCCCACCATGTGAAGTTACAGTCTTGCACTCCAGAAGTACTCTGAAACACCTTGCTTCATCGTGAAATGGCAATAAGGGAGGTAGTTTTCAGTACACTGTACAAAAGACAGGAAGCTAAAATGGACTTCAGTAATTTTTATTAATATTCAGAGTTAGTGACACCCTTTTGATCTGGAATATTTCGGTCAGAAAACATAGTATCAGGATTTTGTTTCCCAATCTGTAGAGTAACTCTAATCTGTAAAAGAAAATCTGTAAGAGAAGAAAAAAAAAAAAAAAAACCACACCAAACAAACATGAGCCATTCCAGATACAGAGTTGATAAAACACAAATGAAATGGATCATTGAAATCCCTTTTTCAAACTAACAAAAATGGGTTAATTACTGGTGTTTGGGGGAACATTTTGGCCTCCCTGATAGATTAAAGAAGTTATTATGGAATAGGTTTATGTAGCATATGCAAAACCAGAAGTTTGTATTCATCTGATTGTCAAAAGTGAACCCCAAAGTTCTGATTTTCCATTTTATGTGACTCATTTCAAGAAATCTTCCTGAAATAATTTCCAAATTCCATTATCTTTGAAATGGTATCCCTTCACCTATTAATGTTTAGATCAAGTAAAAGGAAGTTTTCAAAGAATTAATTTCACCAAGGTAATGAGCTTCACAGCATTTTAAAAATTCAGTGTGAATAATTTTTTTTCTGTTGTGTCTTTTGCACATTTTGTACCCCCAGTCTGAGATACAGAGCTTGTAAGGTATGTATACACGAGAACTGAAGTTTAATGATATCCCAGCATGAAATGTATCTTGACATATTTAAACATTTGGCAGTTCCTTGAACAAAATACACAAAAATGGCTGATCCACAAGCAAATAAATAGGGTTTTCCATCTTCCAGCAGGAGCTACTATTCCCAAAACACTTCACAGCAAAGTTTGCACATTCAAACTGTCATTCTTAATGCTGAATCATTTCTTTTTGGCCTGGGTATACTAATTGTACCTGAAGGCCAAATATAGCTTTGCATCTCATAGGAGAAGGCTGTCCTTATGATACGACTTCTATTTCATTTTAAACATGGGAAGAGTTAAAATAGAACTGCATTTTAGAAAACAATTTCATTTTTGGCGTTAACACAATAGCTCTGAGATCACCAAAAGCTGTCTGATTGCTATATTGATTTTTTTCTTTCACTGTAGTTTTTCTCACATAATGTTGTTTTAAGAACTTCACTCATCAGGTCTTAGAAAAAAAAGAAGATAATCATTGCAGCAAAAATAACTTCTCTCTCCTTCTTTTCATAGAATTTGTTTATTTGGTCAGTTGCCATGAATTGTATTTTGAACTCTCTGCAAAGTTCATATATGGTTTGTGGGGGCAGTTATTTATGTCCTCAGTGGTTATTATAACGTATATATGTAGATATAGATAGATGGAGAGAGAGAAATGTGGCTGTAATTGTTCCCAGGGTTAGTCATCTGATCATTTGCACTAGCAGGGTGCCTCCAAGCAGTGAGATGTGTTTCTCATGGGTGCTGACTGAAGTTTCAATTTCACACCTTGAAAATTGTTTGGCTATTACTGGTGTGTAGGTGATGACAAGAAAAATGCTGTCAGCTGTCACAAAGCTATTGAAGACCAAGAGGGTCAGGACTCTGCCTCCAGTGAGCATTGTGATGGCAGTAGGGAGACCAGCTCAGGGAAGGGGAGAGCAGGGCAGCCAAGGGGGGAGCCACAGTCCCCGCTTACAGCCGTGGGCAAGATCTGGTGGGGGGAAGAAGAGACATCCTGGGCTTCCTAGTGTCACATGCTTGACCACTAGAACAGCTGCACGGAGTTTACTCTTGCATAAAAATACTAAGATAGGTGCAAAAATTAACTATAGTATAAACCGTGCCAGCAGAAAGGTTGCTGGTATCTTCTGCACCAAGATTAGGAGCTCTGCTGGCATAGGTACATAGTAAAGTGATCTCTAGTAGGGGAAAAGAATAGAGGCATTAGAGAGAGTGAGAACTCAAAGTGTCACCCTTCTCTCCCCTTCCTCTTCATTCCATGGAGGGATTCTGGATTTTTCCTTGGTAATCCTCTGGCTGGTATTTCCACAGTACTGCAAAGGCTTTACTAATAGGCCTGAATAGTAAGAGAAAACACAGAGTTAAATATATCATAATTTTGGAGGGGGGCAAGGAGGAATAAAAATGAATAAAAAACCCTTCACAACCACTTTATTTTAGTATATTCATCAAATAATTATCCGCAAAAGCTTTCTGAGGTGTTTGACCAAATATGGGTTATCCTTTAACCAAAGAGAAATTACTGACATAATTTTCTAATGCTTTTCACAAACCTATCCTTCAGTAATTATTGAAATTTACATTTGGAGTGTTGTGAATGGCTAGAGAATGTCTTAATTGTCCTGATACACTCTGTAAAGTTTTATAGTGTAGAATCCAAGAGTTCCTCCCAACATTTGTATTATTCTTCCAAAATTTTCTCCTCTCTGAACTCACCTTTGTTGAGGTAAAAGCAAATTTGCAGCAAGTCCCGCATGGTGCACAAGGATCCCATTGTCCTATCTAACCTCTAGAGCACTGCCAGCTAGAGGCTGTGTTGTCCTAAAATGCCATCTGGACATTGTATGTTTATTTTGTGCCTGTATGCTCTGTTGATAGTGAAAAAGATATTTCTAAAGATTGCTAATTTAGTTTTAAAGATTAGATAAATGTCATGCCCTACTTTGAGTTAGGAGGATGTAGTAAATGCCAGTTTCAGTATTTTTTTTTCCAGGCATATTTTCTCAGATTGTTTGTGGAGCAATTTATTTACAAGTATAGGAGGGGACATGGAATGATCAAATGGAATGAACATTTAAATTAAAACACATCATTTAAATAAACAGCAATGAATGCCAGAAGCAGATTGATTGTTAGTAGTTTCTCACTGCTGGTGCAGCAGTGGCGCAATTGAGCAAAGCTTTTAACCTGTCAAGAACAGAGTTACAGCATCAGATTATAATCGGTTTCATCAATATAGGCCTCTGCTTCCTCTACCTTTGTGATATCAAATCATTTTTGATTACAAGACTTTGTAAAATTTCTCAAGCAATTCCTCACATATATATTACTAGCAATTTTGTAATATGATTACTGCAGGAAAAAAGATACCATTGTGTTAATTGTGCAATTTACAGAATCTCTAACCAGGGTGTAAATCCTGAGCCTGCTTTTATTGAAGCCATGGGCAGGATTTTGTATATGTTCAGAACAGAAGTCATACAGGACCACAAATCAAAAATGGAGTGCTTCATACACTTCAGGGAGCAGAATTAAGGTTGCACGTCTCTTTCCTGACATTTGGGCAAATATAGCATTATCTAGATGGTATGAGGTATATGAATTACATGAAAATTATATCTATTTATGCCTGTTGGTAGATTTTATCATCATTTATTTACAAGAAAAATGTTCTAGGCATCACCAAACATCTCAGTCTCTCCAGTCTCTAACATTCATCATTCTTTCATGGAGATAATCAATCTGCACTCATCAGAATAATTCCCCAATGCATGAAATTAATAACAAGGCTTTGGATGTCTATTAATATTGTGCTAAAGATTACGAGTTGAAGTGTTTTAATACTTTAATTTAATTACAGCAAAGTAGAGTAGCATGAATATGAGGGATTCTAACCTCTATGTTTTATTATGTCTGATTTACTTATTAAAATGGAAATAGAGTTAGATCTTTAGTAAATGCTGGGGCTGTAATTACACATGTGTATTCAGCACTGTGGCTCAGTGACACATGCAGCTAGCCCAGTCTTACATCCCTGACAGATGTGTATCACACCAAAATGCTGCATTGCCAGTGCCTAAGTCTTGACTGGTCTGACTGGGCTATAAATCACTAATGCTTATTGACATGATCCTTTGAGATAATGAAGATAAAATAAATGTTTATTTAATATGGAGGTTGGGGTAACTGTGAGATTCACTGGAAAATATCAGACATACACAGATTCTGTCAGGATCTACTTTTCTGGAGTAGGTCTAAAACCAATGCCCCTCACTCAGGCTATGTATTTGAACTATGAACTATAAAATTCAGCAGAGGAAACTAAAACTGAACTTTATTCACTATGAGACAGGCACAACAACCAATAGCCTATGGATTCATCCTTGCTTTGTTTCTGCTCAGTGTGAATGGTTGAACATAGCATGGAATAGGCAATGCCAGGGACCTCCTACAGCACAATTCCTTATCCTGGAAAAGAAGGATCAATGATGCCACAATGGGAGTTTGTCTAATGTCCTGAGCTACAGAGTGCCAAGAGAAAAAAGGAAGATATAAGGGTGTTTGTCACTGAACTCATCACCTTCATTAAAAATGCTGAAAACCAAATTAAAGCAATTTGTTTCAGATTAAATGAAGTATTACTTTTTTATTTAGGTTTTTGTAAATTTGTCCAGGTTTTAATACTCAAAACATTCCTTTCTGTATGCCAGTGATGCCATAGAGGAAAGTGAGAGGTTTGGTGATCAAAAAACTCAAACCAATTTAAATGTTTTATTTCATCTGACCAACAAAACAAAAACAAGCCCCAGTGAATTACTCATGAAGCCCTGAACCACTTAACCCTTTCACAGTGGATGTCACACAGGTCTGAGGAATTATGTATGTTGCTGTTTAATTTAGTCTTGTGGCACAAGTGTACTGTTTGTCTAACAGAAAATGGAATAGAATTTGAGAACCACAACTCTACACATTAACACATGCTTTGAAAGGTACTAAGTTTGTAACTGGAGCCCAAAACTCAAATTGTCTCTTGCTGCTACTTCTGGGTGAGCAGATGTTTCACTGGCCTAAAGAAAGCAGAATTAAAATGTAAAACCTACTACCAAGATGTTAGTTTCTTATGCCCTCTTGTACTTATTCTAAATAACAACAAAATGTTAAGTCCTGCCAGAGTTTGTTTCCTGTATCACGGGCTGCAGATTAGTTCTGCTGTACTGTTGTAGCTTCATTCCACCCTCTCCATCCTGTTTGAATTATCAATTTCGTTTCCCCAAATGGAAGTAAAATATGTCAGAGTAATTCCTGTCTACCCTTACTCCATCTCTCTATAACTTTAACATTATTTAAAGAGCTGGAAATTCTCCAGCTAAAATCAATCTTCCATTGAGACCACAACTTATAATGCTTTTTAAAGTGTTGCATTTTCATCATAGAGATGGATGTGGAAGAAAGGAATTGTAGGATAGAATATGTAGGAAGAAGGTGTAGGAAAGCATGGTGCTACCTACCAAAGTATGGTATATATCCCAGCAACTGTGGGAGTCAGGAGGAGTTAGTTTTTTTAGGGATAAGCCAATCCCCTTAGGCACTACAGTCAATAGAAAGATAGAGGCATCTCCAGGAAGAAAATCAGCACATCTAAAAATAAGTGCCTAACATGGCTGAGCTGATGAGCTCAGATCACTGATTACAGAGCATTCAGAAATTTTAATTTGGACAGATGACTCTTGGAAACAAAGTCAAGTAAAATGAGTTTGGTCACTTTCTGAAGCTCCTGTTCTGAGGACTTTGTATGTTTTCCTGGGTAGGCAACAAAATAGGTGTACCAAGACATGTCTCAGTGTTTTAATTCCCCTGAGGAGCTCATCCTCATGGTAGGAGTAGGTTATATTATGGTTTAATGTGTTAGCCTTACCCTCATAACAGGCAAGATAAAGAGAGTTCACCCAGGAATCATCCACACAAGTGAGTGAAGTAATTTGTGATTGCAGGACAAGAGGATATTATCTAAGGTACATGTAAAGCTCCCTTTGACATCAAGGTGCCACTGACCTTTCTTATATCTCAGTCTTTTTAAGAAATATTTTATGTATATAATCATAAGCAAACAAAACCAAAGATTTACTGCCCTTATAAAATTGACAGGAATTTCAGCTACATATTTTTAAACTGGATTTGGCATTTACTGACAAAAAGCATTTATTGGTAATAATCTGTCTGTATGCTTAGTTCTAGGTAAGATCCGAAGTGCTGTTGGAAGTGCTCAGCTCCTCATGTCTCAGAAATTCCAGCAATTTTATTGGCTTTGTCAACAAAATCTGGTAAGTCACTATGCCTGGCTATTCTTGAAGAGTTTAAGGTTATTTGTCCACAGATATTCCATAAAACATCACTTTAAATTTTAGAATTTAATATTTTTACTTCAAAAGCAACAACAAAAACAACTGTAGTGTAACCAAGCAGTAGCATTCTGAAATGTTATTTTCATGTCCCAGTTTATCCTTAAGTATGGTGCTAGTGCCTCCTTTTTTCCAAAGCAGATGTAATTCCAGTAATTTCCATCTGATTATGTTTTGTCTTTTCTCTTTTTGCTGTCTTTAATAAAGAAAAGAAAATGAGAAAGGAACTAATGCAAGTTTTCTGAGACAAAATATTATGGCTTATTTTTGTAATATCCTAATATAGCTACTACATTTCAGGTAAGAAAGGGGAAAATTTTCACATTACAGTAAGTGGAGAATAGTAAAATAGAATAGTGGAAAATGTATGAACCAGTCTTCTATCTACCTGAAAACAGGACTGATCTTGGAAATGAGATATACATTATGTTCATAAAATTGGGTTGCATAATTTGCATTGCCAATTATATATAAGATGTCCTGGGGCTAAAGGAACAGATGCAGTATATTACTTCTGAGAGTTACTGCTATTGTTCTGGAAGTTCATTAGAGACTAATTCAATTCTAAATGTTATCTTCATTAATATGACAGCAGCCATCAGTGATACAAACATTGTGACAAGATGATACTAATCAATAGAAGAACGTAATTCTTGTGGCTACAGCTCGTGGTAAAACACCTTTCTTTGCTTCTCTCAAATATCAAGTGTAACTTTCTCCTTTTGACCAGCCCTACACCTCATATATTGAAAGTGCTGAATTCTGTTGCATGCATGACAGCAGACATGACCTATACATCTGGTTAGATACTTTGCTTGTTAGCATTTGCCACATAACTTTTAAGGCAGAAAATCCATTATGCAGAGACCTACTTGCTACTTTCCATCCATAAAGTTAAACAATCAGAATTCCTGAAACTGAAGTCAAATATTACTGAGAAAGTCATACCAAAAATGTCATACTTTCTGACAGAAAATAATAAGATACATAGTCCTTATTAAAAAGGAATCCAATTATCCACTTCAAAGACTTTGTCAAAACAAGAATTTTAATAGCTGTTACAGAATGACAGAGGAAACACACAAAATCAGGCAAGCAGATGACCATGTCTGTATTATCAAATACATCATGTGTGTTCTCTATCTAGTATTTTGTTTCATATAAAAAGGACGAAATCTTCATCATTGTCTAAATGTTTCTCACTGCAAATTTTAAAATGTCCTCCTTTACGTGATTAAGCTATGCAAACTAAGATTTGGAGAGCCTAGCCTCCACTCCACTTCATTTATCTTCAAGTGGTCCCGGCACTTGTGCTGAGTGCATTTCTGTAATAGCAAATGCCACTCCTCCTCAGCATGGCTGTCAGCTGTTTGGAAGTGAGAACAATTCATTACTTCAAAAGCAATAGAAGCACACGGAGAAATCTACAGCTTTGTAGGCAACATGGACCAAAAGCTGGCAAGATGTTACTTCTCTCTTTCTTATTTCAATAATAAGCCTTTGAACTCCAACACAGCAGCTTTATCCCACTCTGGAGATTTAGACTCCTAATATTCTTCAGTTTCATTAAATCAGTAATGGGCTCTGCAGAAAGCAGCAAGTGCAAAACTGGACTTCAGGTCATTCATGTTTGGAGGCTTTTCTTCCTATGCCTAATGATAGAGTTTGTTGCTAAATAGTCGTTTAGTGTATACCCGCCGCAGCCTCTCCATATGCTCCTAAGGCAGCATCTCCGTGCCCCATGGGAATGCTGCCAGCTACTGCATTCCTCCTCCTGAAAACATCCAGCATATACAGAGCTGCCACACAGCAGTTTCAGTGTTCAGTGTCTATAAGCATAAACATAGGACAAAAAATAACAGCATTTACTTCTGCCAATTCAAAAGGCAACAATGGTTTAAGAAGAGAAATATAATTACTCAAACTGAAATTTAACCAGGAAGCTCACCTATCTGCTACAGACTTCTCTAAGGGGTCATGGGAACTTCAAGGGGCACATTTGATTACGCTCTAGGTTAAGGCTTCTATCAAAGACCCTCACTTAAGCTAATTGTAGAAAAATGTAAGCTTTGATGAAGTTTGTTTTATGAATCTGGCTGGCTATCTCCTACGTGTATACTCTTCCCACTACTTGGAAAAAAATCTGTTACCGATTAATAACTACTCCCTTCTGCATTATTCACATTAGTTCTTGTAACATCCTGTTTTTTCCTTTGAAGTTTCCTCCTGCATACTCTCTAGTCAGCACAGATCCTGCTTAGCGGGTGAGATCATTGCTCAATGTGGCATGGTTGCAGGCAAAAACAGAGCAGCTCAAGCACCAGCTAGGTACTTGTTGCTTGCTTTAGGCTTCCTTCAGAAGGAGGGCTGCAAAGCTGAATTCCAAGTAAGATACAAATAAATGAGCAACTTCTGAGAAGAATTAGGTTTAAGCCAATCTTTTCAAAACTTAGTTAGCTGTAACAGTAGTCATTTGTGCCAGCATTTATTCGTGAACTGCAGATCTGTATGAAGCAGGAGGCAGCCCTCTTGTGTCCAGACCACACATGGCATAGCCCTCTGCAAGAGCCGCACTGAAGCCCATGGTCTTCACAAACACCATGAGCAGAGCGGTGCGCATGAGAGTACAGAACAGCAACTAGCCTTGATTAAGAAAGCAATGGCATCATTTTCTGGCTGTTTAGAGGAAACTGGGGAGAGTGACTGAGGAAACCAGTCTGGAGAAAACAGATTGTAAGATAAGATATCCTGCTGTGGGACTGTCCTGATGAATTTCACACAGAGAGTTGGTTCCTAAAGCCTGAGATATTGACCTCTGTAGAATAACTAACACCACTGACATAAATTTCAAATCCTTTTATAGTACATTGGGTTCTACCCAATGAAGTAGTTTTCAGTAAACATTAATCTGGAGTTCTACCCTTTCCCAGAAGTCTGTTATAATCTATATGGCCAGTTCTGTTAAATTCCTGAAGCTCCCTATGAGAAGACTTTCTTCTAGCAAAGAAGACTTCTAAGTTTTTCTTGGGCCAGATTCCAAAAGGGATCTAGGTATGGGTGACACTATGTGTTGTGTTTAGTATCTAAAATGCCTTTCTCCACCAGATTTGTAAGACGTGGGGCACAGAGCCTTGCATCAGCAGTAACAGCAGTGATGCTAACATAGTAAATTAGTCATTACAGCTTTTGCCCAGGAATGGGGAGATCCGGAGTCTCTTTGGCCTGGTTTTCACTTCATCTCTTCCAACTCCATTATTTAGACCATCTTAATGGCTTCTTCCTGCCCTGGAAGGAAAGACACGTCTCCTCTACCTTCACAGACACATTTACAAATTAAACCCTATTTCATAAAAGTGACAAGGCTATCTTCTTGAACTAGTACTAAGGCTCAGAGAGCATGGGGTTAAGAGTCTGCATACTACCTTGTAATGCAATTTTTATCCAGCATTGGCATCAGGTTAATAATCAAATAGAGGGTCATCTTGCTAATTGTTACCACCAATGTTTGCTCCATTAAGGCTTGTGTATATAGAGCCACTTAATTGCAGTAC
The DNA here is from genome assembly GCA_035221455.1 of Xenops minutus. Taxonomy (NCBI): domain Eukaryota; kingdom Metazoa; phylum Chordata; class Aves; order Passeriformes; family Furnariidae; genus Xenops; species Xenops minutus. The sequence goes on along the minus strand of JAWWEE010000105.1, from coordinate 95,820,788 downwards.
CCAGTGGTAGTGCCTTCCCAGTTCCTTTGTGTGATTCAACTCCCTGGAGAGCAAAATCCCACCATCTCCATCAAAATTTCATACCTCATGTATACATTTGAAAATGCAAGACAATGTAAACATTGAGTTCAGCATAAGCTGACAACATCTTTGTGCTATTGTTTTGTCTTCTAATCACCTATCGTGAATGCAATTTTTAACCAGAAAGACTTCAGGCTGTCTGGAATACAATTCACATTCCTCTTCCCTTTAATAATCAGCAGTCAGAGGCTGTCAGCTTGTTTCTTTTTAGAAATGCAGGTCAGCTCAGCATATGGTGTAAGGAACTTCCCATGCTGCAAATTCAAGAAGAATCACATGTGACATCCAGCTCATTCATGTTTGGGTTGTGTAGGAGGCACAACTTTCCAGTCACAGCTCCCAGCTGTAAAGCGTGAAGAGCCTTAGCACCGAGAAGCACTGCAGCAGTGTAATCTGGCACGATGCCTTTCCTGCCTCACTGCACGCTGTGTAAAGCCTCCTGGTCTATTCATATTCTCTCCTTTGTGCATGACAGGACCCGAGTGCCATGCCGAGACCAACTTCCCAGGACCTAGCAGGTTTCTGGGACTTACTGCAGCTCTCAATTGAAGACGTCAGCATGAAGTTTGATGAACTGCACCAGTTGAAACTCAATGAATGGAAAATAATAGAATCACCTGAAAGGAAGGTAAGCAGACCACAGACAATACCATTTACTCCCCATTTGTAGTCCTGCAGTCTCCTTGTGTTAAATCCAATAGTGAAACACGATAGGTTTCTAACCCTGGGAAGTATTTAATTGGCATGGCCCAATTTTTACATGGAAACTTTCATCAGATGTGACAGTTTTTTTCTTTTCAATAATGTTGAGCTGAATTGTATAAGAAATAAAATGAATTTTGTTAAGTTAGTTCACTCCATAACACTTTTGTTCAAACTATTTAGATTCACATTCGAAAGGCTAGAATTGAAATATGTTCTTGTTAATTCAGACTGAAGACAATAGCCCGAGAAATCAAACAAGGTAAACTTGGTACTCTGATACATTTGGGGCAGCCCAAACCCAATCATTTCAGTGTTTAACCCTGCCTGCACAACACAACTGATACTACAACAGAAATTAAATAAAAGCATATGACAAAACACAGTGCAGGTCATATTAAAGGTCAGCTCACAAAAGTTTGGGAGACAAAGAGTGCTATCGGCAAACTGCCTGCAACTCTGCCCTGCAGCTCCACCATCTGGGAGATGCCCCACCATGATGCTTACAAAGCAAAGTGGCAAATTGCCCATTAAAGCAATGTAATTCTGAAACTGCCTTTCCCCTTTCTAGAGCTCCATCCATTACCCTGATTATCCCTCTATCCTTGCTGATTATTGTATCAGTCAGATAAAACAGCATTTGGTTTGAGTCAGTACTGTTGGCCTCAGGTGAATACTTGTTTGGTTTGGGAGGAATTAGGAGGCATTTTGACAACTTTTTCATTTCTTCATGCTCCTCTTGGATTTTAATTTTCAGCCAACGGGTTGGTGGATGGTGAGTTTGCAACTCTTGCTTACTAGTGACAGCTGGAAGTAAGAAATTATTATAGTGACAGCAGCAGTGATGTTCCTAAGAGGGAAATAACTAAAAGTGGAAAAAAAATTAAGATGGAAGAACAGGAATGAAGCCATTATGCTCCTGGCTGAAAATAGGAAATAGAGAAAATAAAGACTGGAAGAGCTGGCTATTATGGGGAATAACATCTTAGGCTGCTGCACTGTTCCTGTTTAATGTAGAACTATGTTTTAAAATAACCTTAGTTATTTAGTCTTGGCTATTGCATTTTGGCAGTAGACTCAGATTTTGGTTTCTGGGTTTTTTTTTAAAGACCAAACAATGAAGAGTCTGTAAACCATAGGTGTATCAGTTCAATTTTTGTATTATTTGAATCCTACTGCGCATCAAATTAACTGTGTTCTCCATAAGGAACAGCCCATACTCTGGACTATTACCATTGCTTTAAGGAATTATATAGCAAAAAGATACATCACAATCACCATAACTAAACGTATGAAGTTGTGGAGTCTCCATCTTCAGGGCTATGTAGTCCAGTATTAAACATGACATTAAAAAACCTCATTTAACTTCAAAGTTGTGTCCATCTCTTCTAATCTATTCCTTGTACGATTCCTTGATTCTACAGTGTCTTTTTAAGGCCCTCATATAATACTTCACAGTCTCTAAATGGAGTAAAATATCAATTTCATACTTAAAACCAATTCTTGATTTAACACCTGCAGAGAAATTTACAGCTACTTTGGTAACAGAATCTACTGACTTTCACTTTATAATTTGATAATTCTTCAGAATAATTTTCTTTAAAATGGTCCAAGCTGACAAGCAGAACAATTAGCCCTATGTTCTCTCTTTGGTTGGTGCTAAATGTTTCCATTTAGCAATTCATGGAGGAGGCTAAACTAATAGACATGTATACACAGCTGCTATCTCATATCCAGCTGAGGCTAAACTCAGTATGATTAATTTAATCAAAAATCCTGTCCTGCTAATCTTAGAGAGACTTTTCACTTGATCAGACCACACAGATGCGCTGAATTCTTATTGGAGAGCCAGTGTGTGTTTCTGTTTATAATGAGTGTAATAATATGTCAGCTAAAATTAAACAAATCCATATGAAAGTGAGGTGTGCAGATTGCATGTGCTGATACCTGCAAGGACAGTAGAAGGAAGCACAGTCTTTTTACAGGCACAGGATGGCAGAATGTGTAATGGTTGTCAAAACAAGAGGGTTTTGTCAGTGTCCCTAGTGTGGATAGCTGTTCATGTAATCCATTAGTCAGCTGATGGGCAAGCACAAATTGAGCATGCTTGATGTATGTAATTAGTATTTTGCATTTCATGTCTTCGACGTGCATGCTCTGCTGCCAAGTCCCTTCTGCACACAGCTCACTCTTGGTTTTAATGCCCTATTGCAGGAAGAAAGAAAGGTTCCTCCTCCTGTACCAAAGAAGCCCCCAAAAGGAAAATTCCCTATCACAAGAGAAAAATCTCTGGACCTACCTGACAGACAACGACAAGAAGCTAGAAGACGGCTGATGGCTGCCAAGCGGGCAGCCTCTTTCCGGCAGAATTCAGCCACAGAGCGTGCAGACAGCATCGAGATCTATATCCCAGAGGCTCAAACCCGGCTTTAAAGACAGAATGCTGCAGAGTTCCTTTTTTAAACAAAATGCTTGTACAGTTTGTCACTTACCTGGTAATTTTTGTCTCATTCTCTCCACTAAATATGCCCTTGCTGTTGTGTTCTTTGTGCCATAAGCACAGTGGAATGCTTTTGATTTCCTCAGAATTTGCTGAGCTCACCGCAAGAATGACTTCTTTTTGTATTTATTGTCTGACTTACAATCAGCTACAATGGATAGGGCTTGTCGAGACCTGACTTATCCAATATACTCTCAGAGGACAACAAGAAACACCTCTTGAGATGGAACCCAGCTTACTTTTTGTTATTTATATTTTTATAAAATGTGTGATAATTAGGGATAAGAATAACAAACTATAAATGGGTGCATCTCACCATTCACTAGAGGCATTAGCTAATCCAAGTAGAAGGTGCTACAAATGTAAAGAGCAGGAAAGAAAGAACCCATTTATCTCTTTGACCTCCAGTTTCTTTTCCTAGAACCCAGCTAACATATTTACCCATGTGCTCTGCCACTCTTCTCATCTTCGTTACTGCAAAATAACATTAGGTCTCTCATCTCATGTCAAGTTTCTGGAGATGAACAGGGATATTCAGCCACTAAAACTCCAAAGTTCATCAGAAATCAAGACGCATACAAGTCTGGTGGTGGTGGGAATGTCCACTAAGAAACATTTGCTCTTAGCAGTATAACGACACTCTGAAACCTAAGCAAAATTGTAATGCAAGAGGACTTGAGTGATGGGTGAAAGGAAAACGGAAGCCTTAAAAAGTTAGATCTTCTGTAGTAAGATATGTAAAGAAAAAGTTATACTTGCTCCTTTGGAACACTCGTTGCATTTTTAACAGTTCTTTTACATGTTAACATTTCTTTTATAAACCTTCTCTCTTTCATTTCAAGAGCCTCGCTACATGTACTATTTCAAACTCTCAAATTATTACAATTGAGTTTCCAGGGTATCCTTGAGAACAAAACATCTTGCTTGTTTAAAATGCCAGTTGTGATATTGTAAACAGTTTAAGAATATGAATGTGAGTGGTAAGTATATATAAGTTTAAATGGTTATGTTAAGGTAAAGGTGAACTGTGGTTTACAGTTGTATTTTTTTTAGAACTATTTTTCTATGCAGTATCATTTATGGCAAGAATAAACTTCTTGCTTGCTTCAGACATAGAAAAAAAAAAAACAAAACAAAACAAAAAAAAAAACAACCATGACTTGAGAGATAAGTGATTTCCAGCCATGGAATATAAGAAAAATAATATATTTTTAAGCCTCACATTGTCAGAAGAGAGAAGTGCCAACTACCACAGTCAAGAGGCTTTAATTTAAAACAAATTAAGATAGAATTATTCCACTTCACCTACCTGCCAGAACAAACTGAGCAATCCAGCACTCAGAAGTCTTCAGGTGAAGACGCAATAAGATGAGTAACCTGCAGCCTCCAGTTCCAAGGTTTGAATCCTACTGAACACAACTTTAGGTCAAAACAGTGTGAGCCGAACCCAGTGAGATAGACAGCCCCAGCTACCACATTCCCTGTTTACCTGCTTTAACAAATGCAATGTATTTAGCCATAGGCAGAACAACTATTTAATTATACTCGAGCACTTTGGTTATTCACCTGATGAGCACTTTAAATATGAATCCCACACACCCTGCAGCCTGATGGATGACTGAAAACATGAAGTATTGTAGGTTATGCAGAGCTGACATTGCTTCAAATCTGTTTTCTTTTGTTTGTTTTTTTTTTTTTCTTTTTCCTTCTCCTTTTCCTACAGTGTATGATATTAAGCATGACTTTTGTCTTTGGAGCACAGCTGATAAAGCATGGTTGGCTTCAAGATATGAATCTTTAGAGATGAAGTTTTGAGAAGTTTCTGTGAGAAGAAACCCCTGTAAATTGAGCCTGATATCTGGTGTACACCTTACCAAATAGCCTTAAATCATATTTGGAAGCAAAAACAAAAATGAATGTATATCCTTCAAGAATACAAAAAAAAAAAAAAAAAGGAAAAAAAAAAGAAAAAAAAAAAGAAAAAAAAATCCCTGAAATATTCTTCTATAGATAAAAACATTATATTTCCCTTCCCTTGTGTTTTGAAGGCATTTTCTATTAAGGAAAGAGCTGAATCCTACACAGTGTAGGATGATGCTACTTCCTATATTTGTTGTACTATTTTAAATACAAAAGAACGTGCAGACACTGGCATCTTTCATCTTGAAAACTAGTATCTTACTTAAAGTGGAGCTGCTAATTAGAAATATCCACACAAAACCAAAGCCAGTGTCTTTCCAAGACTGAAGAAATTTCAAAAAGAAACACACACACACATATATATGACAGCTGATAAGTTTTATCTAATTTTCCTGTGTAGTTCGAGGAGAAATCACACTTGCCTTACTCGCTTGAACCCTCCCACCTGCAGCAACAGGTCATGCGATTAAGACAAGCTGTACCTGACCCTGCTAGCAATCAGACTTTATGAAGACAAATTGTAAACCCAACAGTTTACAGATAAGATGAGATCCCAGCTGGACTAATGATGCTGATTTGGAGCAGTCTGTGTTTTACATTTCCCATGCCATTATGAGAAAATGTTCAATATAAGGTTTAGAAATTTATGATATCTGTTTGTTAGACCATGTTCAAAAAAAACCCAACAAAAATACCAGAAATAATCAAAAGTAAACTAGATGCCTACTGAAAAATCTGATAATATATTATCTGTACACATTACATTTCAAAGTGCAATATATTAATTTATTGTACTCGCGACATTATATCATTTTAGGCAAATAAGCCAATTCTATTTACATATTGTACTTCTGGTTAGTTTAGTAAAATAATATTATGCTTATCATACTTGTGTTGCATATAAATCAAAGTCAGATTGCTTCACTCTCTGTCATGAGAAACATTGCATATAATATCTTAATAAACATTTAACCGGATCAAATGTAATCTGACCCCACATGATAAAAATGGAATTCAGTTACAAAATCAATGTAGGAGGAACATAAATAAATAGAAAGATAGGAACTGGAACACTTTCTGCCTTGAGTTCATGGTGTAGATCCACACAGAACAGCTGGATACACCAAAATAGTCTAGTGTTTAATTAAATATTAATTGGACTAATATTTATTTTAACTCATTAAAATTATAGAAAGTTGCTGTTCACTTAGTCATTGCCTGTAAAACACAAGTATAATAAACAGAATTCAGAAAATTTAAATTAAACAAAAGGCAAGACTGGTAAAATTGTTGATATTTGCCATACTTATTTTTAATTTGTATATTTTTTTTAGATTTGAAATTATTTGTAATTTGGTGAAATACATTATGAAGTGTTTTATGATTTCATGTCAACCTGATTACAATGGCCTTTGGCAGAATGCAAAGACTAAAAATGTTGTACAGTTTAATACCAAAAAATTATATTTTGATTCATACTTAAACCTTGACACCATGTTAGATTTGAGATCAATCAGGAAGAAATTAAAGTGTGCATAGGAAAGTGTGTGGATTTCATATAGATCGATAGATAGATATAACATATATTTCATAATGGAAATTATTTGTTTTAAAATAAGCCCATGTCCTGCTGTATCAGTAAATTAGTACTTCATTTCTTCAGCACTGCATCTAGTATAAAGTGATGGACTGTATGGGTGGCTTTGCAAGGAAGAGAAGTAACTGCTACATGATGGTGCCATATGCAATGTGTCATACGTGACCCGCAGCCTTCTCATGCGCTGCAGGAGCAGTGCCCTCAAGAGGCTCCCGGTCCCACGGCACCTCAGGCAGCACTGCCACTCTGTCCCAGGCCCTCTCCATGCAGGTCCACCCTGGCCCCCTTGACCAGAGCAACGTGCCTCCAGATCAGCCCAGCTCAGCCTTTTGCATTCAAAGCCTGGAGCCTGCCCTGCCTGGTGGGTGGGTTTGATGTCCTCCTCAGCATTTCAGCAATGGCACCAGTGGCAGGGGGCACACTGCAGGCTGACCCACCAAGTGCTGGTTTGTGCATGTCGATTTCAGGTCTGAAGCTGGTTTGGCAGCTCCAGGTGTCAAGCTGCGTGCACTGAAAACCCGTGAAACAGAAGCCTCAGTATTAGAGAGCTTAAATGAATAGTGAAGCAATGTTAATCCTGTTACTGTTCCTAGAGCATGTTAGGGATACCACCCGCAACCTGCATTTGAGGCGAGGAATATCAGCACACCCCTTAATGTCTAGAGAGGTGCTTCCTGGTGTATGACAGGTTGACACCCACATTTATACAGTGCCTTTCATCCACAAGGATCTCCAAGCACTTTATTAGCTGACACAGAAACTCCAGGCTGGGCTACAGCTGGGGAAGGTAACCCGGGATGCTGGGGATCTCCCGCCTGTCCCCATGCTGCTGGGGAGTTGCCTTCCACAGCACCCTTCCAGCACCTGGAGGGACCCTCACGGTCTGAGCCTGTGCTGAAGGAGAAGCAAAGACCAGCTGAACCAAGAGGAAGACCTGAGCAAAGCAGAGATGAGGGCAATGCTCATACATTTGTCCAGGGAGCAAGCAGGGAGTGACAAGCATCAAATTAACCTTCCAGAACAATCTCTGCTTTTCCTGTTCATGATGATGGCAGTGAGGTCCCTGTGGTGGAGGAGCTCCCTGAGAGGAGACCCCTGGGTCAGTGCCAGGCTAAGGATCTGATGGCACCTGCAGCTGAGCCCTCTTGGTCAGCAATCTTGGCAAGTCTCCCCTTTCACAAGTGCATTTTCCCCTGCTTTCTTAGCAGGAGAGATCCATCTGGGGTGCATGCTGCAAAAGCAGCCTTCCCCAAGCACCCTGTCCTCTCCCTGGGTCTGCCCTCCAGCCCAACTAACATGAGGAGTAATGTGGGGCACAGGACTTGGGCATGATGATTGCACTTTGGTTTGGGCAACTGCTCTTTAATGAGATTCAGCTCTAACCCTAAGGGTTCTTTGTATGGCAGAGCAATGGGGACACCTCTCTCTGCATGGACAGGATCAGCAGAGGAGAAGCTGCCATTTCATACTGCATAGAACAGAAAGAGGATATATACCTATCTCTTTATATATAAATTTTTTTCACTGTCATGGTTGCAGACAACTGGACCCAGGAACCACACTCAGTGTTCACATTTCTGTAGATTGTGCCACTTTCTTGCAGCTCATTCTCAACACTGACAGCCGCGGAAGGTTCACCACTGCAGCCCTATGGCCCTTCAGCAGCTATTCATCATGTTCACCTCCAGGGACCATTTTTTGGGAACAGCTGTTTTATGGCATACTCATATGCATACACAGAGTCCTGTCAGGAATTAAGCCCTCTGTAGCCACAGAAGTTGCTTCATTTATCTCTGAAATACAGCTACCTCAATGGCATAATGCTGTAGCTGTTTAACTACATAATACGCTGTGCAGGACAGCAAGTAAAAACTGAAATTGAAATGGAACATTGCCCAAAAGAAAATTTGGCCAGCATATTTAGGCAGATTCAGCTCCTCTTAATGAAATAAAATTCTAATAGATAAGAGAGGCCACGGCATTCATTACTGGACGTCTTTTCCAACATAAATGGTTCTATGCCTCTATATCAAAAAAATATATTCCAGATCTCTTCTCACTAAATGAATATCACATTTCATAAAATATGATTGCAGAAGAAGACTGCATGTTCACAGATCCACCTTTCCATGCACAGCTTTTCTCCCATTACACTTCATCGCTGAAAAAGATCTGGGCTTTTGAAGTCAGATCTAGATAAGGTAAATTAGTATGTCTACACAGCTTGCTCTTTCACTGAGCAATCACAGAACAGTTTTCATCAGCTGGCAATTTAATTCTATATTTTATTAAGGCCAAATTGTTATTTTTCTAAGTTGGTTTTATTGGATAGTCTTTTTTACTTCTCTAGATACAAATACACTAATATTTTCACCTAAGATTAAAAAAGGGGGAGGCTTATTTGAATATATGGTCATTATTTACCAACAAAGCCCATTAGTGAGGAATGTGCTTCTCCTTCCCTTGTCATTTTTTAATTCAACATAGTATTTCCCTTTCCTAAATCTCAACTGTCACACAAATTTCTTATTTCTGAGATGGATTACTGCAGAGCTTTGGGCTAAGTTCTGTTCCCTGTTGTGTTAGAATCAATGCTGAAAAACTGAGACCAGAAAGAAATGTCATGTCTGAATCAGTATAATTCAGACAGTATCTGTCTCAGCAGCCCCTGCTGAGGTAGGAAGGACTCACCATTGAAGGTAGAGGGTGCGTCAGTACTTCATTTGATCTCCTTCTTCTTTTCAGGTAGGTCGCAATCAAGCAGAGTGTTCAGTAGTGCGTTCAAGTCCTCACGAAGAAACACTAGCTTTTTCTATAATTACCCGTGGAATCCACATGCTCATATCCATGCTTTGATTTACCCTTTGGAGGTTTAATAGTATGGCCATCTCATTTTAAAAGGGCTCGGCATGTATGTATTATTTCGTTTGATTTATATATTAATTTCCTGACTGAAGAAAAATTTCCTTTCAAGTAGCTTGGCTTATATGCTCTAGAAATGTTCTTTCCTGAAGAAAAGCCACTATGACTGTGCAGGATTTTCTGTACAGAGATAAAACTCATACTTTCATTTACCATGTGACATGCCAAAATAATCAAGTGTGGCCTAAGGACTAAATTAAATGCCTCCTATAGAATTTCAAGGAATGTTAGAACCAGGAAACTAGCTGTTTAGTTATCATTAAAAGTATATATAAATATATATAAATATATATATACATAAGAAATCGTATCAACAATGAGGATGAACTGAGTGCCAAATATTCACCATCTGTATAAAGCTACACTTCACTAGAATTAAACTATTTTATGTAATTCTCTTTCTCATGCTTTTATGGTTCTTTTGATAAATTCTATTTAGTAGCATGCAGGATACCTAAATTGAATGTGCAGTATGTTGTTTCATTGCTACAATAATTTCTGGCTTCTCAGTAATATCTTCTTAACTAGAATGTTGTTACTTTGAAGACATGTTTGAAAAATGTTTTATTTATTGAGTTATTCTTTTTTTTCATGGTTCTCTATTCACCTCCAGCTGATTGTAAGAAAATGTGCTTCACTATTTTGCCCCATGGCTCTTTTATGAAGCTGCCTCTTTCAATTGGTTTATGTATTGTTTATGTTCATCTCCTGTAAATAATTCTGCAATTAAATTTTTTGAGAAAAAATAGAGTACACTCTTTATTACATTTAAAATTTTGTATTAGTTAAAATACAACGTTTCCAATCAGACAATTTGTAGACAACACTAGATTATTACTCTAGACTTGTAGCCTTTGGAGTGTGAGGAAATTAATTTTAAAAAAACCCAATTTTTATAGGATTTTAGCTGAATTCAAAGGAAGATGCTGAAGAAAAATAGCAAATAACAGAATCATGCTATTGATGTGTTTTGGTTTATACTATAGGTATAGAGTATCATGCACTGATTTTAAATCAGACCATTGTATGTCCTTAACAGAAAGAATAATAGCCTTTTTTGCTTGTAAAACACCCAAAGCTGAATTATTTGTAAGCAGTCATTAGTGGACAGAAGTAACTGAAGGAATGTTTTTTGACAAGGTGAATCCTGGAGCATTTCCTGGAGCAGTGTGCTTTCCCTCTTTTCAACAGAATAGCCAAAAAGAACTTCTAGCCTACTTCATGCTTTTCAGCTCCTTTCAGGGCAGACAAGTCTCCTTCTGGGAATGGCTTTAACAACTCAGCAGAAAATCTGATCAATACTCTGCCACATTTCTTGATTACACAAAAGTCATGGTAGGCATGAAACAAAGATGTATGGAGTCTCTGAGACTAAACAAAGGAGGTACCAGAAATAGTATAACAAATATCAATTTATTTGACAGAGAAAAGAGCTTAGGTGCTTGAATCATTAGATTTTTATTGCTCATTTATTATATATACCATTGTAACACTTAGGAGCTCTACCTAGGGACCAAGACAACATTGTACATTTAAAAAATTCATGTATCGCCCTTAACACAAAGAGTTTAAAACAGAACCAATGGGTGGTAAACAATAGACAGGCAGACGCAGGAGTCAAACTGATGGGAAAAGTAAGATGCTTTTAATTAAAATGAAGAGCAGCATCTCAGCATTCCATCAGTTGTCGTTTGTTTTACAGACATCAGAAAAAGAAGGATAATGAAGTGGGTTGGAAAATATTCTCAGGGATGTCTTCCCAAGAAGGAAGTGAATCCAAGAAAGATGTTTGTTTGAAAATTTGACACAGACATGATGAATTTTGGTATCCTGAGTCAGCTGAAGGTGGAAGCTGACATCTTATTTAAAGAATGATGCTAGGTACACTGTGGGCTGGAGGTGTACAAAGAGGTTGGGAAAGGTCTTGGCAGTAAGCCAAATAAAATTCAGCATTCAGTACTCTGCCGGCTCATTGATTCTATGAAGGAATTTTCATCTTTAATACCTGTTGTGAAAGGCTCAAAATTTTCCAGCTCTGTCTCAGTAGTTCTAATGAGAATGAAATTTTGGGTCATTAGAGCAGCTTAATGCTTGTTTTTTGTCTGTATCCTAACAGTAGATGTTATGACACAGAGCATCACTCATAGCAGTTCTGTACTGTTTTATTAAAACTAAGGCCTTGATCACTTCCCAGCGAAATTCCAGTAACCTTTTATCTTCTCTTAGCCCTCATGAGTTCCCTAAAATAGGGTGATCCTTCTTGCAATCTGGAAAAGATCTCAGGACTAACAAGCAAGCTGTTTCTTGTACAACAGTTTCACAGATGGTTTCATGTCAGCCTTAGAATTATAGGCATACCCATATAAATGAGGACAGGCATTGCTGATGAACTAGTAAGGTCAAGTAAAACTGGAGCATAGATGTGACATATTTTATTTCAATTGCTGAACCAAATAATCAGGTGCAGAATACATGCTCTGGAATTAGCATATTTATTCCGGTTGAACTGCACTGACATTGACAGTGGGTTTGTGGAAGGCTGTTATTGTTTTAACTGTAGCAGCACAGATGAAGTGTGAAAATTTTGAAATGTAGACAAGTACCTTACATAACCTATTGCAGCCCTACCATAATCCCTGGACAGATTCTGCTGTGAATTTTTAAACAAGCAATTTAAAAGTAGCTGGGGGATAATAAGTGATAAGAACTAGGCAACAGACATTTGCCAACATCTTATCATGACAGCAAATTTAATTTTCTTCTCTAAGAGGATGTTTTTACCTAAGGAATTTGGTAAAAACAGTAAGCTGTGATAGATCTCCACTTCATTAAGGCTTTTGATACAATTCCAGTGTAAAATTTTCACAAAAAACTAAGAAAATATTTTTTTAAAAAAAATTGTTGTCAAATTAAAACTAATGCTGCTGAAAATATTTTTTTTTAAATAAATATATACTTGACACATTGTGAAATCCAAAGAGCCTTTGAAATGTGAAAGAAAGGACGAATCTTACAAAAATCTAACCGGCTCTCAGTACTAGTCAGAAATTTAATTGACAACCTTGACGATTTACTAAAAAATATAATATTCATTGACCTGGGAGTGGTTACAGGTTCTATAGAGGATATGATCAAAATTCACAGTAATCCCCCCAAAAATGGACAAACTTTCTAAATTCAATGTGATGTAATTCAGTGAACAGAAAAGGGGATCAAGCTCACATGTGACTGAACATCCCTTTGAAAAAAAGTACAGCAAGGAAAATGTCATCTGTGGTGGATCACAAGCTAAAAGAAAGTCTACCTGATGCTTAATCAACACACACTAAATCACATGCTCTTAAGAAAAGAGACAATCTAATAGTGAATGTATTAGTATATCATTAAATTAGTGTGGCTTAACAAATTATTGTGCTGTGTAATCATCCATGTATACGCAATCTTAAATTGTGGCGCACACACACGTTATTTCACTTGACATTGCAAGCCAAGCTAAAACAAATTACCCATAGAAGGAGGAAGTCTTCAGATCTATAAAAATCAAACTCTTGTACTGGAGGCATGGCTCACCCTCCTCCACCTGGGCTGCTCAGTAGAAAGCTCTATGGCCACTGCATTTTGCTCTTTGTCAAGTGTCTAAGGACTTCTAACAGGCTGAGCCCCTGTCAGGACTTGGGTGGAGATGGTGTCTGTCTCTGTCCTAGGTATGAACCACATCAGGGCTTGGGCACAGGGCAGGTTGCTTTTTGTGTGCTTATATGCCTGTTTAGGAACCAGACAGTCATGTTTGGGCAATGGTGGGATACCGACTCTCTGAATCTTGCTGTCTTCAATTTAGCCACTTCCAGCCACATCCTGTCTGAGACAGCAGAAATTACCCTCTGAATCTCAGGCAAACACCCAAAGACAAAATGTTAACAACTGAGAGGGGATTCTGAAAGTGACACTGAATGACTGAGTACTCAGTCATGCCACTGAGAAAGTGGAAAGTTCAGATACTGGGGATGTAGGGACATCTCCTGTATGCTACAGAGAGGTTCTTGTTTCACTCTGTTCAATACTGTTAAGGTTTTGGTTGGAGTATTAAATGCTATCTGAGAGGAACTGAGAGACAGTGGAAAAAATTCAGAAGAAAGTAACAGGGATTACAAAATATTTTGAAAGTGTGACCTAAGTGAACAGAGTTCAGAAATGGATTAAAAAAAGACTGACTTGTTTCAATACAAAGTTGTTATGAGCTATTAGTGAAATTGATTCCTCATTCCCTGGAAGGAGGTTATTATTATCTTTACCATAAAAGTCTAGCTTTTGTTTGTTTGCATAAAAGTAGGGAATCCTGATTAAAAAACTAGTCAGCTCAAGGACAAGATAGCAGACATGCAGCCTTGCAGCTATGATCCACACATCAGAACTCCCTGGAGAGCCACAGGAACCACCATCCAGCATGTTGGCTTCACACATGCTCTGAAAAGGATGTGCCCAGACCACCACCTTCATCTCACTTGACATTCTGTTTGTAAGGAACAGACCATTTGCAAGTGTAAAAGAAGTATTCACCTGCCAAAGCTGCAAGTGCTGCTCAGAGAGCTGTTCCCCAGCTCTTCCCAGGAGAAGCTGACCATGCAGGTGGATTTGAGAGGACAGTGCCTTGGCTGGCCTCAGCACTCAGAGAGGTGAGTGCTCAGGGTTATGGCAGAATCTCTGCTTCTTCTCCTGTGTGTTATGGGTTTGTCAGCTCACAAAGGAATGAAGCTTGGCTGTTCTTAAATAAAAGGCCTTAATACTAAATAAGGAAATTGCAGAAAATTTGTGATAGTGGCTGAGTCAGCAATGTTCTTTCCTCAGCGTGAGCTTCATATCCCTTTTTTATTAGTAGCAGGCACTGGGCTGCATGAGGTGTTGCTGTTAAAGTTAAAAACTAAAGGAAGTTTCTGCTCCACATGAAAAGCCAACACTGCCTCAGCCTTTACCACTGAAGGGAAGCCCAGACCCTAACCAGGCACAGTCATTATTAACCCACTCAGACAAAATCTCTTAAAAAGTCTTTCTGGTTGTTGTGTGGCTTATGTATTCTTCGTGACCCACACTAACTCACCTGCGTAGGTGTGAGCTATCAAAAACACAGAGGAGCTTGCACCAATCATTGCCATACTTGGCTTCCTCCTTGCAATTGAGCTTCGTCACACTCACTGCAGAGCTTGGCAGTAATATATTTGAGGAGGACAGGGCTTAGGTCAATGGAATGGAAAATAATGACAAATCAATTTAAATGCAGATCCTGGAGTAGTATATTATAATAGATTGCTTCAGACAAATCTTAAAAGGAAATTAGCTTTGGTAAAACTCAAGGATTCAGTGTATTAAAAAGTGACATAAACCCAATCATAATAGAGGAGATAAATCAGTTTTGCCAGATAGGAAATAAATCATGAGTGAACAGTAAGAGAAGCAGATTAATGTTTTGCTTTCAGGTTTGAATATGTCAAAGTGAATTTTGTAAAATATTTATAAATTCATGAAGCACTGACAACATCTTAAGAAAAGCTGGTATTTAGAATTTTATGAATGTTTATATTTATATATTTGTATGAGTTTATGTGGCTTTGTATGTGTGTATGTATATATATATATATATATATATACATATGCATATGTGTGTATATAATATGTAAGTATATATTTATCCATACAGAAATAAAAGAGGAGTAACTGTATATTTTATACACATTTATTTTTTTTAAATGGCCAGAATTCATATTTAGTTTGGTTTGTGCGTGTCTGTATCTCAGGATAAAACCATTTGCTTGTCTTAAGTCACAGAAGGAGGAAGCTGAAAAGAAGTATGAGGAGAATAGAGCTGAGGAAAGGGAAAACCTACAGACCAACAAAGATGTAAATCTATTTTCTTTATTCTTCGCTTATTAGGAATACATGGTTGCTTTAGCTGATTTGAAACAGGATTTTACCATCATTTTATTTCACAGTGAAAAAGCATTTTTGGCTTAATTCACACCACATATCTCTTTCTACAGCCAGATCCCAAATCAAATACACACATGTATATTGTGCCAGAGAGTAAACAGACTCTGCATGAGACAAGCTAATTCATTTGTGCACCTTCCAGCCTCAATTAGGACAGATGATTTCATTGTTTTCAGACAAACCGGTCTATAACAAATTCAAGTTCTTTTATTCCTCCATTCAGATTTACTCCATTCTCCCAAATGTCCAAAGACATTTTATTGTGATCTTATTTAATGTGACATGGAGTAAACAAATTTTATAAAAGTAACCTCATTTGAAATAACTAGTAAGAAGCTGTAACACTCCATCAGATTTCACATTCTGAACATACTAATCAAAGAAGGAAATAAGCCTAATACCTGGAAACAAATGTGAATCTCTATCTTTTCATTTAGAGGGGTCATTTAAGGCCACACATGTACCAGCTGTGACAGCACATGTAGAGGGGAGGTTCCCTGTGTGTGATATTTCCCAGCTTGCTTAGCTCCAAATATCAAAGTAATGTAAGTGTAAATAAAAATGCTGTCGTAAGTCAGAGATTACAAAGTTGTCCCTGGAATTTACTGTGTCAAAGGAGAACAAGATGATACAAGAAGAGGGGGTTTGTGCAGAGGAGGACCTGAGGAGCAGACGGCAGCACTTCATGGCCACTTGAAAGACTTGTAGGAAGCCTCTGGGGCACATTTACCAACTGTGATATGTTTCACTTTGATGGCATTTACCTTGTGAGACATAACAGATTGTGCCCCTTGCTTGGCTTCTTTCTGGGATCAAACTTTTCTGGAAAACATACAATAGCTGGTTGGTGAGCTGCTAAGTATTTGTCTTTATTGTCACAAATGAAATATCTGTAGGTATCTTCTGTGATCATCTCTCACGTTATCTAGTGTTAGTTGCCATTGTCTTTTTTGGACAAAGATTAACAGCTTCCGGTGAAGCTGATGTTGTATTTTCACCTGTCAAGAAAAAGGTTAGGTGAGTTCAGGAACAAGATGAGTGATAACTCTTAGTCAATCCATGAAAGGGGGTAGTTTGCAAGGTAAAATACATGGGGGAAATTGTTCCTGGGGAAGTGGGTGGGAGATGTCAGAGATGGATAGGAGTGAACAATAGATGCTTTTCAGTCACAAGCCTATTTCCAGTAGCTAAAAATGAAACATGATTATGATCAAAATAGTATCTAGCTTGCTGTAATTCTCATTGCATTAACTTACATTACCTCAGGGAGATGTAGATTTCAGAAAGCATAAGAGGAGCTGACAGCCCTTTCACTCCCCACCACACCACCAGTTCTCTCTGCTAATGTGCCTGCCCTGATTTCAGATAGGATAGAGTTAATTTCTTCTCAGTAGCTGTTACAGTGCTGTGTTTTGGATTCAAAATGAGAATGGTGTTGACAATACACTGATGTTTTATTCTTTGGCTAAGTCTTTTTAGGTATCCTAAGTGGAGGACTTTTTTCTTGTCTCATGCTCTGCCAGTGAGGAGATACACAAAAGAAACATGGAGGGAGCATAGCTGGGACAAGGTGACGCAATCTGACCAAAAGGATATTCCACCCCACAGAACATCATGCCCAGTGTATAAACTAGGGGGAATTATCTGGAAGGGGGGCCAATCTGCATTCGGGAAGGGGGCTCTGGCATTGGTCAGAGGGTGGGGAGCAATTGCATTGTGCATCACTTGTTTTTCTCTTTTTATTATCGTTATCATTAATTTTCACTTCTTTTTGGCTGTGTCAAATGGGGCAGAAGAAGCATTCAGCAGCCCCATTTTGCTAGTCTGGAAAGTGTGAGGAGGCATACATCAGACCTCATTCCCAGCCTGCCCTCCTGGATGTTTTTCCAAAGGCAGGCAGCGTGCAGCAGAATTGCCGCACCCTCGTGTTGCACCCTGCCGTGCAGCTGGGCTGGGGGCTGCTGGCACAGTCAGAGTGCAGCTGCTGTGTCCAACAGGCTCAGCCAGCACTTCTGAGCACAGCTCTCAGCATTTCAGAAGTTTATACTGCCACCCATTGCTGCATCTGAGCACATTTTCCCCAAAAGTGGTAGCAAACTCCTGAACAGATTTCATTCCCTTTTTTGAAGTCACAGCACCCCATGGCAGCAAACAGATATAGTTGGGAATAATGGGCTCTGAAGTGTGTCTGCGTAGGTTAGGGTGGAAATGCTTTCTCAAAGGCAAAGTGTGATCATACTGTGGAGTCATTGGATCTATTTTCAGTGCCTGATTCTTTTCAGCCAGGAATACTTTGGCCCCAGCTTTGTCCCTCTGCCACAGGGGTTTTGTTCCAGATGTTGTCAGCATGTTGCAGTGGTGCAGAGAAAAAAATCCATAACCTCTTCATAACCTCTGAGGCTGAGCATTCATTGCCTGACAGCAAGATACATTACATCACATGATCGGAAACAACTGCACCTGCAGGGCAGGTGCAACAGGAACTATGGCTCCTATAAAATGAGATGAGAAGGAAACTACATTTGGGACTGTGTTAATACATCTGGACCATCAGTGTACGCTGCTGAAATAAAGAAATCTATGTTTTTTCTGTAGACAGAGCTTACAAAAAAAAAAAAAAATCAAACCATTACATCAGCAGTCGGTGCAATAAAAAGCAGCAAATTCGAGAATTTTCTTCAGTGGTGTTGATTCACTCTTTTTCAGAGAGTTTGGGGATTTCATGCTGTCATGTAGTTCTTTAAATGTTTCCTTGCACCATGTTTGTGCTATTCAAAGAATTTTAATTTTATTTTTATTTCCTCCCTTTGGATTCATCTGCTATAATAACTATGCACATCGGGCTTGTATCTGTGTTCACAGACACATGCACATGCGCATGTAGATAATAAATTCCTTTGCATCAGTGCTTGTCATTAATGCAATTCAATCTCAAATTTTCCCAGCCATTGGTCAGCATATGGTGAAATTATCTGCCAGGGCATTTGCAGGCAAAAGAATGCATTTCTTTCAGAGGGACTAGGAAGAAAATGCATTCTGTTTGCATTTTTTAAAAAAAGTGATACTCATTTCACCAGCACCATAGTACTAAGGAACTCCATGGTATGCCTGGAATAAAGTTTGGCTGTGCATGAGCCATGTGTGGGAACCAAAACAGAAGCCATTTGTGCATTCACAGCTCAAGATGGTGGGATTTGGGGAGCTTTAAGGCACAGCAACTATTCAGGGCCCAGTATAGGACAGGATGGGAAAACAGGATTATTTTCCCTCTACTTGTTGATTTTGGCTTTGAAGAGACCAGGAAAGAACTGAGAAGATTTTGTTCACTGGAAGCCAGGAGTCTCTCCAGGGATCTTTTTTCTTTCCTGTGTAGTGCCCAGGATGTAAAAAGTTATTGAGGAAGAAATCTAGCTTATACTGTGGAAAGAAGCCTGGAGAGGAGGAACAGAAGAGCCAGGGGGTGGGAAGGTAGGCTTCAGGAAACAAGAATACATGTGAAAAAGGTGCTGAAGGTGGCCAAGGCCAGCTGCTGGGATGGAGCAGGACCTTCTGTTCTCTGGCACAGACTGAATCAGGGGCTACTAAACCTAAATGTTCAGCTACTCCTTGTCAATGCCTCTGAAAAAAACAATAGACCATTACTCAGCTAGGGCTCAGCCCTCTTAAGAGACCAGTTCACATGGAGGCCAGTAAAAATGTTGGAAAGATCTAGTCTGTTCAACTACCGAACTAGATTTTAGTTTGGGCTTAAGGGGTTGGGGAATTTTAAAAGCCTCTTGCAGAGTGCTTATTAGGGGGGGAAAAAACCCAACTTGACCCTCATCCCATAAAAAATAGATTTAACACAACTTATCCTTAGGCAAAAATGTCTGGTGGAAAGCAGGATGAGCAAGTCACCAACCGGGGCACGGAGGGTTTCTCAGCATCCTCTCTCCATTTTCCCACTGCCAGTGCTGCCACAAAATAAGCAAGTGCAAGAAGCTACAAGTAAACAGAGGGATTTATGATACAGCAAGGAAGAAAATACATAATGAAATTAAACAAGGTTCCAATCTGAACATAAAAGAACTTCAATAATTTTAATTAATGGCCAGGAGACACATTGCAAACTACAAAACAAGCAAAGAGGCATACATGAATAAATAAAAACATCAAGAATGCTGAATCATGAATACATTTTTCTCGTTTTACTTGTTGTTTTTTTCATTCAAATTAAAAAACAAACAAACAACAAAAACAAACCCATTCAGAGTTGTAGGTAAAATAAGATCTTGTTATTGCTTTAACAATAAATGAACAAATCCAACCCAATACAAAGTATTGCAGATGTAATTTAATTTCAATAATGCATAATCAGCCATAGTACACCAGAGAGGATCAGCAGTATATTTATTGAAGTATAGCAGATCTTATAAAAGTACCTACTGCTGACTCTCTATACTTTGAGTAAGCTTGCCCCTCACGTTGGTGGGCTGGGCTTATCCCCAGAGATTCACAAATAGCACTTGAATCTTAAATCTATAATCATAAATTTTCTGGATTTGTCCTCTGCCTAGATTTAGGCCACGGAATCAGGCAAAAAGAATACTTCCTTTTATACACCCCAAGTAAAATAATTTAAGATATAGCTGAAGTCTGAGCTAAGTTAGATACCACCTAGTTTCTTCAGGGAATATTTCAAAAGACAAATGCAAGACTTGGTCCATAAGGGTGATACTGCTACTTTAAGATAAGCAATTTTTTGGATTGCAAAAAAATTTAGTGAAAGTAATACATAATTCAGTTTCTTCTAAATTAAAGATGCTGCAAAAGACAATTCTTTCTTGATGGAGCATTTTTTCAAATAGTAATTTTTAAGGGAGTGTCTAGGTGACAATTCCACTCAGCACATAATGGTTTACCTTTAAATTACCCTGAAAATCAGCAATTAAGGAAAGTTTTAAGAGCTGCAGTGGTCTACACCATACTACTGACTTATACCCTTAGTAGAAAAGGCTGAGTTAATGCAAGCTCATTGAATAGAAGTTCCTTGCTTTGCTCTAGGAGAACAAATTGTCATTTATTTGCAAGGAGTGCATGAAGATTTATGGCATAAGCATTTGGCATAAGCATATTTCTGCATACTGAGGCGAGGAAAAGGGGAGCTGGGGGAATCCTATTAGTTTCACATGTAAGGAGAAAAGCACAGTTTGAAAATTAAAATCTGTCATAAAAATCAGGAAGAACTGCCACAACATAAGAACTGACATGAGAAAATTTCTTCTCCAAGGATGGGATTGCCCCTCTTCCCAGATCCAGCCCACCATCATAGGCGATGGCTAAGCAGAAAATTCTCTTAAGGCAGCCTTGCTCCTGGGTGGTTTCAGTCTGGCCAAGCAACCTTTCTGTAATTAGAAAAGTAATGTCATTTAGTATATCTGGGGATGGAAAAATCTACTGTACCTATTCTTGAAACATCTCTTGTGTTTATCCATCTAGAGAAAATACACAGTTCAGGTCCACATTTACTTTACAGAACTACAAAAGGATTTTCAAAGCACTAATAAAGGTTTGTTTACTGGAGTGTGATGTGTTAACTGGTGGAGCATAGCTGGTCAGAGTCAAAATGGAGTAGCCAAGGTACTAGTGCACATCCTAGTTGAGAGAAGATATAGGATATGCCTCACCTTCTGTAGATGTTACCTTCCATAACATTTTGACAGCAGTTTCCTTCTAGAAGCTGACTTCTCTTGCACCATGTTTGATTAATGTAGTTCCACTGCTATTTATATCACTACTACTTTCTCTGGTTAAATGCTATCTGCACAAGAAAGAAACAAAAAATTGAGAAACCAAAAATGAAAAGATAGCCATTCCACAATGAATTTTCCAATCCTTTACTAATTTCTACGTAAATCATCTCAGCACCAACAAATCAGAATATTCTGAAGGAATGAAAAAAATTTTGAACAGAAAAAGCACTTCAAACAAGCATTTACATGTAAAACAGCTAAGAAAGTAGGTTCAGCTCTAATCAGGTTTAAAAAACCCCTGCCTTCATATTTTTGATGTAGAAATTATAGTTCATAAATAGTCCTTCAAAGACACCCCCAAGTTATATTAAATTTCAGAACATGTCTCACAGGTGATCATAAAAATAATCTGTCTAGTTTATCTAGTTATAAAAAACATCCCTTCTCCCAACCCATTCTACCACAAATTCAAAAATCTAAAATATCATCTGATTGCAATATATCAGGGAGGAAGTACTGGGAAATGATAGGTTTTTACTCTAGCAGGGAAAAGTGTAACAGGCAGCTCATAACAGGAAGCTAGACTGCTTCAAACTGCTGAGAAGGTCTGCATTTTAAGGCTGAGATTAGTCACTAGAACGAGCTTCTAATAAAAGCAGCCAATTCATTTCTCTGGCCTTCAAAAGCACAATAACTGGACTTCTGAAAATAAGCATTAGTTAAACTCAAATGATGAAGCCTGATAAAGGAAGGACTGTGTGAATGTTAATGGCTCGTGATGTGCAGGAGACTGGATTACACGCTCTAGTGATAGCATCTATCCTTAAATGCTCTGAGTAAATACAGCATTGTACTTGTTTCCAGCATAATGATCAGGATTCAGCAAATCCACCTTTTTCTTCCTCTCAATTTTATGTTTCTTTTCAAAAAATCAGGTAGACAATTGCCATGTTCCTGTCTATGCCTGCTTTGCTACTTCCTACACTCTTAAACCTTGAAAAGAAGAAGAATTCACTTTATGACCCCTCGACACTAATATGGCATTAATTCAAATAAGAGCTGGGGCCATTATATTTATCACTGCAAAGTCCACAGAAATGACAGGCACTCCCTGGGCATGCTGTAGCCCCAGGCATGTGGGATAAATTACAAAATTTTAGGGACTCCTTGGGAGCTTCAGATCTCATTTCAGTTCTATGAACAAATAAACACTAAAGATGTTTAAGTAACTGTGGCTTAAAAAGCTTATTTATTTAATTGAAACAGAATTTAAATTCTGCAGATTTGTGACATGCTTGTCCCACACCAGCTTTCTGCCTGCTGCATCTTCCTCAGGCTATTGCCCTATCTACCTGCAGGGAAAGTTCCACTGCATCTTCAATTCCTGAATTCTTTCTAGTACTAAGTTTAAATGGGAAAACAGATTTGTTAATAGTAATGTTCTTGAAAGCGTGGAAGTGATGCAACGAAGCAGTGCCACTGCTACCAGGCGTCATTCCGCAGGTGAGGAGCTTTGTCCCTTTTTGACAAGATCTTTCTGAATATCCATGTACCTGACCCCGTGCTTCCCGAGATAGTCCTGATTTCACCATAGCAGCGTTGGTGTCTATTTCCCTGGAATTAACACCCATGCATTCTTCCCAGCAGGGGGTTCTGCCTGACCCTGGGGAAGGGGGCGGCCACAGCGGCGGCCCCGTTTTAGGGCGCTGGCAGAGAGCTGCCCATGGGCAGCAGTGAGCTGTCCCCAGCGGGGCTCGGGGGTCCCGCAGGGAGCGTGCTGGGGAGGAGATGGTGACCAGGTCGGAGGGACGGGAGGGAGGCGCGGCAGGCGGGAATACCGCGGTCTGGAGCTTTGACTGGGGCATCAAAGGGTGAGGCAGCAGCGCCGTGAGAGGAGACTGTGAACGGTGTGCCGAGCCTGTGCACCAGTAAGGAATAATGTAATGAAGAGACCTTCCTACTGCGGTGCTCCGTTCCCTTCCACCGCGACCCGCCAGGATTAATGTTCAGACCCCCACGCGGAGCGTCCCCCGCCCCGCCACTCCCCGCCCCGGAACCTGCAGTCGCTGCGGAAAACTGGAGGAGGCTTTAGGACACCTGAGCTGCAAACCCGGTGGTTTCTAACATCGCTGTGGTCCGCTGCCGCACCGGGAAAGGCGCTGGGAGAAGGAGGGAACAGGAGAGACCGACCCTGCCCGGTGACAGTGGCACTGTGTGCCCGACTCTCCCGGCGCACCGCCAGACCCTCCCCGTCCCTGTCCCTGTCCCTGTCCCTGTCCCTGTCCCTGTCCTCGCACCAGGTGGCAGCAGAGGCGCAGCGGCGGGGGGGGGCGGCCCGGAGCGGCACAAAGAAGCTGCGAGATTTTTATACATATAAATATATATGTATGTATGTATGCATGCGTGTGTATCGCAGAAAATGCTTATTTTTTTTTTTATATTTGTTTGCGTTGCTCCAAATCACTAACGAATGAGAAGGAAAACAGTGCAAGCCGGGAGGGAGCGCGGGTGAGTGCTCCAGGAGCGGAGCTGCCAGGGCTGGCGAGGGCACCGCAAGCCTCTCCGCAGGCTCTCGGCTGGGGACCTGAGGCTGTGGAGTCACGGCCAAGACGCTGTTTGTGCAGTGAGAATGTAGGGCAAGGATAATCTGACAGAGAGTGATAAATCCCATGAAGAGTTGTACAAAAAGGGTCAGATCTTTGTAAACAGAATTCTATGGCCATAAGTTTCCACCCAGAAGACAAAATCTCACTCATTTACTTACCCCTTAACCTCTCTTGCTGTGGTGTATTATAATGCCACTCTGATGTCTTAATCTTAAGCGAGACACAGTAAGAAATGTCTTTTTAGTCAAAATTATTGTTGGAACTCTCACTCAAAACCTTTCTGAGCAATGAATTCCTGAGCACTGAAACTAAGGAGAGTATTCTCAGAAATTCAATCCTCAGGAGAATTTCAGTCTTAAATACTGTCACAGGGTAGTCACAACACTTCTACTATGAAGTTCATGTAAGTTATTATGCAACTTTTATTATAGAGGTCAGTCCTTCCCTGGGATTGACCTTTTTCATAATAATTATAAATCATGCATTTAACCTGTTGATGGACAAGAATAACAGGGTGACTACAATTTGTTGTTGTATTATTTTTATAGTCTGCTATTAGGCCATATAAAGTGAAAAATTTGAAATTTAGGAACTAAAGCAAGAAATTGTAGAGTTTTTTTTTACCGGAATTTAATCAGCCCGTCCCAGGTAACATTGTATCACACCTTTAAATGGCATAAGGCTGCTTGTTCCCAGGGCCTATCAGGGCCTGACAGACCTTGTGCCACTGACTGGATATTGTGCCTGACAACCAGTCACCAGGCAAAATTGCATCCCTTACACCTGCCTCAAATCAGATATGGACTTGGACATTTAAGTTGAGGAGGAGACCCCAGGCACAACCCCTGACTTATCCCTGTGCCTCCCACCTCCTGTCCCAGATGGAGGGGTATCTACAGCCCTACAGCTGGCTTTACAGCCCTGAAAAAGGCATGTGAATAACTTGCAGTAGGTCCCTGGCTGCTCAGGAAGTCTGTAAAGCCAAATGCAGCCACAGGGTGGAGTAAGAACCGTGTAACCAAAATATCAGTCAAGAACCCAGCCTGGTTGCACCATCCCAGGTGTCTGCAGCCCTGGGCATCCTCCAGGAATGCTGCCTCCAGGAGCTGGGTGCTACCCTCCACTTTGCTTCATTAGAGAAGACCTTGGATAAGATGAAAGATATATCCATGGATTTGTTCAGTCTGTGAATATACAATGAGTTAGACTGTTGCCTTTCTGCGAACCTTGATTTCTTAAAGAGTTTAATTTGCTTTATTTGGGGATGCTGCAATAGTTTTTGTGAGTAATCTCCTGTTCTATTTAAAGAAAGTAAACAGAAATGTGGAAAAATAAACGTTAACTGGATCTGCTTCCTTCCCAGTGGAGCCTGAATTCCAAAGCTTCAGATGTGAGTCTGCTTCCATGCAGTGCCAGATTGTGTACAGACAGGCAGTAGGGGACAATAAAAGCCGCTGGACATTACAAAAGGCTGATCAGAAGCCTGTGGTTTAGGCACACATGGCCAATTTTGGACCCTGTTCCACGGTGGGGGCAAAAATGCTAAGCACTATGAAGGTGTCCACATGTGCTGTGGCCGTCTGCTCCCATGTAGCTAAGTCCCTCCTCGGTGGGTTAAGGTCTCCTGGATCCCTGATGGTCACAAGGTTGGAGCTTGGCAGGAGAGAGCCATGGTGGATATCCATTTCCATTGCTCTCATCTCCACCAAAATACTCCTTACTGAAGGCAAAAAAAAAGTGTGGATAGAAAAAGTGCAAGAGAATGAGCTAATTTTCACCTCCTACATCAGAGGTATAATGCTATGCTGCTTCCTTGTTCTGTCTCTGATGGTCTGATCTGAGTAGATTAAGAACGAGCTGCTGCTTCAAGCTGTCTTTGACAAGAGCATGGAGAATTCTAAGCAGCTGATGAACTGCCAACTCCATTAGCTCTGCAGCTGATGTGTTCTCATATGCTCCCAGCCAGTCTGAACAAGCATGGTGGGCTGCTGGGGATGCTCAGTTGGCCATGGGCTGCCACCATGGGTCAAGAGCTATCTGCAGTGCCAGATGCAAGAGATATTTGTTTTCATTCTGTCTCTCAAATGGTCTTAGTATAGCAGATGATCAATGAACTGTTCCAGAAAAGGGCTGAAATTCCAAAGTCCTCAGAGTGGGTGGTAAGAGGGACCTCTTTTTCTCTTCCTCAAACTTGTTGAGATGTTCTGCTTCTGTGCTGTCTTGAATCTCCCCTAGCAGTTCTCATCTTTACACAGAGCTTGATCTGTACCTCAACACCCATGTGAAGTGTCATGTTTTCCCCCTAATGTGATGCCAAATAATTTCTGAGTAGCAAACAACAAAAAAAAAACCCCACCACCTCCTCCCCCCAAAAAAACCCAAAAAACAAAAAACAAAGCAAAACAAAACAAACAAACAAAAAATGGACTATTCTGTACTTGGGGGTCAGAAATGCACCCTCAGACATAAGGTGGTCATTCATGAAGAAATGCAGATGTAGTGAATCATTGTCTAGTGTGGCTCTCGGAGCTCATGAAACACACAAGGGAAAAGCAGAGATCACTTCTGCCATGGTAGATGTGAGCAGAGGTTTCTCATCTCTGCAAATACTACTGTGCTCCTTCTGTAATGACCTGGCTGACAGAGCTACACAGCTCACTGAAGTAGTAGTCAGCATGTTTTCAGTACAAACTGATGTCGCCACTATATTGTGACCTGTGTTGAACCTTCCTGCCAATATCACATTTATTCTGTGTTAGCAATCCTTCTTGGGCTGCTTTATGGGAATGTGTGGGGCTGATAACTCAGAAAGAAACAACCCTAGCTGGCTGGCTCCCAGGCTTTGGCAGTCACATGAGGATCCCTGGCGCTGTCACCAAAGCCTCACTGGTACTGCCCTGCCTTCAGATCTTGTGCTGCTCACTGTGCAATTGTCAAGGAGCCAAATTTCTTCCAAAAGCATACTTGTCCTTTGCAGGGATGCATGACCTACAGCCAGCATTTCTTACTGTGTGAACCTGACCTAGGCTGACTGCAGCAGTATCTTCTTACTGCTGAGTCAGTGTTCCCAAGAGCCAAGCCATCAGGAGAAGTATGGTCCCAGAAGACAGTGACCAAGTCACTGATGTCCTTTGGATCCCAGATCATGCAGAGGTCAGCTGCTGAAAAATGTTCCCTAGAGAATATACTTACTTTCCATTGACTAGGGCGAAACTGGGGAGGTATGATTATCATGCTGAGCTAGGCAACATGAAAGTCCTTTCTGAAGACCTCTAGAATTTCTTTTCTCCTCTGCTTACCAGTTGCCTAAAGGCAGAGACACTTTTGAACATTTGTGACTTTTTTCTCCAACAGAACTTTCTTAAATAAAGCAAATATTCAAACTGCACTTTGTTCTATTTTATAGATGAATTGACTGAAGAATGTATACAAATGAGAACTCACAAGCACGTCTACTTGTTTTTTCACATAGTAGGTGTACACCCATGGCTCAGTTTAAGGAAAACTTTATATGGTTTGATAAATGCATACATACATGTGACAAAAATGCTGTAATGCTGAAAAGAACTGATACCATTTTTCATTTATCTGGGACAAATCATGCCTTTGTATCAAAGAAACTCTCTGATACATAGTCAATGTCTAATTTAGAATATACTTATCAAAATGAACTAACATATAGATTAAAGACAACAGCTAAGAGGTACTAGGGAAACCTATGTTAGAAAAACAAGTGGCTACAAATAACACTTTCACAGCATCTAAGCGGGCCTTCAGCCTTCAGCAATAAATATTTTGTAATATTATCTTTGCACAACGACTGAATCACAATGAAGAAACTGAAAATAGAAGCTCCTTTAAGACATATCAGTGAACATAATCTCAGTTTTAAACTATAATATGAAAGCAAGATTGAGTAAGAAGGCATCAAAGTGCAGCACTGACAAGGGTGTGAAATTTCTGTTCTAAAGTAGTTTTGCACTTGTTTTCTCCCAACTGTCAGGTTTAATACGGCCAAACAAGTTTTAAATATGGACACTCTTCCTAAACTCAACAAGGAAATTTCTAATCTCCCTTTTGTGTTTTGTTTGGGGTTTTTTGTTTGGATGGTTGGTTCATTTGGTTTTGAGGGATTTTTTTATGCACAGGAAGATTAAATACCATAAATCTCTGCAATGAGGCAGCTTCCAATATACATTTTTCACATATTTAAACTCAGCATTTATTACACCCAAAATACATCTTAGGGGTTTTTTTCCCCCAGAATCACTTTTGTCTACCCTCTCTGTTTTCTCTTCTGCAGAGTCTTTTAATGTACTGAACAAAGATGTTTGCCTGGCAGCCTGATGACTCTGCCACATTATTTGGGCTCTGCTCCCTAACTCTGTCCTCTCAGCTATGCTCTCCTCAAATATTGGCAACGCTTTTCATGCACAGAAATACTTGTATTTTAAATACTGTCCAATCCAAAATGTCCTTGTATTTTAGAAGGTGTATTTTCTGTCCTCTATGTCAGAGAGTTGTGAAAAGTGTGATTTACACAGTGATTTAAATCATCTGTGG
Organism: Xenops minutus; assembly: GCA_035221455.1. Lineage (NCBI taxonomy): Eukaryota > Metazoa > Chordata > Aves > Passeriformes > Furnariidae > Xenops > Xenops minutus. Next base: position 95,792,183 of record JAWWEE010000105.1, on the reverse strand, counting down.
CACAGCTTTCACAGTCCTCAGATGGTGTTTAATGTCACCATTGCACAGCAGCTCATAAAACTAGGCACATAAATGTTTTTATGGTTATGGACTTGTATGGGCTCAGTTCCATATATCTTCCCAAATTTAGGCATTTCTGCTGGATTAGCTTTTGATCTTTTCTGGCCATCCTACTTTGCATATGGTAAGAGGTCTGGGCTAGAAGCAGCTAAGGCATCAAGCCATTCATTTCTTCAGGGTTGTCAGTCCCTAGAGAAACATCAATTACCTGTTGAAAAATGCCAAGTAAGAAATAAATAAGGTCTCACTTGTTGTCTAGCTTAAATTTTGTTCTTTGTGTGAAGAAGGAGCTCTTGTAAGCATTAATTTTAGAAGATACAAGATTTAGCTGCAGCAGATTCCCTTCAAACCATCTCAGGCTGTTATCCTGTCAGCAGGAAAGCAAACATGCTACAATGCCTGCTCTAAGAAGTTAATCTTTAAGCCACTCTCTCGATATCTTTTAAAGTAATCTTACAGAAACATGGCCTGTCAAGCATGAACAAGCCATACTATAGGAAAGGAATACCAGGTGAAAGGATTAAAGGACTGAGGCACGGAGATGCTGGGAGATGGATCCCATGACTTTGGATAAAGGGTTGGTAGTCTGTCAAAGGTTTGCAAATGGGGCACAGGGGAGAGAAGAGGTACAGACTGGAGGATTGTTGCGGTAGGGAAGAGAAAAGATATTGAGGATGTCTTAATTTGCAGTAAGTAGTAGGAGAGAGTGGAGATGGGCACTGCAGTGAGGTGAGACGGATTTGAGAATTGGGCCTGAGGGTATTGCAAAATGGAAGATGGAAGTAGACATGACAGGAGTATTTATTAGACAAGACTGATGACACTGATCATTGTCAGTGTCCTCCCCATGCACACTCCCAACGCCTTCTTTCTGGGCAAGCAACTGCTGACAGTGCAATGGGGCACATTAAGATGTGTTTGCAGTAGCAGATTAGCTGTCCTTTCTGTTGAGTAATCACTGTTCAGCCACAGCTAAAACTGGTTTATTCCAGGATGAATATTTTCTGTTCAGTGGCTGCTGCCCTGTAGAAGGCTAACATCCATGAGAGTCTAGAAGTGGTAGCCTGGTGTTCATCAGCTGAAGATCCTCACAACCCACCTGGTTGTCTTACTGTAAATTTAGTTGTGATTTCAGTCTAAATGTCCCTTCATTCCTGCCTGGAGCCTTCTAGGCAAGATTTATACTGAACTTGGACCAGCAGTTTGGCTAACATTTTTTCAGCCCTCCCCAGCTCATATATCATCACAGCCCAGCTGTTTTGATATGGATCTGGCACAACACATCATGCTTGTTTTTGTGGTTCCTTCAGCTTCATTAATCTAATGTCTATCTATGAGCTGCTTTCCTGAAAACAAAGCATTTTCAGTTAATATGTTACAGGAGAAAGTTTTTTAAACAATTCTCCTTTTCGATAGAATAGCTCTGCCATGTTTTCTTGTTTAAAAGTGTTGACAGTATTAACAACTGTAGATGAATGACTTTACTAAAAAATATGTGCATATAAAAACATTTTTCTCTAAAAATGGAGATACCTTCTAAAATGGAAAAATACCTTCTACTGCCTATTTGCATGTAGGTAAGTAAAACCCTCCCTATTTTGTCAGATCAAAAGTCTTTCAATAATGTTTTAAATTTACTGTCCTGTCTTTCCGGAATAGACTAGAACAACTCACAAAGCCTGTCACAGCTGAAGAATTGTTTAAAAATCTATCATTTCACAGCTACAGCATCTCAGTTAAAAACCGCTCCTGTGAAGAGGCTTAACACCTACTTACGGGTCCAGTGGGAATGCCAACTGGACACATGAACAGTTCACACAGTGAATTAGTGGGATATCAACAGTTGGATCACATAGGGAATGGCTCCACAGCTACCCTAGTCAGAAGTAAGACTGACTTCAGGCACAAAGAACGTAGGACATGACTCCACAATAGTGGTTAAGAAACAGAAATGTAGAAAGAAATTTGGAGATCATTCTCATAATCTTTGTGTATAAACAGGGAGCTAGAAAATAGAAATAACTCCTAGAATACTGTGTCCAAAGGGGTAAAGATTCAAAAAAATCTTAGATGAAAACTACAAAACTTGTTATAGATCGTTTAATAATCCTAAAAGCTTGTTCTGTTTAAATGATCAAAGGCCCCTTGAACACAATTTATAAATGCCAAATCTAGCTGTTGAAGGTATAATGAGATTCAGCGGCTGGGAGATGAAGCTGAACTAATTCAGACCATAAATAATGCTCTCATTAATTATCTGTGTTCATATTAACTCTTGAAATAATCTATCAAAGATTGTACATCACTAAAAAGAATTAAATCAACATTTTTTTTTTTATTTGATAGACAGGCTTTAATTCAGCAATGCCTATTGGACTTGAAGCAAATTACATAATAGATGTCCAGTGACCTGTTATACTCAAAGGGCTGGAGTAAATAATTGTAAAACCTATATTAATCACTGAGTTTTTTAATTTATCCACTGCAAAAAACTACCTCATAGCTTGGTTATCTGTTGCAAGCCTTATATCTTGATTTCTTTGTCCTAACCACAGCATTAGGATGTCCTTCGCAGGGGTTACTTCTTTCCTCACAAAGCCAGCAACAACCCTAAAACTGACCATTGGGACACATCCTGTCCTCTAGATCGTGTTGCCGCTTTGCCAATAAGCCCTTGTGGAGGTCGCACTGGGATCAGAAAGGGACATTTTCACTGGTACTCTTGTCCAAAAAGATTAATAAAAAGGTGACATTATTTGGGGCTGAGAGATATCCCATGACAGTTTTATTACTGTTGTGCCTTTTAAAATGCACTGCGGTGCAGCCTGGGAACAATGTGCTCATTTTTCAAGGTAATAGATATCTAAGCGTGCCTCTCATTAAGCTCACAGTCAGCCAATTCGAAAGCCTAAATTGTTGTTTTTGTTTTTTTTTTTTCTTTTTTTTTTTTTTGCTGGGGTGATTCACTTACCCCCCTGTGACTGTGTATCAAAAGATAACAATAATTTGCCTTTTGGGGGCTTGGAAGCACCAGGTACTGTTATGTAGTGTGCTGTAACTTGAAGTTACATCTCAGCATTTCACCCAAATCGGCATGGTGACTACTCTTTCACCTGTATTGGTGATGACTGAATAATCAGTTTAAAAGCTGAAGAAAAGAAGCCTTTGGGGTTACCTGATTGTGGCTTTTCAGTACCTGAAGAAGGCTTGCAAGAAATCTGGAGAGGGAATCTAGTGATAGCACAAGGAGGAGTGGCTGTAAGCTTAAAGAAGATTAGATATTGGTAAGGAATTCTTTACTGTGAGGGTGGTGAGGCACTGAAACATGCTGACCAGAAAAGCTGTGGATGCCCCATCCCTGGAAGTGTTCAAGGTCAGATTAGATGGAACTTTGAGCAGCTTGGTGTAGTGAAAGTTCTTCCTGCCCATGGCAGAGGGTTTGGAACTGGATGATCTTTAAGGCTGCTTCCAACACAAACCATTCTATCTTTTATTACAGTTTGTCATTTCTCTTTCATTAGTTACTTACTAACAGCTACTGGCCTTGCATCTGACACATAAAGGTGATGAGAACTGTGTTTTCAGGGAGAAGGCTGTTTCAATTTGCTGCTAGTTTTATCCAAGTTATACCATATTTTGCACTTGGTCTGATGTTAAGTTTTGCTTTCTTTTGCGAATTACAGCCACATCACACGCTGCCCTAATGCAGAGTCTGTGGTGTACAGATTTGCTCACAGACTTCTCTTTTGTAAAGCTCTTGCATTGTTTTCTCTACCACTAAGGGCTGGTGATTTGTGAATATTTTGCATATGAAATTGTGCTAAATGGCAGTCATTGAAGTCACCACTAGTTGTGGAGAGCCACACAATGAACACAGCTCCTTTCCCAGCTCAGGCTGTGTTAGCTAAAAGGAAATTACAGCTCTCCTGTCAGACACTATAGTTCCTTCCCAGCTGTTAGCTGAGCTGTTTGCAGAATTGTTCCTTACCTATACGGCGCTAAATGTGACAGATCAGAAAAGGTTACTGTCCAAGATAACCCAGCTTGCTTTGACGGGAGCATAAGCAGCTCAGGAACAGATTAGAAGGGGCAGTAAACTGCAACATGAATGGTGAGGGAGAGGTGTTCAGCTGAAGAGAAGAGCTTCTGCTAGCACAGCCAGATATTGGAGTGAACATGTGCCTAAGCCTTAGTTTTGCTTGACTTCTCATCTCTCTAAAATAAGGAGCACAGCAGAAAGTAGGATTTTCCTCTCGCAGCTTCTACTTATCCCTATCTCATATGCATACCTCCCCATTAATGCTGGATTTTAATTTGCCCATTGAGCTCTCTAAAAGCTCTCTTCTTTGTTCCTACTCACTTCTAAAGACAGTGGCTGTGATCATGTTGTGAATTCTGTTATGCAGCAGTATCATTCTAATTAGTACTTAAACTTATTCCTGACTGTTACTTTGGAAGAAGCTGGAGGTATTTTCTCATTCCATTCTTCAGGTCAGTTCATGAAAAATTTACCTTGTGCAATAGATGATGGGTTTACAAGTCACAATAACTCAAGTCACAAAAATTTAATTTAAAAGATTGCACTTAATGGATTTGTTGCTATTGCCAATGCATTCACTTCTTCCAGGCTGCTTCCAGCTACCAGTGCCAGTTCTATATTGAACACAAAATGAAGAATGGGGAATGTATAACTACTTAAACAGGGTAAAATAAGGAGGGTGTATCTGTATCCTTATGTTTATGCTTTAGGTAAAGCTGGTATTTTGTTACTTATTGTTGTTGCAATGTTTTTGATGATCAGATTTCCTCGGCAACCCATCATTTTGAAGTACTCACAGTATTTTTTTTTCTTTGACTTTATCCTCTTTAGCAGTGGTAATGATTAATCTGATTCTTTTGGCATGCAGTTTTAAATCCAGTCACTTCAGCAGAATGAAACTTTATCTTAGCAAAGATAAATCTACTGCCTTGTCAGTACAGCGTTCTTTTATATGTGCTGAAAGGCTGAATGCTCAGTAAACTCTCCTACAATAACTTCACTTCTATCTCCTTGATAGCCAGCTTGATTTCTGGTAGTGTAGGTAAATTTAGATTTCATTTTAGGAAAAATGAGCTCACTCTTTCTAAAAGAACTTAAGGGAGGTTTCATTTTGCACAGCTATTTCACCTCTTTTTGTGAAAAACATTTCCCAAGGGACGCTTCAGTTCACGGAATATTCTGAATTGGAAGGGGTTCACAAGGATATTCTAGTCCAACTCTTAAGCAAATAGCCCATATAGAGATCAAACCTGCAACCCTGGTGTTACTAGCACCATGTTCTGACCAACTGAGCCAATAGGAAACCTGGAATTACCTCAAGACCAAATCAGAAATAGAATTTCTTGGCAGCTAAAATCTAGTTTCTGATAATAGGCTGTCCATTGGAGGTGATGGAACAGCAGAGATCCTGCACCTTGACACTGTCAAAACTGCTTCCTTTGAAAATAGGTGTCGACTAATTAATTGCCTTCTTTTGTCTTCAGTTTTTTCTTTTTTTATCAGACATAAATTTCATAGAATGAGGATTCTTCTTTCAAGAACAAGAAAATCAGCTGAATTCACACTTAAGGAAGTTGTCAAATTCTATGGAAGAGAGAAGATAGTGTCTAGTAAGAAGTTAATAATTACCCTGGGGCCTGTTAAATTTAGGACTCATATTCTATCAGTATAAAACTGCAAAATTATGTGGAATATATTCTAATTTTCCTTGCACTGTATCTTCAGATACCTAAGCTCTCTGAAATAAAAGGATGCAACAAATAGTAGCCAACATTCATCTCTGACACACTGGTCACGCCTAGTGAACAGATAAAGCCTTGTGCTGTAGCACCATCCTTTCTAAAGGATGGAGTGTGGGTATATAACTGTACCACAGCTTAGCCTTCAGACCACTAAAAACTGGCTATTTCCATAGCTTGCTGGTTACCAGGGGGGTCATGCCACAGTCTAACCCTTTGAACGTGAGGAAATATTTACACATAGACTTAATAGATCACAGTCTCAGTACACAAAGATTTACTTGTGCTTTTTCACTGCAAGGAATTCCAGTGAAATATTGATAAAGTTGGGTGTCAGCTTTTCTGAGAGTGAAGCTTGAAAAGCTTGTTCGTGCTTCTGAGTGGCCATTACTAATTGCAAAATCAAATTGTTTAGAAAGAAGCAAGGCAAAAGAAATTTGTTTCCTTTTTCTACCAGAAATTTCTCTCAAATGTCCATAATACATTACCTCCTGCTGGTCTTGCACAGTACTTAGCAATTTGCAGCATGAGCTGTCCTTGTGTGTGCACCTGGAGATGTGCTGTTGAGCTAGGGCTGTCTCTGGTAACTAATGTACTTGTAGCCAAACAGGACCAAGAACTGTTTCATGGGATTTGGGAGGTCCTTTCTACTGATTTCTGTGAAACTTTTAAGAACATATTTACTTTGGATTAAAACAGCTAACTGATTCAAAAGATACTATGAAAATCTCCCGGGGGGCTGGTGTGCAAAGAGTAAGATTACATAAACCCTTATTTCTTTAAATTTCTATGATTTGTTGATTGTGTGTTTCCCTTTAAATCCCCTTAAAGTACTTAAAAGGCTATGATAGTGGCTTATATCCATAACCCGTTATGATTTATTTCAGTGGGGTTTTAATTAATCTTGCAAGAAATAGGAGGGAATAACTTGGCAAAGAATTCTATGACACATTTCTCTTTCTTCTCTTCTCACTCTTGAAATGTATTTTTTTCTCTCTGTGAATATGACTCGTGAATGAAAGGCCTTAAGTTTTACCCTTCACATTGAACTATGTGATGAACCTACTGTAGTAGCAAGAGTTTATCAAAATAGTGAAAAGGCCCATTTACATTTTACTGTGAAAATTCAGGAAGGATGAAATACAAAGAAATGGAAAAAGCCCACACAGGGCCTGACCATGAATTGGTATAAATAAATTCAGCAGTCACGTGCTGAATGATGCTTTCTGTTTCAGCAAACCACATCAATGCATTAAATAGCCGACCATGATGAAAACTGTAGGCTCACTTCATGCTGACAGATTTGTGGCAGACATCAAATGCTTGACTTTTGACCACTGCATATAAAGCTAGCCTTGAGGAGAAAAGAGGTATTAGGAAGATTTGTCTGCACCAGAGGCTTAGTTAAATTAAAAACTGTATTAAAGATTAGAAGAGACAGGATAACTTCTGTTTACTTATATTAGTATGTTTGTAGAATTTATTTTTAGAAATACATGCAGTAAATGCTAAGAATCTTCTTATTCTAAATAGATTTAAATAGACTAAATAAATTAAAACATATTTCCATCTTTTGAAGGTCTAGAATAACCTCCCATGAAAGCAGCTCATTCTCAGCTGTTGTTTTAAACATAAATTACATTTCTTCCAACTATTCCTAGCAAAATGTTGTAACAAAAACATTTTTTTCTTATAATTTTTAACATTAATTGTTGCTTTATACTCTTGTTACTGTTGCACAGTACTGCAACTTTTTTAAAAAACTGAATGTCTCCACTTGGATCAAGCTGAAAACAGGAAAACATTTTGTCACCTTCCATCTTCATTACTTCTTATGGGCTGCTTATTCCAAGAAGCCATTTAAGCTGTCAAGAAGCTTTTACTATGGTGGATTTGCTGTCATTTTACTGAAATCCCCAAAAGTAAACTTATCAGATTACTGACTGAGGCCACAGAAGCATTCCTGGTTTTTACCCACCATTGCCAAACAGTAATTGTAAGGTCCTTGACTTCACCTCAGACAGTTTTCACAGGAACTGTTTGTAGTTGTCTATAGATACAACTGAGACATGGTCTGAGGTGATAATCTGGAATCGAGCCCTTGTTAGAGACCCACTGGTAAACCAGTCACTGCCTGCTCTGATTTGACAAACCTAATTTTGCCTGCTGGTAAAGCCCCTAGTTTCTATTCAGGAGAGACTACCTGAAGCTAAATAAAACCCCAAATGATAAGAGTATATTCCATGAGGCAGACACAGGATTTTCCTTTGATTTCTGAAGAGGCACTGGAGGTAACCATGTGAGAAATGAGAAAGAAGGACTAGAGATTCTGGGTAAACCTGAAACACCAGTTAAGACTAACCTTCATGATTACAGCTGTGAAGCAAGAGCCTAACTACTAGGCAGAATAACTTGTTCCAGTGAACACTGTTAAGACATGTTGATTGGTGAGGAAGGAACAAAAAGGTTCAACTGTGAACCCAAGCTCGTATCATCACCTCATGCTAGTTACCTGAAGTCAACCAGAAGCAACAGAGGAACTGGTGTCCAAGTCTGGATACAGTCGGTATTATTCTTATTGATTATTCCTATGGGGTAAAAGAAGGGGTCAGTGTCACCAGTGGTAACGGGCACTAGGAGGCGAAGGTCCTCAGGTGGGACCAAAAGAGGCACTGACTGGACAGAGTTAGGGAAAAGAGGGAGAAAAAAATTATATGATTAAATATATTTAAGCAGTGATTCAACAGACACATTTCTGGTGCATGGGACATAAAGAGAAGCTTGCAAAAGAGAAAGAGACTAAGAAATCTTTGGAATGAGGTGTGAGCTTAAGCAGACAAAGAGGTGAAGCTGCAAGGTCTTACTAACTGTAGGGCTAGCGGAAGAAAGAATTTGTGGTTTAGATAAATGGTTGAACCAAGCAGGAGAGACCCTGAGAGCATCTTGTATCACAGCAGAAATAAATTAGGATTAGAAGAAAAAGGATAAAGTATCTTGCCTTGAATGGAAGTAAAGAATGAGAAGAGCAGAAATACTAAAGGAATAATTGCCTAAAGGCTGTACTTGGTGAGGTCCAATTAAGCAGTGGACAAGGAACAGCCAGATGTCACAGGGTCAGCATGGGAATGATTAATATCCTGAACTGTGTCTACATCCAATAGAGCTTTTTGACTGAAACTGGGATAATATAGCACTACTCAACTGTGGTTGCATACCTCCAGCATTTTTATTAAATGTTCCTAAAGAGAAATGGGGGATAATCTTGACAGGGACTGAGCAAAGAATCTCCAGTTTTTCTACATTACTTCCATTATCTGCAAAGACTCAGGCAGACAGAAACAGACAGTTTCATTGGTATGATTTTTTTGGTGAGAGGTAGCTCAAAGTCTGGATGCTCAGCAAATCTGATGAATTGTTTAAAATTTTGAGAATATCAAGGCAACTATTTTCAGTATCTGTTCTGAAGCATAAGGAGTTGATTACTCATTTAAAAATGATCATATGTGAAATAAAAAAAGTGTTTGTAGAAATTAGTGCTGATCTCCAAGTACTGAGGAAAGCAAACCAGTCTGGGTGGATGAATATGTTATGCAACGTAAAGACATTCTGAATCACTGGCACACGTGAAAGCCTTGTAATACAGGTTTTCTAAAAGAAGTCGAGTATACTTCCTATTAGCTGAGAGGGAAAAGGCCTTTAAACAAGCATGTTCAAAGTGCTCCTTTGAATAACTGTGGTTTGCATCTAGGAATACCGAGTAAGTACTTTGGACAAGAATCAGAAGACCTTTGAGAGTATGTGTAAAGCTTATAAAAAACCAAGATTACACATTTGGCATTGCCACAGCATTGCTTGAAGCAGGCATTTAGTAAACCCACAGACATGAAGAAAACCTCTCACAATTAGTAGTAAAGCTCCTAAAGAATTGAACACAGGCAGATTAGTAGGTAGTCAAGGTGCAAATTTCAATAAAAAAAAGAACTCAAAAAGCATGTCACTGAAAATACATGATTAAGTGACAGGTCAACACAAGTTGTGCATACTTGCATGAATCTGTGTCTGTAAATGTGCAAGCTTTTCTAAAACTTTGGGAGCAGAGGGCTAAAACATTTTGAGAAGTCAACAAGGTCTTGATGTTTAAACTAGCAGTAGACATTTTATCCTCTGTTAGGATAGAGGATAAAGATTACCAGCTGATGTTTTATTTATGATCATATGACTTCAACATACATTAACTACAAGTGTTTCATATTATGGAATTAAAAAAATGAATGAAAATAACCTTAGGCAATAACTTGAGTTCCTTGGTATGCTACTCAGAGGATGAGAAAGAGCTATAAAATGATCAGAGAATAGCCTCATCAGGCAGGATTTTTTCCAAGCTCCATCCCTTTGCTTCTGCCACAGATAACTTGTGGGCCACTTTGTCATCATGCCATATCTCTTGCAGAGAGAAAAATCCCGTGTTGCCATTGCAAAAGGCAGAATTCAGCATGGCTTATTGTGGATTTTTCTGCCACTATGTGTCCAAGGAAAATATTTACAGGACAAACACTTGTCTGCAATGGATGGATTAATTTGATAATGGGATTGAAACTCCTTTCTCAACTCACCCCTAAAACACATTACTCAACTCACTGTCAATGGCAATAGAAGAAGCAGCTGGCCATATTCTGTGTTCTCACCACACATACACACAAGCACTCCTACACATCCTACAGGAGTCATCCTGCAGCCTCTGCTCAAACAGTAGGCTCCCCTCTCATTGAAGATCTCACTGGTTGGCCTTGTGGCCTCCACAGACATCTCCTAAGCCTCTGCCTTTAAGGCGCTCTTGAACCATTAAGAGAGTGCTAACATAAAAGTTAGAACTAAAGAATTTTTTAAGTATCATCACCTATCTGTATATTTCTAAATAAAACAGAGGAGCTACAGATCGGTTACTCCATGCAGTATTTAATTATTACGATGATACCTGAAAGGAGTTTCACCTGTACTAACTAGTACTTGTCTAGATGGTTCCTGGGAATAGGGCATGAGTCCCATTTGAAGCAGGAATATGGTCAAAACTACTTTCTGAAACCAACGTTTACACGGATATTTTGGGAATAGCGTGTAATGAAATCATATTCAAAGGCCAGCTGGGGTGTAGCCACCTGTTTCAAAGCAGAAGGCAGCCCCCACATGGTGGAGGATGTATAGATGTAGCCACTGAGGGAAGAAAACATATATTGTAATGTGAAAAAAACCCCACTTGTTCTTGACTTCAGGCAAGCACTATCAAACCACTATGGAGAGGCTCTTAGCTACAAGAAACGGATCATCCAGACTGGAGGGAGGGCTCCCTGCCTGGAGGTGTTCTTTGCTCTTCCAGACATGACATTCTGAAGATTCTGAGAAAGTCTTCCAAGACTGAGACAGTGTAGATAGGAAATTTAGCTTTGCTATAGCATCCAGATAGAATAGCTGTAAATGGGAGAATTGAATATGATATAATATGGAAGATGAGCCTCACTGCAGGGAGAACTACTTTGAAATACCTGAAGTGATCATAATGAGGCACCTATTAAAGAGCTGTCACTAAGTACGGTTGTACTATTAGTAGATTCAGAAAGTAACACTGAACTATTTCAACATGGCTATAGCTGCTAGTAATAAAAAAAATGTGATTTTACTTGAGAAGGCAAAAAAGGCAGCAAAGACAAAGACAATCCACATGAAAGACAACAGCCTGTGATCTTGTATTTGATAGTACAATCACAGTTCCTCATATATAAGTAAAACGTCTCCCTCCTCAAGATGTTACAACTAAAAGAAATTATTTAAGGACAGCTATGGGAAAAGTAAAATTATGGGAAGCTAAAACACATGCCCTTTGTACAGCAGCCCCATCATGTTGCTTGAGACAGCAACTTCTTCCAACTTCTTCCCAGCTTTTGCTTGATCAGTTTTATTACCCCTTTTGGGTTTCCCGGGACAGGTCTGTCATCTGCTAGGGAACAGAGGTTAATAAATGAATGTTCACCACCAGCTAGGAAGCACTTTCCAAGTGAAAGCTCCTCCAGATCCTCTACTTTGCATCTTTCAAGCCACGCAGCCCTGTTTCTTTTCCCCCCTTCAGCGTTCGTAAAAGGCTCTTACTGCACCCCAAAGCTTTGCAACAAATTTACTCCCACTTTTGTGCAAAACCGAATCCTTCTGTCTACAAGACCAATTTGCCAGCACAGTATCATTACGACCTCTGTCACTCAGTGGTGCTCGCCGCCTGAAATGTGTGTTCAGGCAGGAATGGCTCTCCCGCGGTACGCACGGCGGGGGATGCTCCGGCCGCGGCACCCGGGCAGTGCCCGGCGGAGCGGGCAGGGCCACGCGAGGGGCGGTGCGGGCAGGGCCATGGGAGGGGCGGTGCGGGCAGAGCCACGCGAGGGGCGGTGTGGGCAGGGCCACGCGAGGGGCGGTGCGGGCAGGGCCACGCGAGGGGCGGTGCGGGCAGGGCCATCTAGGGGCGGTGCGGGCAGGGCCATCTAGGGGCGGTGCGGGCAGGGCCACGGGAGGGGCGGTGCGGGCAGGGCCACGCGAGGGGCGGAGCGGGCAGGGCCATCTAGGGGCGGTGCGGGCAGGGCCATCTAGGGGCGGTGCGGGCAGGGTTTGTCCCGGGGCTCAGCCCGTTCCTGCGTGCAGAGGGGGCACACGGGCGGATCGCCCTGCCCACACGGCCGGGGGCCCGCCGGGATGGGAGTCACATTAGCGATTAGAGGCAAATCCACAACACCCCTCCTGCCCGGCTATGCTGCCACTGTGGCAGGACCCTGTTTTCCGCAGGGAATGGCAGCAACCTCCCTCTTCCCCTCTGGAACGCAGCATGTGTCAGACTTCAGGACGGATTTCCCAGCTTAGGATTTCAGCTGTCCTGGGGCAACCCTCCACGTGAGAGACACTGTGGGTTGGTTTTGTCTGGGTCACTGCTGCGCGGCACGGCCTGCTGAGCTGCGGGTCTGAGCGCCGCCCCGCTCCCTGTGCGCCGGCTCACGGGGCGAGCAGCCCTGCCGGGTGGCCCGGCCAGGGGGGAGGCACCGCCGCGACAGCGCCACTGCCACCAGCGGGGGGGGAGAACCGCGGGGCAGAGCTCCGCCACACCCCTTTAGTACCGTGCCGTCTTTAACGAGACCGAGTAGTCACGGGCACAGGGACCGGCTGTGTCAGCCCGGTACTCCGTTCTCAGCTATCGCTGCCGAGCACCCGCCGGCCCAGCGCGACCCTCCCTGCCCAGCGCTCCCCTGTCCGAGTGGTACGGCCCCGCCCCGTGGCGCATGCGCAGAGGGCGGGCGGCGCTGCGGGAGCGGAGGGGCAGCCGGGTCAGGGCCTCATCGGGCGGGCTGGACTGGGCTGGGCCGGGCCGTGCCGGGCGGTCCGCGGGCCGGGGAGGGTCGTCCCGTCATCGCGGGCAGCGCTGTGGGTGAGGAGAGGCCGCTGGGAGCGGGGTTTGTGCGCCGGGGACAGTGCCCCAGGTGCGCGTGAGGGGCTCGGCGGGGCCGTGTCCGTGCGGGGCCGGGGCGGCTGTCGCGGCCCTGCTGCGGCCGGGGCTTGCGGCAGTGAGGCGCGTTGTTCTGGGCCAGATCGGGCCGGGGGTTGGTGTGTTTTGGCCCGGTTCACCCTCAAAATGAGGGCGGGGGGTGTGCTGGGCCGTCAGGCCGGTCTCGCCAGGTGTGGGGCTGTGTGGGGGGCTCAGGGCCTTGGGGGCGCCCAGCGCACCCCCCGCCTCAGAGCGGGCCACCTGAGCAAACAGCAGGGCGAGCAGGTGCCGGCAGGATCCGGGTTCTGGTGGTGGCATTTACTCTCTCCTGAAGACTCTCGTACTTTCTGCGGCTTTTCCATCTGATTCCCACCAGGCTCCCAAACGCGTACTGGGTGTTGAGCATTTACAGGCCGCGGCGGGTCTGGTGGTCGTGCTGCTGTCGCCTATACCATCCGTAAAACGAGCTGGCATTCAAATATTTCAGTACTACCTGGCTTTTCCCTCCCCACAAATCCTTGTTTTTGAGCTACAGTATGTTCAGGAAGTTTCAGCTAACTTGAGGCCCTTGGTGCTGGGCTGTTCAGTTAATTACACTGATGTTGCTAATAATACATAATAATGTTGCATGTCTGCATTCCATAGTGTTTTTTCATTTTTGAATATGTGTTCTGTTGGAAAGTGGCTTAATGTTCAGATCCTGATTGCAGAGTCTTGTTTTGAGCCAGCATCATGACAGGCCTTTTCTGGTGTCAGTGGTCCTGCTTACTGCATCAGTAGTTTTATGTCCTGGATCTGTATTTGCGATCTTGAATTGCACCAAAAGCCATATCAATTGGTGGAAAATCGGTGAGGGAAAAGCAGGGGAGTAGGATAATAGCTGTGCAATGCTGTTGAAATAAAAGTTTCATAAGTAACAAAACAGGATTTGCTTCTTGTATTTTGCCTTCCTCTTCCCTGTCTTCCTACATGACCCTCTTCTGCTTTTGCTTCAGTGCATTGCATTGTACTAGTACAGGTTTCACTGGTCAGTTGTTAATCTTAAACATGTTGCTTAAGGTTTTTTTGTCTGTCTACCTGTCTTTGGGATGACTGTGCCTAATGGCAACAGGACCAAAGTCATAACAGCGGTGGAAGTAAGTTCCCTATGGTTTAGAAGCTACTTATGTGGATGACTTAGAAATTCACTAAATATTTTTCTCCTTGTTCCAGATGGAAGAGTTCATGGTTTCTGGTTTACATAATAGCAGAGGCTGAATAGTTACGGAGACTATAGTGGGAATGAGAAGTGTCGAAGGAGAAGAAATGAATCCTACAAATGATGATGCAGTGTTTGGGACCATTTTTGACTGGGACTATCTCTTATGGGAAGTTCGTTTGACATTTTTAGCTGCTGGTTTTTTAATCTACTTGGGAGTATTTCTTCTGTCTCACTGGTTGTCTTCATGGAGAAGTGCCACTTACCGTGCCTTGTATGCAAAGGAGAAAGTGTTTTGGAATATGGCAGTCACACGTGGTGTGTTTGGACTTCAGAGCTGTGTTGCTGGGTTATGGGCTTTGCTCATAGACCCCGTTTTTCATGCTGACAAAGTGTATTCACAGCAAAAATGGAGTTGGTTTAACTGTTTAATAGCTGCTGGATTTTTCTTGCTTGAAAATGTAGCAGTCCACATGTCCAACATCGTTTTTAGAACATTTGATGTGTTCCTGGTAGTTCATCATTTGCTTGCTTTTGGTGGCTTGGCTGGTCTGGTAATTAATGTGAAATCTGGACATTATTTGCCTTTGATGGGAATGTTGCTGGAGATGAGTACTCCTGCAACGTGCATTTCCTGGATGCTTCTGAAGGTAAGAGCATGATTATTTTCAGATTATTTTTGTATACCAGTTTTCATGCATTTTACTTGTCTATAGGTAATGTGTGTGGTTTGTCTGGATAGCTTTACATCAAAACTGCATTTATCCAACTGATATCCACGTTATTGCCATACCTGCTTTTGTTACAATGATCTTTTAGTAGTCCTCCATGTAGGTTTCTGTGTGGTGCTGTGTGCTTGTGTGTTGTGAGATGGTATAGATCTGTACTGAGTTTGGGATGCCATATACATGTGGAATATCATAGCAATACGTGGAAAAAATGCCTGAGAGTGTGTGTATGTGGAAGCTGGATATTTGCATTAGTTCTACAGATTCCTTAGTTCCTTATCTTGAAGTAACAATCTCACTTCTGCATACTTTGTGTTCTTGTTTTTCTAGGCTGGCTGTGCTAACACCTTTTTCTGGAAGGCAAACCAGTGGGTGATGATCCACCTGTTTCACTGCCGCATGATTCTTACTTACCACATGTGGTGGGTGTGTATTTTCAATTGGAATTCTGTGATAGAAAACCTGGGACTTCTTCACTTTATTGTTTTATTCTCGGGCTTATTTGCTGTTACACTAATACTTAACCCATACTGGACATACAAAAAAACTCAGCAACTCCTCAGCCCAACTGACTGGAACTTTGAAAATAAAGCAGTGGAAAATGGACAATTAAATGGTGAAACGCATCAAAAGAAGAGGATGTAATACTGAAGCAGCAGTTTCCTAGTAGAGGAAATGGAAAAATACCATGTGAATTAATTCTTTGCATGTGAACTAGAAGCTTTTCCACGAAGCTCATTGACACAGTGAATCCTTGCTGGTAGCATTCTGTATGCATCAGAAGCATTGAAAAAGATTGTTTGTGTTTCATATATGCATACACATAAGAATTTCACCCTCTTAGTTATGAATTATGCCAACAGTTTTTTCAGGTTGGACAGTATTTCATAATTTAGTGGTGACATGCTCCCTCATGGCATCCTTTGTCCTAATGCTTCCAGGTGGCTTCACAGTTAAGTTGTCTGTTAAGCTCAGCTTGAATCGTATTTCACATATGGCAGAGATGCTGATACTGGAAATTATTTTAAGTTGTTTATTAAGATCAATTATGACCCAAGTTAGATATGCATAGGTACCAAGTTCTTGTGTGCCAGTGAATCATTCCAAGTGGCTGAACTGGTCAGTGGAAGAATGCAGCCGTGGCTCAGGTTTGGGTTTTGTTGTTGGTTGGTTTGTGGGTTTGGATTTTTCTGGGTTGGATTTTGGTTTTTTGTTTTTTACTTTTGTTCTTTTAAGTTCACTTGAGGACCAGGACAGTCATTGTTTGAGTGTTCACTGTCAAAGTGAGTTGTAGCTTCCAGGTTGCTCTCGGTATGGGAGGAGTTCGCATCCACCAAAACTGTGCCTATGGGGATGTGCACGTTTGTTTCATGGGTGGTCTAGCTAGGTAACCATAGTGGTCCCTTCTGGACTTGAAATCAATGAAATACAAGTAGCAACAACAGAATGTGACTCTGCTTCATCCTTCAAAAGACTGCCTCTTGATTATTTTGATCATTTTATTTGTAGGCCCCACATAAGGGATCATGCAATTAGTTCTACTAGTGCTCCTGTACAGTTCCTCTTAATTTTGGAAATACACTTAGTTTTGGACTATTGTAGAATCTGAGATGACTCATTTATGGAGGAAAGCCTGTATCACCTACTGTAGAGATCAGTTTTTCCTCTAGTCTTTATTTACCTTCAAGGAACATACAAAATGACACTAATAAGCTTTTGCACTTTACCTGCCTCATCACAAAAATCTTTCCGTGACCTAAGGAATTGGGTTGTTTTTTTACATAGGGACTAATGGCAGTGAATGTTCTTCCACTTAAAATATTGGTCTGATGGTTCCTGGGTGAAATACTGGGAAGTGGATGAAGGGATAAAGATCATGATGGAAGAGTGTGACGCCTAGTGGCAGGCGAATGACAACGACTAGTTTTGCTGCGCGGAACTATTGAGATAAAAAGTCTCTTAATGGGAACTGTGTGTGATATGACTGCTACACAGTTTTATTTTCCAAAGCCATAAGACTGGGCAAGCCCAAGCTGTGAAGAATTTTAGGTCAAGCCATGAGTTAGAAACTGCGTACTGATCTGTGGTGGAGCATATTGTTTTAAAAGTGTAAGGGAAGCACTTTTTGGTGTAAGCAGTCCTATTTTATTAATTTTTAATGGCACTGTGTTTAATTTTGTTCTGAGTGAAGGGAGGAAGCTAGTGGTCAAGTTGTGTTTCCTAATTCACTTTGTCTGAGCACAGAGTTGAATTGCTGCTCTTTGAAGGAGAGGAAATGTCTTAACTATTAGGCCACAAATATACAACCAGATCTTGTTGATAATGGTGAATATCTGAAATTGCCCGTTCAAAACTAAGCTGAGAGGATCATAGTAATTTTACACAGCAACCCTGTCTATTCTGATATTCAATAGAGAAAATCTAAATTTGGAGCTGCCTTTTTACTCCTAACCTGGGCAGAAGGAGGTTGCCAAAACACCGCAATGTCACCTGTCAGGGTGCCATCCTATAGTAAAAAAAGTTCTCTAAAGCTTGAAAAGATGTACCTCTCCTGAGGAGTTGTATGTGAGTACTGTTAAAAGTACTTTAGAAGAAAGCAGAAGGATAAATTCCTCAGAAATGGAACTCAAAAATGTGATCTGAATGCATATTTAGCAGAATCCAAACCTTACTTGCAGGAGTTCCAGGGAGAAGGGCAGAAGATAAGTCACCAGATATCAGAATGATGATGTGCTCTATGAAGCTTAAAACTTGAAGGTTTGGATTTGATAAAACACAGTAATAATTATTAAAAGTCTCAGCTAGAGAATTCTGAAGAATCCTAACAGAAATGGAAGCATCAGAAGTAGTTTGGGGCAAGTGTGGAATTCTTATAGTGGCTGGCTAAAGGAGTTAGCCAGGTTATTGAAGGTTATTGAATTTGGGACTGAAAAAACAGACGGAAATTTATGTCATGGTACCAGATGTCTGAAGTTTAATATTTTGTATTATTAATTTGTGTAATTTAAAGTGACTTTTAAATCTTTCATTAAAATTATGTTTTTATCATGATAATGCATTTAATCTTTTTATTGTGCACTTTAATGTGAGTTTTTTCATGCAAAGACTGCTATGGTATATCTTGGAAACCTTTTACATGTCTTAACTATATAATGAATAATACCTTAGACCACCTGTTAACCTAAACACTGGTAGACCTGCTAGAACAAGAAAGTCGTGCAACAAAGCTAGTAGCAGCACTCATTTATATTGGTTTGAAGGGGTTTTGCAGTCCATCTAGAAATATAACAAAACAAAAATAAAGACCTTTCTTCTTCACCTTGATGGCATAAGAGTTGGAGTTACCAGTTCTGTTACACAGAGCCTCTTTTTTTACATTCAAATATAAAAGGATTTTCTACAAGGGTGTGTTGGGATCAGACAACGGTAATGGCTTTAAACTGAAAGAGGGGAGATTGGACTTTAAGATGAAATTCTTCACTATGAGCATGGACAGGTTGCTCAGAGAAGCTGTGGATGCTCCATCCCTGGAAGTGTGGTCCAGGCCAGGTTGGATGGGGCTTTGAGCAACCTGGTCTAGTGGGTAGCATCCCTATCCATGGCAAAGGGGTCAGAACTAGATTATCTTTAAGGTCCCTTCCACTCCAAACCATTCTGTGATTCTTCACTGCCTTTTGGCTGCTTCCATCAGGAGGATTTTCTAGTTTATTATGGTGGATGACTGTCTTCTTGCTCTGAAACAGACCTGAAAAAATTAGCAAACTGAGGGGTTTAGTGTCTAATTGCTCTTATAACTAAGTATTGCTTTTCAACCCAAAGGTAGACCAGCCATAGCTTGTTGGTAAATTTTGTTGATGTGAAACCCAGTCCCATTTTGCCTCTTACATGGCCTCATCCACAGTCCCATGTAGAAAAATCCACAGTCAGCTTTAGTAGTGGCTGGATCAGGTCACAGGGTGTGCTGCTGTGGATTTGAAAAACTCTTCCATAACATGATTTTGAATGATTTTTTTTTTTTTTTTTTGCCAAGGTGACTGTTAGAGTCTTGGTTCTGCTTTCTTGTTAAGCAACCTTATCTGAAGGAGTGCTGTTTGAAGCTTTTTGTTTAAAAAAAAACCCAGACCAAACCAACAAACTGTGATGGAGGTGAGGGTGGTTGTTTGGTTTGGGTTTTTTTAAAAGAAAAATGTCACATCTAAGACACCTTAGCTAGGCATCTGTTTCTTACTGTTATGATACAACATTCCTAAATCACAGTTTGTGTTTTCCTCTATTTGTGTCTTGTCTTATGTGGTTTTTCCAAAAGTTGTCATCATTTCCTCCCCAACCCACCAATTTTTCTATAGTATTTACTTGTAGTACTAGTGGAGATCTTGCAGCCATCACATTACCATGGCACTATCTTCATCGACTAGTTTTCCATATATCCTATCAGGCCCATCTTTTACTAAATACCCATGTCCAAATCTTTCAGGGTTTTTTGTGTTTTCCGGATAGCATTTTCTAAATATTAATGTGATGTACAGTTAAAAGAAACATTTTTTAAACTCAGGGAGACTCACACTTAAAGTAAATTTAGAATTGTTAAGCAAACTCAAGTGTCCTCTTATACAATATAATGTTTGTTGAATGGTACAGTGTCTTTACGCTGTGTACATAAATAAAAGTATTTTATTGAATCGCTGTCTACTGTGTTTCATTTATTGATTAAATAATGCCTAGTATGTTTTACTTGCTATGTGTAACAAACAGTTTTTGCATTGCTTGCACTAAAAAACTGGGGTTTTTTTGTTTTGAAGTGTTCAGTTAAACATGACAAAGGTATATCATACTTTTCAAATGTCATATCCATGAAAATAGCTATAAAATCTTGTAAATTAATAACCCTTCTCCAGCATTTAACGTATTATCCCCACAAGATTGTTTAGAACACTAAAAGCTGTGATATATGTAAATATGTATTAAAAACAGTTAAAAAAACATCCCTTAGGATGTGTATTGTGTATATGAAGTGTGTGGTCCATTTTTATATTAGGATCTAACCGAAGACACTTCATTTGGTACCACGACACGCCATGGTTTAGTATGAGCTACCTCCGATAAACAAGAACAAAAAAACCCAATGAACATAAACCCAAACAAGCATCAAAATCTTGTCTCATTGCAAAAATAATAAAAGACAATTCTAAGCATTAAAAGTGTGTGTCTTGCATGGTGCTTTGCAGGAAAGAATTCCTGATGCTTTTTAGCATTAGTGAGCTAAAGGAACACAGCGTCACTACTGGAACTCATAAGAATGCTCTGTGCAAGCAACTGGCTGGCTGCCTGTGCAGTGAAGTCTCCAAGATTAATTGAAGCAGAACCAAGACACTCGTGTATAGCTCCATTAACTGGAATGTGTGTGGGTACAGACTGGAATGAGAAGAACAATGTATAATTGTGTTTGTATGAATAAAGTCTCTTGGTTTTTGGTAAACAATCTGTAAAAAGAATTTAAATGTTAATATTTTGCTATTCAGGTGTTTTCAATTAAAAGGTAAACATTTTACTTAGTTGTTCTTACCATATTTCTCAAAAACTATTGGAGCATGCTTATGTGGACAGTGTTATTCAGCCATTACAATCTTCTGATCTTGTGTCATGGCATTGGTGCTTAAGGTGGACCAAAAAAATACAAGCAGTGGTCATTAAATAAGTAAATTATGCCTGCTGCTGTAGTTGTCAGTCCCCAGATGGGTTTCCAGTGTTGGAAGAGATGCTTCATGCTCTGGATCTGATTGACTAATTAGCGTATTCTGATAGTGATGGTGTCACAGAGCAGGGACAAATGTTTTTTCAGTACACTGTGCTTTCCTGTTTTCCCCAAGCTGAACAGTGATGAATGATGCGGAATGACAAAGATACAGCAAACTGCAAGAACATAGTTGTTCTTGTGTATAGTTCAAGCTGGCAGACAGGCCAAGCTTGAAAGGAGGGGCGCCTGCTCATGGGTCCACTAATAAGAAGAAAGCAAGGAAATTGTCTGTGCCATTGCTGCTATTGTGTGTATGTTCTGATGAGTCAGCTAGGGTCACTTCTGAGTCCTTAAGAATATGACCTGAGCAGAGAGTGGAAATTTAATACTAGCTTTATCAGATGCATTACTTCTGGTCTGAAATATTTATTTCCTCATAGGATTCTAGCTGCCTCTGCTCCCTTGACTGCTTGGCTCGCATTAGCGTCCTGTATAAGCTGACTGTTTTCACCAATATGCGGCTTGACACTTACTGTAAAGACTTGTGAGGTTTTAGTACTGGTAATTGATTGTGGCAGCTCCAGGTACTTGCTCAGCCTGACTTTTATATTGCTATATAGAGCTGCAACTTCCCTCTCCTGCTTTACTGCTTCTGCTGCCAAAAGCAGATTACCATATGAATACTGCATTTTATCACCAAAGCTTCACTCACTGAAATTTAAGCATGGGACCCGCATCAAGCAGGGGATAAAATATACCTGAAAAAGGACGAATTTTGTAGAAGGTAGAAGGTTGACTTTCCTACATTTCTGGACCTTGCAGTTCTGTTGTGAGGATCTTTTAAGCGTAAATCAGGATGATAACTATGATACCTTAAAAAACAAAGCCTTGCAGGCAAACGGCAAAAGTACATACAGTGCTTTTGCATAGAGGTTTGCATGGAGCATCTAACAAGAGCTTGTGCATCTTATTTTGTGGGTCATATTTATAGGAAGAAAGTGTATCCTGGAAAGGAGCAATAGCCTTGCTTAGGAGTCATAAGAATTTTAAAAAAAAAAAAAAAAGATGCTTTGGGATGAGGTAGCTGGGAGTGGTTATTATGTTATATGGTCCTGACCAGGTTGCAGTTTGACATTGAATATGTAGTTTGTCTGATGCTTTAACTTTTCCTTTTTTTCCTTAGCAGCATATCGCTTTAAAGTATCACTGTGACACTGGTTGAGGCTAAGGTTAAGGAACTTTTTTTAGGACATCAAAATTCCCAAGCAATGTATTGCCCAAGGCTGAAAGAGCCTAAAGTCTGTTCTAATTTAAAGTAATTTATTCTTGTATTATCACTGCCTTTTTATCTTACATAATTATTTTTTACCCCAGAGACTCATTTGCATATTCATGAGTACAAATCAATCTGCTCTTTTATTTTCCTAGCCATCCTAATACTCTTTGTTTGTCACTTTTCTGACTTGAATTCCTTTTCATTAAATGTTGGCAGCTTAGAGTTGTCCATAGTATTTGATATAAAGTCTTCTCAGCATCTTATATTACACTAGTTCATCCTTTCCACCCCTGGGAATAGCTTTGCTTTGGCTAAAGGCTGCATTTGTGTCAGGGTTGCACGACCTCAGTGCTCGTGGTCCTTCAGTGAGAGGTAATTCACTCAAGTTTACCCTTCCTCAGCTTCAGGATGAAACAGAGCTATCAGAGCACAGCGAAGTAACTGAAAGTAGGGATTTTGTCTTACAGGAACAACTTGTGCCTATGACTGCACGGTGCCCGTGTGTGGGCAGTGGGGGCTGTGGGGGGCTCTGTGTGGGGCGGCCAGGGCTGTCCTGTGCCGGGCACAGCTGGTTCCAGCTGCCTCTGACCCACAAGGCATGCCAAGCCCACAGCTGAGGTGGGCACACCCTGGCGGGAACATGTGTAAGAAAGGGCAAAAATGCACAAAAGTGAGGAGTGAGGGGGGAGAAAGTGAGAGAAGCAGCCTTGCAAGCACTCAGATCAGTGAAGAAGGAAGGGCAGAAGCTACTCCAGGCACCACAGCAGAGATTCCCCTGCATCCCATGGAGGAGCCCTCGAAGGAGCAGGTTTATCCTGAAAGACTGCAGCCTGTGGGAAAGACCCACACTGAAGCAGGTGAAAAATGTGGGAAGTACAGGGAGGGGCTGTTATGGACTAACCACAACCCCAGTTCCCATCCCACTGTGCCCCTCAGGGTGGGGGAGGCCAAGGAGTTGGGAATGAAGGAGTGATGTTGAGCCTGGTAAGAAGGGGCAGTGAAGGGGGGAGGTGTTTTTACTTTTGTCTTCTCACCATCCCACTCTAGTTGGCAATAAATGAAATTTTGCCGAGTCTATTTGGCCCATGGCAGTAGTTGCTAAGGAATCTTCCTGTGTTCATTTTGATTTCCCTTCTCATTCTGTTGACAAGGGGGAGTGAGAGAGCAGCTGAGTTGGGGTCTTTCTGCTGGCCAAAGTCAACCTACCATAAGAAGTTACTGCATTGGCTGTACTATCACTGATGTGCCACCCATGACAACAAGGAGCTGACATAACACAAGGGCTCTTCTGAGGACAAATGCGTACTTTGAATTGGCAGTCTGAGAATTTGACTTGCAAAGGTTCCTTGTAAAAGAAGGAAAGAAGTGAAACAAAATACATTCATGAGAGAAATTCTAGTGCTGGTAAAAGATCACAGTATTATAAAATTCATTTATCAGGTTAACCTGTACTGGTATGCTCAGAATTGACAAACTGTCTCCCAGTAGTGGTGCTGGTGGTTCAGGGAGACCTGGAAGACAAGTCAGCAGTAGGCAGTGTATGAGAATGTGACTAAGCAGTGCTTTCATAAAACCAAATGTGGGGGTTTTTTTTCATGTAATTATCTGAATTTAAGAAAACTGTGTTGTTTGCCTTTTTAAAAAAATATGTATCTATATATATAAATATATAAATTAAAAAAAAATATTGTCACTCAGTCTGATTTGGTAGGAGAGGTAGAAGGGGACCTGTAACTTTACAAGGCTCCACCATGAGTTCTGCAGATGCTCAAATCAAGCAAGGGTGCTGGATGTCCTGGCTTTGAGTAGTTTCTGAGAGAATAGAGTAAGCAGATGACATAGTGTCTTCACGGGGGACTCCTGAGAACAAAAGGAGAAACAATTTCTGAATTTCCAGGGGATGAATACTCCCTAGGAAAAAATTACATCAGCTACATCAGCTGTTAAACACAAGGAAAAAACAGAAAGTCCGGCTTCGCTGAGGAACTTGATAACCTAAGTTTTAGTTACTTTGTTCAGATTTCAGGCAATGTTTTGGAAATAAAGCCATAGGAATGATGTCATATATCCTTAGGTGTCATTAATTTAGGTTTACGTTCAACCATTCCAGTTTCCATAGGGAGAGAAAAAAGGGATCCCATCTTCACAGCATTGTGTCACATGGGGCCAGGACACTGCCCAGTGTTGGTGGTGTCCTTAAGATGCCCAGTACATGTAGATGTATGGTATAGATGTATGGTGTAAGATGCATGGAGTAGCTGACCTATGTATAGTAGCTTAGGGATGAGAGGTATCTGAAGCCCCAGTAATCAGCAATGAGAGTAAGTAAATTCTGGTGAGGTCTCATGCAAGTACCACCAGGAAAACTAATTTAAACATCAGTTTCCTAGAATCTGCTTATAAAAAAGCATCATGGGGAGAGAGCCATTATCTGTATTCCAATTATTGACAAATAATTATGGGTGGATAAAAAATGAATTTGTGATTGCAATTATTAGGGTGCTAATTATTACTGCTAATAGGATGTTGCCTTAGAAAATAGTAAGAAAGTTATTTTGGAAGTTAGCTTTTCTTTTTTATAAGTTGATCTACTGTTGTTGGTTTTGTCCAACAAGGTTTCCACAGTGACCTTTTGTTGGAATTAGAGAAGAATATTTACATATGGTCACCAGAATCAAAAAAGTGGTTATCAAAGATCGAGAGGGTTCATAAAAGAACTCCAGGAATTATTTGAATTTTGTCTCTCTAACAGTGAAGGATAATTACAAAGGGGAGAATTTAATGCATAGAGATAGTGAGCTGGCTGCCAAAAGGAGAAGGATATTGCTAGTAAATGGTATTTTCAATTACAGAATCAAGCTTGTTGTACTTGGTCTAGATATGTGTTGGTTCTTTAATGTGGCCTTTAACGATAAGCACTTACTAAACAGTTTGCCAAATACTGATTCCCTGCCATTTCAGCTCCTGAAATGATAGCTGGCTGTGAATGAAATGCAACATATTTTTTAAAAAAATTAGAAACAACAGGATAGAGTGTTGTCTCTGCTGGAAGCTGAACTGAATGCCATAATGGTATTCCTGGCTTTAACCTTTACATATGGCCCAATTTTCTCATTTTCTTTCTTACATAGAACCTATACAGCTATGTGAGAACTGTTTTGAGTTCATACCATGATGAACTGCACTAAAAAGAAATAACTTTCTGAAAATGGAAATATTTATTTGAAAGTAATACTTTTAAATACTTAATTTGTAATTCAGATTTTATGAACCCATATGAAGACATGGATAATTGTGAATGTGTGTTGCTAAACTATAGGTAAAGCAAAATGTAGGAAAAAAGTGCATTAATCAAATATCAAATGCCACCATTTACTACTAATGTTTTCATGTAAAGATAATGAATTTACTATAGCTGGGTATATTTTATTGCTGGCTGCAGCACTGGTGCACTTAAATAGGCAAAGATCACTGCTGGATGATGTATGGATCTTTGAATAGCATTTAGCTCGAAGTTTTCATTCTTAAAAGTAGTCCAAAGATTTCAAAAAAATGTTTAATATTGAATAGTTGTAATGACTTCTAATGTATTTGAGAATTTACAATGTACTTAAGAGCACTTATTTTTGTCGAAGTGTGACAGATGTGTACATGGCTATATTCTTTAGGTACACGTTTTCAAAACAATTGCATCTTGTAAAGGTTTTCTTTTTTATTTTAAGGAAGGGCCATGTCCAGTCCTGAATGTACAAGTCGCTGTTACTCGCAGGATACACATTCCATGCCGGTGTGGCACAGGCTTTGGGTAGCCTGGTCAGTGGTCTGCAGCGATGCTCGCTGTGAGGACCGTCACACCTCCCAGAAAGACGGGAAAAGAGCAAAAAGGTTCGGCGTGTGGTGCTAGCGTCTCCAGACAACCTTTACTTTTGAAAACAGGGTTTCAGGTGATAAAAGAGTTTAAACTGCAAAACAGCGCCGTGGCCCGGCGTGCACGCTGGCGTGCTGGGCGCTGTCCGTGAGCAGGAGGCTGAGTGCGGAACAAGCCCCGTCACTCGCGTGCCCCGTTCCGCACGGCCGGGACCGGCGCTGCCCCCGCGCACCCCGCAGCGGGGCAGCTCCGCCCGCCGCCGGGGGCGCCCTCCGGCCGGCCCCGGGCTGTGCTGCGGGCCCGGCAAGAGCTCCGGCCCCGGGCTGTGCTGCGGGCCCGGGGTGGTGTCACGCCCGGCGGCAGGAATGCGGCGGGCTCCGGGGGGACACACGGGCTGCCCGCCCCGCCTCGGCCCGGCCCG
>JAWWEE010000105.1:95666974-95765507 GCA_035221455.1 Xenops minutus | reverse complement strand
TTTAAGTCCTCTCCCTGATCCGTGGGGTCCCTCCCCCTCTTTCTCCTCTTCTCCTCCTGCACTGACCTTGATGTCTGAGTTGTGATGTTGTTAACCCATGGCTGCCCCAATTCTAACTGCGCAACAACTTCTTAAATACGTTTTCACACAGGGGCGTAACTTAATGGTTCAAAAGCAGGAAGTTTTCCTTGGAGCAGGCCCTCATTGGCTCTGCTCTATGGGATGGAGGGAAACTTCCAGAGGCTTTCAACAGAAACCGATCTTAAACCCATGACAGCAAGAGTTAAGTTCACCACATCCTTGGGTAAACCCTGCTCCAATACTGACAGCACAGAAGTTAGACTTGTATAAATCTTGACTTATTTTGACTTATTATGGCAATTCTTTTAGATTATTCATTATGCTAGATTACCACTAAGATGTCTTCTTCAGTAAGTATATTTTAAGGACAGTCTTGATATGCATGGGAGTTTAAAAAAATTAAAATCTGAATTTCACAAATCAGAGTAGAATTTTCTCTGTTGATTATGAAGAATTTAATTAATGTTAAAATATTGGTCAAAATGTAGTTTTTAAATCACAGAATGTAGGGTTTAGATGGATGTGTAAAACATGTCAGCTTTTCTTTTGAGTACATATTTTTTCTCTATTTTAATGAAACTCCAATCTTAAAATTAATAATATGAGACAGTTTTAAATACTGTGTCATAACCTCTGACTAGTGAATCCTGGCAAAAATACCCACATTTCTCTACTTGTAATGACAAGTGATGCTGTGTGTAAAACACTTTCCTGATAAGTAATTGTCACTAAATTTTCCATTTTGTTTTGAGTCAGTTTGTTGTACTTGACATCTGTGCTAGTGAAAAGACCTGTGTCTTTCACAGGAGGTACTTTGGTCAGCCTTTGCAATAGAGCTTTCCATATCTTGAAAAGGTTAGTACTTCAAGTTCTTAGCCGAGATTATGAGTGAGGTAACCCTCAGATGTGGGAGACTTCTAGGGACTGGTGGAATTGCAAGAATGATGGGTCCTAAAATGCCATAGTCTAACACATTTCTTGCTACATTGGTCTAATCTGTTCTGGTTGTAGTAGTGACATTTTCCTTTGATTCTTGCAGTTGTCATTTGAGCTGATAAGGATCCTAGGGACAAATGGCAAGCTTGCAAATTGAAGGATGGTGCTTCTCAGTGGAAATGTGTGTTCACAGCTACAGTTCAAACTTTCTTTGAAGTTCTTCTAAAATATGTTACGGGATTTGGACATAGGTGTCTTTTGAGTAGCACATGCTTTGAAAAGGATGATGGTGTGTACCCTTAACACTGTCCTCTTTTAGTACTCTCTTTCAACAAAGACAACCTACTTTGTCTGTTTGAATATTGGGTTTAATTCAGAATTTTTCATGTGCTTACAAAAGTCTGTACAGTTCTTTACAGTACATCTTGAAAAAGTTTTTTGTTGTTGAAAAAAACCCATAAATTTCAGTGTATTTTGGTTTAATTCTTGCAGAGGAAATGATTTATGATGATGTTGAAAATGGTGATGATGGTGGAAACAGCTCACTGGAATATGGGTGGAGTTCAAGTGAGTTTGAAAGCTATGAAGAACAGAGTGATTCTGAGTGTAAAAATGGAATTCCCAGCTCCTTTTTGCGAGGCAACCACAAGAGACATGTATGTATCATGCAGTGCTGCTCAGTCGTTGAGGTTGTCCTGGTTTCCAACAGTTGTCTTTCTCACCGATATTTCTCTTTTCAAAAGCAAACAGCATCTTTTAAAAGGACATGTGAGTTTGTGTGGAAGTGACAGTACACAACAAAATGTAACAGGGAAAAGAAAAGACAAAATATTAAACCGAAGCTCCTTAAAAAAAAAAAAAAAAAAAAAAAAAAGAAAAAACCCCTGAAATTGGATAAAAGTGAAACTAAAAATGAGATTATTTTTGCTTGTGGGTGGTTCCTCACCTTTTCTTTTGCAGCTTCTGGATTAGTGTAAATGGTAAATGAATGTGCAAAATAATGTGAAGAACAGATAGGGATAAGCCTAACAAGAATTGAAGGTTTAGGATCTTTAGGGGCATTAAAGTCACAAAACTGTTTACCAGTGTTCCCTACCTTTCTGTCTTAGATCTATATCACTTTGGTGGTTTGAAGGTGACAGAGCTTAAAAAAACCCAGGAAAATAAAAGATTTTTGTAACCAAAGGGAACTCTGTACCATTTATTAAGGAGACAAGAGAGGTGGCATGATTAAAATGATCCATCTGTGACACTTCTCTGGTCTAATATCTGGCTATGTCTGTTCTTCAGGAAGCAGGAGGACAGTGGTAACATGGGTGCCTGCCCTTGCTGCATCTCTCCAATTTCACACTGGGAGGAACCCCGGACTTGGTTCCTCTCCTTCTGCCCTTGTGTGCCCTCTCTGTGAGAGAAAAGTATTTTCTGGCACCTGGGCAGTCTCTTGCTGCCTGCCCTGAGTGCTTGGAGGGTGGAGTGTGGGGTGCAGTGGGGACAAGCAGGGTGGGGCTCAATGCTGAGAGTCACTGCAAAACCCTGAAGGCACCCCAGTGTGTGCTGGCTAGGGACAGACCCCCAAGAGCCACTCCACAGCTGTGTGCTGTGAGCTGTGTCAGCACCCCATGGCTGGAAAGTATAGGGGTTGGGGACAGGGTGTTATTTCATGGGACCCTTATTTTCATTTTGCAGGTTTCTTATCTTGGTGAAAATAAAAGCCTTGCTGTCTCTGTTTCCCTCCAGTACATGTTATCTGCTCTCCCCCCTTCTCCAGCCTTGCTCCCTGCCCTCTGGAAATCAGGGAGCAAGCAATTAACTGCAAGACTTGAGCCCACCCAAATCTGTACTTCGTAAGCTGAGTGCTCATCCTCTTTTTTTATTTTGGTTTTGTTCTGACTAGAACAAGCTTAACCTACTGCAGCTGTTTCTGGGGAATTCTTTTAACAAGGCTGAAGAAACTGACTTTGGGTATTTTTTTATTTTAAATATCTCAGAAAATACTAGGAAATTACTTTGCATGTGTGTGTTTAAATTTAACATGGCTGCTGTCTTGTTCTTTTTTTTCTAAATCTTTTTCTGTTATCCATAGCTTCAGCTTTGGCCTAAGTCATAAGAATTTACTTACACATGCACAAAGCTAGGTTTAAAGACATTTTTTTAAAACACTTAAAAGTTTACCTTGATCTGGCACAGGAAACTGTTCACAGTGGTTGAGCGTGATGGTTCCAGGATCAGGCACGAAGTGTCTGAGCAAGAGACTGAGGAGTGGGGGGAGGAGAGAGGTGTGCTCCTGGATACTGCCTTGCAGCTGGCTTTTTCAGGCCTGTGACAAAAGGTTCTGGGGATTACCTTATGAGGATGGGCATAAGGAGCCTAGGAACACTTCAGCAAGTGGATGGAGAAGTCAGAGAGGCTTCTGCCCCTGAATGGGTTAGTGGGAGGTAGAGAAATCAGGAAACTAGAGAAAGATTTTGGCAGAGAATGAAAAAAGAAACTTTAGGATTGCTGAAAAAAACCCAACAACTGAAAAACCAAACCAACCAATCAACCAACCAATCAAACCAACCCCTCAAAAACCCAAACTGAAACAAACCAAAAAAATCACCAAAACCAAAACAACTCACCCCCTCCTCCCCCCAGCAAACCAACCCTAGCCCTCCCTGCACTGGCACTTCAACACAGGCAGAAACTATTCCATTTTATATACTTTTTCTCTGTATCTATTCCTTGCATTCAGTTCTCCTCAGGTCTTCTGGAGAATGGGTATTCCAATATATTCCCAGCACATTGCCTTCTATAGCCTTTCAGAACCTGTGAGAGACTTGCCATACTTATTGTTAGTTGAAAAGTACTGCAGGTTGGAGGTGGGATTTTTAATTGAGTGCTGATATGACCACTCTCAAAGTCAGTTTTTCATTATGATTCTTATTATTTTATTTACTTACTAATTTATTTTAAGAGGGGAAGGTTTTTTGTGCTATTAAACATTTCTAATCTGTGATCCAGATGCCCTTCTTCATTATACTGCTGTAATGCCAGAATCCTCATGTTGGATGTAATTGCATCCTGATCCAGCCTAGTGGAGCTATGTGCTGAACCTGTCCCTTTGTCTTCAACATAGTGGCCTTCTCTTTCCTGAGGCTGTGATCTCTTGCCAAATACCTCTGTTGACATCAAAATGATGAGTTTTCCATTGGACTTCTATTATAGAGTACACCAAATATTTTCCTTTTTCCCTTTCCTGGTTACATTTTAATCTCTTTTATCTAACTTTCTCAAAATTATTAACAAATATTAATTAGTATTCCAGAACATTTCTTTCTCTGCGAGAGTTTCCTTACCTTGCAAAAGGATATATGCAAGGTTGCACCCATGGTCGTACAATGAGGCTATGATAGATGCATATGGAAATTACAAGACCATGCATCCTGTTAGTGTCTCCTCACCTGTCTCACTGCACTGTCAATTTCCCTTTTCTCAGGTGCCAGCAACTTTTTTTTCAGTCTCTGAGAATTTTTCCAATTCACTGTTTTGAAGGATAGTCCAAAATACACTGGCTAGGGCTTGCGCTCCAGTGAATAATGCTCATGGTTAAAGCTGATGTTTCCATGTGGTTGTGAAGAGATACACACAATATAGTTAATATATATAAAAGTATAGTTAGCTTAGCTGAAGTGGCTTTCCCTTGTCTTTACATAGTTGCCAGTGTAGCAGAAAAGCATCTGACTGAGTTCAACAACGCACAGGAGTGAGGGGCCACTTGTCAGACTGGACTTCCCTAAGTGATAGTTTTCCCTCAGTTGTCTGTGTGTCAGTAGGCAGATGGGACAACATGCATGATTTATGCGAGTGTTTTAGCATGAAGTTTGCACTACAGCTTTTTGAAAAGATTGTGTCTTTTTATACACTGTAGCTTTCTCATGACCTAACGCGTTTAAAGGAGCATTATGAAAAAAAGATGAAAGATTTGATGGCAAACACTGTGGGAGCAGTAGAGATTCAGCAACTAAAGCAAAAACATGAGCTGAAGGTAGCGTAGTTGATTTTTGTAACTAGCTACATTTAAATAATTGCTTTTCCAACACAGACAATGTTGTCTTTTAATAACAACTTGAAAAACTGGACAATAATTTGTATGAAACGAATTCTACATGTGCTGAATTGCTATGTGGTCTTAAATTAAAGACTATAATATTGCCATGGTTGTAAAAGTACTTGGTCAAGCACCTTTTCTTATGCTTACTTTTAATGTTTACAGAAGATCTCAGAAGGTGAGGTGGGGTATTGTCTTTCCCTGCTGACTGGTGCCCTTATCCTAGAGTATAAGCCAGGTGTACAGACCCAGTGCCTCTCTGAGATCTGGATGAGCTCCATGGAGCTAGCCTGACCCTGGTGCTCCAGCCACATGGGATCAAATTGTGGGAGTCAGAATAGAGCCAGAATGAAAAGGCTGGGGTTTTGCTAAAAGTTTCATCTCAAACCAAGAAATTGCCTGATTGCATCAAGACAGCTTTGTTTGTGTTCTGACAGTAGTGGAGATTCTTTGTTGTGGTGGCATTTTGGAAAAGCAAAAGTAGAAAGCAGGTTTTTAATAAATATTTTCTAGCAAAACAACACTTTAGTGGTTTGTGTTTTTTTGGTTTTGCATGAAATTTCATTTGGCTCTATCAGTGTACTGTAAGATTGAACAATTCTTAGTTAAATCAACTTATTTCTTCAATGAATGTGATTAGTAGTTGTAAGATTTTCTGCATAACAATGTATGTCTAAGAATATTAGACATACATTGGTTAATATAGAACCAAGTCTAGGTGATTATCTTTAGGTCAGAAATACTTTGGCAGAGTTACTGGGACATGGGAAGATGGATAAGACTCCTTGCCATTAATGACTTGTGAGTAGTACGTATTTGTTACATAGCATAAGCTGAACATTTGAGACTCCTTTGTGGTCCTACGTTTGATGCAGAAGGGTTCTTAAGCATTTCTGCTATTTTAGATGTGCATGCAGTATTGCCATGAAGTAAGTCCCTGTCTCCAGGTTTTATTTTGTTAAGCAATGCAGGTGCTCAGATCTGAGCTTCAATGGGTCTGCCTACTTATTATATATTCCTTTGACTTTGGACTATATTTGTAGTGTAAACTACTTGACAGTGTTCTTCATAAAGATATTTTAATCAACATCATGTGCAGGCTCAAATGTGTTCCTATTATTCACTGAACATGTAGACTATATCTTTTATCTTACAGATGCAAAAACTTATGAGAGCTGCTAGAGAAGGTACCAAAGATGGACTCGAAAAGACAAAAGCAGCTGTGAAGAAGGGTCGTAGCTTCATTAGAACAAAATCTTTCATTTCTCAAGGTATGTGCCAGTTATAGTGTTTCTCTTTGTCACTCTCTCCAGTAACTTCTGAGAAAGAAAATGAATGGCATAGCAGATTTTTTTACTGGGAACTGAGAACTAGATGCAAGAAATCAGACTTGTATAAAAAATATATGGTGTAATATGATGACAGTATGGACAGTACATCTTGTGCAGTTTTATGTTTGGGGCAAGAACCTGAGTGACCTGAGAAACCTGAAGACCTGCAGAGAAAGGTCAACTTTAAAACAACAACAAAAAGTCCCAGCAAACAGTGTCATAGATGCTGTCTAGATATTGGTAGATGTGAGTATGGAAATTTTATTAAGTTACTGTCATGGTTTAAGCCCAGCCAGGAACCAGGCCCCACACACCCACTTGCTCACTACCCCACCAGTAGAACTGGAAGAGAATGAGAAGGGTAAAAGCCAGAAAACTTGTGGGTTAGTATAGTTTAATAAGGAAAGCAAAAGCCATGCACACAAGCAAAATAAAACAAGGAATTAATTCCCTGCTTCCCATGGGCATGCAAGTGTTCAGCCAGGAGAGCAGGGCCCCATCATGTGTAATGGTTACTTGGGAAAACAAGTGCCCTCACTCTGAAGGTCTCCTCCTTCTTTCTACTTCCCCCAACTTTATATACTGTGCATGACATCATACGGTCTAGAATACCCCTTTGATCAGTCTGGGTCACCTGTCCCGGCTGTGTCTCCTCACAACCTCCAATGCACCCTCAGTCTCCCTTCCCAGCATGGCAGTATGGAAAGGAGAAAAGGCTTTGGCTCTGTGTAAGCCCTGCTCAGCGAAAACATAAACATCTCTATATTATCAACCCTGTGTTCAGCACAAATCCAAAACACAGCCCCATACCAGCCACTGTGAAGGCAATTCTACTGCAGCCAAAACCAGCAGTTACTACGTCTGTCCAGGTCTCTTCATTGCATAACTCCTGAATGTCAGAAAAATAAGATGTTAGGGCATGATTTTCAGTGGAGGGATAGCTGACTTGAAAAAGTTCATCCATGTCAAGGAATAACACTTTCTGTGCCTAAGACTGTTCTGCTTTATCAGTTTGATCTTTGATGAATGCTGAATTTGGATTTGGAAAACAGCAAGTGGTCTAAAATGAAAGCCAGAAGTATTTGTGTCCTTTCTGTAGTTAAGAGCAAGCAACAGCCCTTTGAGCCTCAGCAGCAGCTATCCACACATAATTTTTTCAAGAGACGGGGGGTAGTAAAAGAAACTAATTTCTTCTTCAGGATAAGTCTGAGAGGTAGTATGTCTTTCTGCTCAAGTTTCTGCCCAACTGTTTGAGTGGTAGTAACCTCAGAGCTTATAAAACTACAATTTTAGGACGCTAAAACCACGAGATTGGAACAAGACATTTTTAGTGAGTGAGCTAACATAAAACTGCATCCTATCTGTAAGGACCAGCACACATATTACATTCTTGTCATGGCCTCTAACTGCTTCTGAATTTACTTAATTCACAGTTAGACTATAGACAAGTATTTGCACAAACTTTAGTGATTAACAATGTATCCTCAGCTTCTTACAGTTGCACAGACAAAAATGATCTGCAGGATAGTGTTACAGTGGACCTGGCACTCCTTACTTTTCTATAGGTTAGGTAGCCGACACCATATCTGTGAATGGTTGAATCCCATAACCACTTACGAAATTAGCAGAGAGTTAGTGGCAAATTTGTTGAATAAACTCATTAATTTCTCCCAGCTATCAGATCTACTTCCCTTTTTGTTCTAAGACACAGTTTCTCATGCTGTTCTCTCTTTCCTTGTCCTTTCCTCATGTCTGCTTGTTTGGCTGGCTGTGTACTGCCACCTATCACTGCACTTTGGTGGTGCATTTTCAGTAAAATTTGTTCAAATAGAGCAATGCAGAATCCCTTGCTCTTGTTTCTGATGAAAGCAAACTTTGGTATATTTGGCTACTTGCTTTAATTTGATTGTGGAAGGGTGTATGGAACATTTTTAGCTGGGTCATATATACGTGCGTTTAATTTCTTCCCAAAGTCCACTTATTTTGAAAGTGCTGGCCCTGGAGCTTTAACCCTAGTTGTCCTGTTCTGCACTCTGGACAGCCCTGTTCTCCTGGCAAAAGATGCATAGGCTGTTGCCTACTGTGTGGATTTTAGGATGCCTTTGAGAGGTGTTCTGTATTAGAGCACCTGTTGGTGGTGGTATTTACGTGATTTCACATGTGACACAGGAATGCTGGAAGATTTGTTTGATAAGGGAAAATGTTTCACTGCTGTGCTTGGATTGATAGGATCTTTGCTTTTTCGTTTTTATTTGTTTGTTTGTTTTTTCCCTTCCTTCAATCCAAATGTTGTAGAAGTTGACATTTTGGTTATTTGTTTGTAGATCATAGATCATCGGCTCTGGAAGAAGAAGAGCTAAATTTATTTATTGATGTGGACTGTATGCATACAGAAGCAATTATGACTCCTATGCCTGAAGGATTATCACAGCAGCAGGTAGTAGGCTTTGGGAAATATGGTCCTCTGCCTCTTTTTCCTCCCCTTCTGCTCTACATCAGTGGCTCTTACGTGCCTTTGCTCTTCAAACATGTTGGCATTTTACTGAAATGATCATCAAATTCAGAACTGAAGTAGCTTTTTGAAAATTGGTATGTGTACATGTAAGTTGCATCAGTCCTGAATTCAGCCAGAGATACAAAAAGCTGTTTTGCATTGTAAAATGACCTATAATAACTATATTGTTTCACTAACTGAACACTTAAACTAGATGTGATGGTTTAGAGTGAAAAAGAAGAGAATTAAAGCATTCTTATTGAGTCAGAAGATATTGCTCCAGGTGCTATGGGAATTCCATTTTAAAAGTAGAGACTATTCTGTATGCTCTCTGAATCTTAAGGTTTTTCTTGGGTAAAAAAAAATTGTCCCCAGTAAAGTGAAGTCTACAGAAGAATTTATTTTGCTGTTCTCCACCTCAAAGTCTATAGTCACTGTGGAAACGCCTTCAAAAAACACTGCAATCAGCATCAGTTAAAAATTTTGACTGAAAATAAATCCAGTAGGTTCGTGTTACTGTATTGTTATGACAACTAGTAACTGTATGAGTGTTTTTAGCTTTTTGTGGTGTCAAGTCATGAGTTAGTTGGTCAGTACCTTCAGAAAACAAGCAAAAAACCCAAACTAAGGGTCAGCTGAGGAAAGTGATATATGTTTTTTGGTTTGCTTGGTGAGGTTTACTTTTCTCCTGTGTTTAACACAGTAAAGTGCTAACCTTGTAACAATGCAACTACCAAACTCTGTTACATTACTGTAAGATTTTATTATAATGTGAGATTTCAGTATCAGTCTGAATGCTATCTTTTCCTTCTTTCCAAATAGCAATTTCAGTTTCACTGAGATTTTTTTTTAGGTAATTAAGAATAAATTTACCTTCTTTTGCAAAAAAACCCAGAGTGCTTCTAGTTTAGAATAAGCCAGCAATATTTGTGTAAGTCATGATATATGTTGCTTATCTACCCAGAAGGAGCTGTCCAAGTGGTCAGGAATGGAGTTAGGAAAGCCAAAACTCAGCTGGAGTTAATGAAGTGTGAAGGACAGCAGTGAAGGGTTTGTTATATTTGCATTGGCAACAGAAGGAGGCTGAGAAAAACCTGAGTAGGCAGCTTAGTTGGGCAGGAACATAGTGAGAAAGGGTCAAAGACAAAGATACTCTATGCCATGTTTTCCTCAGCTTTTTCTGGTGAGATTTGCCTTCAGGACTCAACCCATAAGCCCAAGGCAGGTCCTGCTGGGATGAAACCTAATCTGTAGCTGGGGGGGACTGAGGCCAGTTGGACATAGAGATGTCTGTGGCACCAGGTGGGATGGATTTAAGGGTGTTGAGGATCATGTCTTTCTCAGTCATCTAAGATCACAGTGATCAGAAGACTGGGAAATAGTAAGGGTCACACTCTGACCAACTAGAAGAAGAAGGATGGTGTCTGGCCTCATCTCAATCCCAGGACAGGTGATGGAGCAAATGCTCTTGGGAGCTATGTCTGGGTTCGGTAGGGCAGGAGAGTGAGTGGGAGCAGTCAGCACAGATGGACCAGAGTCCATTTGTGCCTGATCAGCTTAAGCCCCTTTGAGATGACTGGCTTGTGAGCAGAGCGTAGCAGCAGGTATCACTTCATTCTGCCTCAACAGGGCTTTTGGCAGTCTCCTGAAATACCCGTGTAGGTGAGATACAGTTTGTATGGATGGACTAGAAGGTGGGGGGAAAACAGGTGAGGACACCATGCTCTATGATTGTAGTCCATGCTACAAAGTCTAGCAGGTGGTCAGTTACTGGTGTCCCTCAGGAGTGGGCACAGGCCTGTGGCATTCAGTGCCTGTCTTAGCAATCTGGATGCCAGCTGCAGTGCACATCTGGAGGTGACACCAAACTGCTGGGGTGCAGCAGGCCATGCGTGGGAGGGGAGCTGCTCATCAGTGGGACTCCGGTGGGCTGGGGTAGACAGAAACATTTGAGCAGCACAGCAGGGGCCAGCACAAGTCCTGGCTGTGGGAGGGGGTCACAATCCTGGGCATCCCAGGCAGGGAGGGCCACTGCCAGACCCTCCTTCCCACCCGGCTGCCCTGTAGCAGCGGAGCTGTGCTATGGATGTGCTGGCTTTAAACAGCAGGTGGCATGATGGCTTCTCTTTAAATCCTGTGCCCATAAATACTGACTGGGGCGGGGGTCTCATGTCTATTGTAATAACTTTTAGGCATTATTTAGTATCCATTCTGCATATTATAGAGCCTGAAATTTTTATTTCTACAGATGTTTATTTCTTTAGGAACAGTGAACTGTGACTAAAAGTCGAGTTCGTATCCTTTACCAGAGCAGCTGATACATTATATCAAATAAGACACTGCTAAATCAATTCTAAACACAGATTAGACACAACTAATTTTACTGTAAAGTCTTTGGGCAAAGCCTCAGATAATTTTGAAGTCTGCCTTTGAAATACCAATACTTTAAAAGAAAACTCTCACATGCAAAATACAAGTGTGAAGAATTAAAGGCAGCCATGGCAGAAGAGATGGTAGGCTGTGGGGTTCAGGCAAGCCTGAGATTTGAGTTTCATGGTCATTTAGACTATCTTAAAATAGCAAAAGAAGCAATTTTGCCCTCTCTTTTAGTTGTGGAAAGTGGTTTGATCTTGCCCTTGTGCTGTCTTCTTCCTCAGAGTCCCACTTTTGAAAGCTCTGGAATGAGCTGGATTAGGAAATGGATTTTGGTGAAACCAAATCTTTATAACCAGCAAGAAATCTAATAAATGACAGTAAGAAGTTTAAATTTTAAACCAGATTGGTTTCCCGGTCCTTCCTGTGCTGTCACCCACGTGTGCATACAAAGTGCATTTCAGCTGAATTACAGAAGCAGAAGGTGGAGAAGGAAGTGTGATAAATAGCCTGTAGTTTGTAAATGTGAAATATGGTAGCATTTCCCAAAGCTCTTACAACTCTGTCAATGCATGTAAATGTAGGTGAGATGGGGTTATCACTTATACATGCTCAAAAGAGAATACTTCACTTCCTTGGATACTTTGTCCTTCATGTTATTCCTTATAAACTTATAGAACATACTTAAAATAAAATTGAAGACTGATTTTTGAAAACTGGTTACCTATTTTATTGCAGCAATTCACTGAAGTAGTCAATATCAACCTACACCTATAATTGTTTCCATTAATGCCTACATTTATACATCTAAAGTTCATAGGATCTTAGAATATCCTGAATTGGAAATGACTTGCAAGGGTCATCAAAGTCCAGTTCCTGACCCTGCACAGGACAGCCCTAAGAATTGCACCATGTGCCTGAGAACATTATCCAAATGCAAGTTTCAAAAGTAAGGCTTCGAATTTCGACAGTCAGAAAAAAAGTAGAAATACAATAATCTTGTGTTCTTTAAAATAAATAGTTTTAGAGTAATAGTAAATTTAATTACTTTTGAAGAGGTATGATATTCTTTTATAGCAGTTCCAGTATTGAAATTGGTTTGTATTTTTTGTGTTTTGTTAATGTGAGAATTTTATCACCATTTCCAACTGTCATGAATGTGTTACCTGATTAGAGCTTTAGACAAAACTTTGTTGTTTCAACAGGTTGTGAGAAGGTATATTTTGGGCTCTGTAGTTGACAGTGAGAAGAATTATGTGGATGCCCTCAAAAGAATCCTGGAGGTACATTAATATCCTTTACATTTTTTTAACTTTGAAAATTTGAAAAATAATGAGATCTTTAAAGACCTTGTCATGTGATTCACACAGCTTTTGCTACAGATGCTTCATGCCAAATGTTCGGTGACTGTGTGTGTGTACTGTTACGCAAGTTGTTTTTTCTGCTTGTATAAATGCATTTTTTTTGCTTATTTGTTTAAATCTATTTACTTTTTTTTTCCCCCACAGCAATACGAGAAGCCCCTTTCAGATATGGAACCAAAATTACTGAGTGAAAGAAAACTTAAAATGGTCTTTTATCGAATTAAGGAAATTCTTCAGTGCCATTCAATGTTTCAAATTGCACTGGCGAGTCGTGTATCTGAGTGGGACTCTGTTGAAATGATCGGTGATGTCTTTGTTGCTTCAGTAAGCAAATGTGTCAGAACAGATAATCTATTTTTATTTTAGTCTCGTTATTCCATCTCCATATCTTTTTTCTAACTTGGCTGCTTTATTCCTGTATTCATCAATGCCTATGGCAACTGTCAGAGTATGTATGTACCATCCTGGTAAGGAAACTGACATCAAACGTCTTCAACTTGGGTGGCAGATGAGAACGGATTGTGGGTAAAATTTTCAGGCTTTGATCAAGCTTTCAGACATTTAAGTAAACAGTTTCTTTTTCTGAGAAATTAGAGATGCATAAACCCACCAAAATTAAGGTGAATTTTAGGCTCAGCACCACTTAAAAAGTAAATGGTCATATCTTGGGAGTAGAAAAAACCACAGTAGGTGATGTCCTGAATTCTTGAAGCCTAACTGAGCCTGGGGCACAGGTGAAGAATATTTGTAAAGCATTATGCAATCCTTAATGGAATTCCATTCAGGACTGAACTACCCACTGTTTTAAGGTAGAGAAAACAAATAGTGGCTTTGGTTGGTAGAAGGTCATTATTCCCAGTGTTTAGGTGATGGGCAGTTATCTTACCATTCACATGACTGTTTTCAGGCCACACAATCTGTCTGCCTTCTTGCTAAGTCCTTGCTAGCTGAGGTCAGGGAATGAAGGCCCTGGGACTTTTGTGGTGCACCTAATCTGAAAGACAGGCAGCAGTGAAATGATCAGGGGATTCCAGGTACCGCTTTGAATCTCAGCAGATGCCTTTTGATTGCCCATAGTCCTCATGTTCTGCCCTAGTGTTGTAGCCAAGACAAAGCAATTTCTGTAAATATATATCCTGTAATTCAGAGCTGTTACCTCTTTATGTTTCCAACCTGTCTTCTGAAAGATTATTTTGGATAGCACAAGTATTTCTGTAGATCCAGCACTAGGAGAAGCAAAGATCTTAGGACCAAGCAAGTGAATCCTTAATGATCAGAGGTCTAGACAGCTATGCTCTCAGTTGTCTTTTGTGTTTATAGTTAAGACTTGCCCTTTTGTCTTTCCAGTTTTCTAAATCTATGGTACTGGATGCGTACAGCGAATATGTGAACAACTTCAGTACAGCCGTAGGGATTCTCAAGAAATCATGTGCCACCAAACCTGCCTTTTTAGATTTCTTAAAGGTGAGTTCATTCAATCTTAAAAGAGCTGTGCAAATGGTATAAAGAAGAAAGTATAAGTTACAAGTAAGGTACAAGTATACAGCTGATATTGTATATTGTCTCACTATTTTTATGGATTTGGAGTTTATATTTTGTGGATTTGGCACAAAAAAATCCATTAAATTCACTTCCACTACTGTATTTTCAGGATAATAGCATAATGTTAGATCTAGGGCAGCTCTTAGGTTACCTAGAAAAGGGTGGCAGGAGGTTGTCTTCAGATCTTGAAGTTAACAACTTTCTGGAGTGGGGCCAACACTATGCAGGATGATACTCTGGAAGCCTTAGTCACAATGAAGATGAGACTCTCTAGTGAAGGTGTACCCACTTTGTATTTCTCACATGGTTAAAAGCCTGTTGTTCCAATAGAGACATAACCTGCCCCTCTCGTCACTGCTTGTTGGTGCCACACTGGTGGTGCTTGTAGCTGAAGACTCTGATAGCCCAACTCTGATGACAGAAGACATTTGTGTACCTTCCTTTTTTTGTTTGCCCACCAGCAGTGAAGACCAGAATCTTCACTACTGCTGTTTGGGCAAAAAAATATGCTTGTGAAGATAATTATGCAAATAAATTGTTGGGAAGCTGATAGTTGTAGCCAAAAAACACTCTAAGCATCACAACAGTTTAATTTAGGTTTGCTTTCTTTTTAATGTTGAGTATTTCCTCTACTCTCCTTATTTTGTGTCAGTTTTAATTCCAGTCAAAATATTTCCAAATGTCTTATATAAAGAGGGCTTTTCTCCACATGCAAATGAAATTTGTTTGGTTTTGTCTGCCATTCCTGATAACTGAAGTAATGGATTCTTGCATTTTGATTTCCAAACATAAATCAGTGTTCTTTTTCTTAGTTTCTTTTAATAAAGAAGATGAAAAATCTGTTTGCATAGCACTGAGATTATGATGTTTTCCTTACATTTTGTCTTAAAAACCTATAGGTAAAAACATAAAAGTAGTTAGAGATTTATAGTCTCTTAGCCCCAAGAAACAGAACAGAAATAGTAAATTATGGACTATAAATCAACAGATCACTTAAATTTTTTACATTTAAGTGAGATGTTTTAGTGCACTGCATATGTAAGAAATGTGACCCTGCTCTAGCAGTACATGCATGGTTGTTACATTGCTGGTGTGGCTTTAGTCCAGCTGCATTTATTTAAGGAGGAGTTTTCAGTTTGGTGACAGGCCATCATTTTAATAGTAATGGGGTTTTTTTTTAATTTTTAAAGATTTAATATGTTAAAATTAAATCTTTACAGTAAGTAGAATTTACAGTCCTACTGTTATAATTAATGTAACTGATGTAGAAGAACTGTTAGGAAATGTTTTCCATTCATTCTGTAACTCATGGAAATGCACTCATGGTAGTAAACTTTGTGGCTTTCTTGCATTGCAGCAGTGCCAAGAGTCAAGCCCCGATCGCATTACACTGTATGGTTTAATGATGAAACCTATCCAACGTTTTCCACAGTTCATTCTACTATTGCAGGTAAATAATGTTTACCAAAGAGATGCTCTTGTTGCATTTTTGCATGCTTTACCTTTGGGATTACATGGCAGCTGTCTTCTGCTGGAGGAGCAGAAGTGCTGTGCTGCAGTGGAAATGACCACTATATCATGGGGAAATAACAAAGAACAAATTTCACTGCATTAAACGTGCTGATCTCATAGTCTGATTGTAGGGACAGGCAGTAAGTACACTGCAGGAAAATCTTAGCAAACTAGATTTACTCTGGACTACTTGCCAAGTTAGGTGTAGCTTATAAGTCACTTTGTAGTAAAGATGTAGGTCAAATGTACTCCTTGTTTATATCAGTTTGTTAGCTAGTAACACTTCAAAACATGACTAAGAACTTGATGTCATTACTTTCCTTTTAAGAAAAATACAAGAGGATTTAATTCGTGCCTTGGAGAGTTCAGAATATATGTGGCATGCTGAACAACAGCACACTCTCTCCCTGACTACTTAGCTGACAGAAGCTGCTAGAGTGTGTTGCAGCTTCCTTCTGACCTGCAACATCTTTTCTTTCTTCCCATGGAAACTGGGGACTTGACAGGGAGTCCTTGGGTCTCATCTCAACACACCATCAAGCTGCAGGAAGAGCTCAGTTCCCCATCCAGACCTGCTCCAGACCAATTTACGCTGTTTGTAACTCCTTCCAGACCACAGCAGATCTACCCCCATGATAACTACCTGCTAGTTGTGTTTTATGGGTGCCATGGAGCAGGACAGGCTTTG
Organism: Xenops minutus; assembly: GCA_035221455.1. Classification (NCBI taxonomy): domain Eukaryota; kingdom Metazoa; phylum Chordata; class Aves; order Passeriformes; family Furnariidae; genus Xenops; species Xenops minutus. The sequence continues at coordinate 95,749,099 of JAWWEE010000105.1, read as the reverse complement.
GGATGCAGGTCTGGGAATTACTGTGGGTGAAGGAACAGGGGTACTTGTGAGGCAGGCATGTAGGTTGGGAGCTACGGTGAGAGTCTTTTAGGTAGCAGGAGCAATGAAGTTTGTTGTGGCAGGAAGACGGAGTGAATGTGTAGAGATTTTTAAGTGCTGTAGAAAGGGAGGAAAAGTATAATTCAAACTGTTCCCACTGTATGCCTACAAAAGGGAAAGACTTTGAGAAGTTGTGATCTTCATGAAGTAAGGTCTCCTACTTTAGAATGAGCATGCTATTCATATTTTAGTGAGCAGTAATAACAGTAGTAAAGATAATACAATATTATTACAGCAGGAAATATTAGAAAAGTTTAATTTTAAATAATTGTTCACAAACATTGGCATTGTACTATATTATGGGTTTTCAAATTGTATAATATTATGTTCCTTCTCTGTACTTTTGTCCTTTAAATAAGGTATATGTGATCCCATTCAGTATCCTTTTTAAGAATTATTGAGATACTCAGGAAGGTAAGAAAAGTGCTGACTGAATATTCATTAGGTGTTCACTGGTCTTATTCCTTAGTAGTACTCAGGTAAAGAATGTATTTGTAACTTTACAATCTTTCGAACTTGACCTTGAAATCAAATCTGATTTTTGTTTTGCTTTATAATTTCCCTCAGGATATGCTGAAGAATACTAATAAAGGACATCCTGACCGATTACCTCTACAGATGGCTCTTACAGAACTTGAAACACTGGCAGAGAAGTTAAATGAAAGAAAAAGGGATGCAGATCAGCGCTGTGAAATAAAACAAATAGCAAAAGCAATGAATGAACGTTACCTGAACAAGGTAAGGAAAGTAGGAAAGAGTGATAGAAGAGTCCATTTCTGGGCCTTGGATAATCTCTAAAGTATAGACCAAACAGATATCTGTGTTTTTTGCTATAGAGTCAGCCACATGGGCTCATTTTAGTAGAAGATGTGAGATGGGACCTGCCTCTGGAACTGAGCAGGCTTGCTGGTTAAACCACGTGCTGGAGTGGGCAACATGCTGAAATTGACGAAGCGGTGTTGGTGCTCTATGGCAGTGTAGGAAATTATACTAAATAGTAAAGTCTCATGCACATTTTCTGCATGGGAAAATTCAACTTTTAATTTATCCTAGAACTGAGGAATTACTCCTGTATAAAGGAAGGGACCAGGTTACTGCAGTACTTCCAACTTTGGAGCAGTTCAAGGTGTGCTATTGAATGGGCCAACACCTTTCTTGTGTTAAGGAGCATCCCACTCTATTTCATTAATATATTTGCATGATACAATAGAAATATCCTTAAAGAACTACAGAAGACATTCACTAAGAAAGACGGAAGAATTTTCTTCATTTGAGTTTGTTAGTAGCTATCTGTACTATGGATATATGTATGCTTGTCTTATTTGTATCATAAATGATTCCTTCTTTCCCATGAAATGAGACATGAATCTTCAAATTATTGCTTTTGTGAAGTTACAGATTTTTGTACTTTGGACTCTTTCTGAAATGAAGTAATGCAGACATACTGAAGGAGTGTGTGTGGGGTTTTGGTGATACATAAAAGCTTAGCTTTTAGGAAAACAATAGTCAACCAGAATACAATTGTTTTAAACTATTTATCAGGAATGGAATACTGAATTTATTTTCATACTGGAGCAGTATTTCCATTCTAAGTGCATTAGAAGATGGATTGAGGCATTTTACTTTCTTGTTCTCATACTGCTTCTTGAAGCAGCTACTAATCATCTGAAGATATTTAAAGGAGTTCAATACACAGAATGTGCTTTGTAAGACGTGGCCCAGGCTTCCTTTTGTCAATCAATACTGACTGTAAAATTTTGTGTGTTATGCAGGGGGTTGAATTGATATGTATGTGGATAATCACTCCATATCTCATAGGGCTCTCTGTACTTTGTGTGTTAATGTTTGCCAATACAGTTTTGGAACAGTGCCAGGCAGAATGATATAGATGATGGAGGTGAATGGATAGGAGATGAGTTGTGGACTTTTCTGCTGTTGGATACTACAAAGGTGTGTTTGATTGTTGAGGGATTTGTTCACACTTGCACACAGTGCCGATTTTCAGCAGGCAAATGTCAGGAGCAATTTACATGCCATGTATCTCTTGGACATGTCATCTTGTCTGCAGTCTGTGGTGCCCTGCCAGCTGTGCTTCTCAGTTAGCTCTATGAGCCTTGGGGGACAGCAGGCTGAGCACACCTCCTCTTCCCACCCTGGCGTCCTGCTTTGGGCAGCTGGAGCCATGGATAATGCTTCAGTGGGGTGTGAAAGAAGGGACAAGGGAAGGAAACGACAGAAATTGTGGAAGCGATCTTTTTTTTTCACCAGGGAGCCTTTATCAGTGTGGAAGATTCCCAGAACAATTATAGTCTGCATTAAGACCCAAAACCCCTTCAGGCCATATTGGTGGCAGCAGAAATTACTTTAAATGAAAAGCAGGCTTAATTCCCTTAGCAAATCCATCTGCGATCACTTGTGCTATGATGGCAAGTGATAGCCTATTGTATTTTCTTTTATTTTTTGCACTGGCTGTTAGATGTACCATGTATAAATATACAATGCTGATTGTTTTCAAAATCTAGCTACTCAGCAGTGGAAACAGATACCTCATACGGACTGATGATATGGTTGAGACAGTTTACAATGACAAAGGAGAAATTGTCAAAACGAAAGAACGACGACTTTTCATGTTAAATGATGTGCTGATGTGTGCAACTGTAAATGTTCGGTAAGACTTGATTCATATATTTTTGATGATCCTTCAAGCTTCAGCTTGAAAAGGAGACCCTTCTTGCTGTTGTTTTTATTGTTGTTTTTACTATGGTTAGAGATTTTTAGGACTAGTCATAATAAATGGATAACTAGCTTTATCACAGTTCTCTAATGTCAATCCAGCTGATATTTAAAAGTTCTAGAGTAAATTTGTAAGGAGATTATATCAGTTGGAGATTACAGATAGAAATGCTCTGTGGTGTCTAGTTATTGCTGTGTATTATGCTTAGCGAAGTACAGGCATGCCAAGGTAGGACTTTTTTCTCTTCTTCCTTAAATTCATACTGTTACACACACACACACATCTGTAACTTGACAGAATTTACAAATAAAAAAAGCCCCAAAGCAAAACACAAAAAACACAATGCACGTAGCCAGAACAAACCTGGAACTCACTGACAAAGTTCCAGATGGGGAAGGGTTTTTCTCTGAGACCAAACATTTAAGGATTAAAGCAAAGGTACTTTGAAGAAAACATTCTTGAGTGCCTTCTCTGCTTTTGTTGGCTGTAATTATTCTATTACTAAACCTCTGTGAATGCCAAGGTCACACTCAAATTCAAATGCTGCTTGTATTATAGCTTGCTTTATGTGACAGTACATTCTGACAGAGAAAATGTGGATTATTAAAATTTTGCAAGATCAGATTTTAAGCACAACATGAGTTGATATCTTAGTATCAGTACAGTACATATTTTTTTAACTATGTGAATGCTTGATTTTGTGCTACTGAGTGAGAAGTGCAACATAATAACCACTTTGGAAAATGAACAAGCTTGTTATTTATCCTGTGATTCTTTTACTTTAAAAATTCTTAAGTTTCTTGATAACACCTGGATATTTCTCATGCGTTTTTATGTTTGTTTGGTTTGGTTTTTTGTTTTTTGTGTTTTTTTTTTTTTTGTGTTTTTTTTCCCCCCCCCCAAGAGCACTGCTTTTAACCATTTGTCTTTTATCTTGTTCCATACTATTGTAGTCTTGGATTTTCTGTATTTGCCATTGAAGTGACAAGATACAGTCTGTTTTCATTTCCATGTGAGAAGTTCATGATTATGCCAAATCTCTGTCTTGCTTATTAAGTCAAGAGTTCTGGTTATCATAGCACTGTTGTTCCCATAGGCATTAACTGGTGCTGAGCAACTTCCTTTGGGATGGCAATTGGGTAGGCATGTGTTATGGGGGTCTGCTAACTCTGAAAAAGTTTAATTTGGGCTTCCTGTAGCAGCTAAGGTTTGCTTTCCAACCTGCTTATATAAATAACACTGGAGTTTTTACAATAGTTGAGAGCACTGCTAGCTTTATTCAGTAGCAAAGAAAAGGATTTGTGACTTCCTTGAGGTGTTCATTTGAGGGTAGGTCCACCTACAAACTATGTGTCTATTTAAAATTCCTCCATGGACTACTCTAAGTTTTTACTGCAGAAGGAACTACCTTTACATGCAAAATAGAGTTAGGGACTGAAGGAAATTGTCTGCCATACTTCACATATGACACCTGTATCAAGTCCAGAAGTTTTTGTTCAAAACAAGAGTATGCTATAGAATGTACCCCTTGCCTGCTTGACTCACACAGAATGAGCTTTATTTCTTTTCATTTTAGCTGCATAGACATTAGGCACCTTAGCTAAGCTAGGCATCTGTTACAGCAGTGGTTATCGATGTGCATGCCTGCAGATTCTCACTGGAGATGTAGACTTCTTCAGAAGCTTTTCACATACATGTAGCTCTGCAGTATGTATCAGCTCACTTTTCTCGACCCCTTTTTGTCCAAGCTTTACAGGTACACTCAGATATCGCAGGTGCCTGGGGACCATTAGTTCCAAATGAATTTTCTGTGGCTTGCAAAAGATACGTATTTTTACAGAAGACATGACCCTCAGAAGGTCTTTCTTCATATGTAGTCCAGATGACCATCTTGAGCTGGAGGCCTGTCTTTGAAGTAGCAGCAGTTGGACTGGGTGGATGCTATTCCTAGTGACTGAACAACTGTGTTCTGCCTAGTTTTGTTTTCTTTCTTCAGAGCTAGATCAAGAATTTATAAATATTTACTGAAGCTGTGGCACTTGTATTTTTTGTTTGTACTTGCTTCTTCATTGAAATGAAAGTATGATTGTGTTACGAATAGGTAACTGAACATCAACATTTAGGTACTGTTCTCAAAAAATGCATTTTTCTGATTTCTCCCAAGCATTTAACTTCTGTATTTCAGTCATGCTTTCTATGAAGTAAATGTTTTTTGTTCACTTTAACATGTATTTTGTCCTTTAAAATAAATAGTTGTTACATGTGCTTGAATGTGAATAAGGAAATGAGGGAAACAAAGTGAGATTAGTATGAATGTGATTTCTATTCCTAGTGAGCTTCCTCAGTGTGCTGTTTCTCCTGAAATGCATGTTGATACACACTTCCTTTAGCAGCAGCTCATGTGGGATTACACTTGGACGCCACAGCAGTTGCAAAGGTCTCCTGTACAGAACATTCTGGGCTGTGTGGCTTGGCAGCAATGTTAGTCTTTCAGCCCTTGGGAGGTTACATTGTCCTTCCTCTTGCCAGCAGTCATTCAAAGATCCCATCATCCATACTTCCCTAAATGTAACAGTTACCTCTTTTGAGCACAGTTTCAAAAGAATTAGGAAAATACAGAGCCAAAGTGTAATCTCAAACACTTGTATTAGGATGTCAAAGTGCACATTGATCTTAAAAGATGGTAATTTATAGAAATGTATATATGCTATAGAAATGAAGGGACTGCTGTTTGCTGTCCTGTGGTGTTTGTAAACAAGATTATCTGCACCTGCATAGCTGCTCTGTGCACCCCAGGAAAGGTCAGTCTCAAAAGTCAGCCTGATGCACTTATTCTTTGAAGCTGTTCACTATACTCAAGCTGATAAAAAGCAGATTTTAGACACTAAAATAATAAACAGGATGCCATGAAACATAATTGCTTGTCACAGCAATAATTTGTGCATCTTCCAGCTCTTCCTATGAAAGCAGTGGCACCATGACATCTGGCCAGAGGTATTTATTGAAGTGGAGTGTACCACTGGGACAAGTGGAAGTCATAGAGTACGGCAGCAGTGAGGGCCAAGGAGAGAACTGCAGGTTTCCACCCCAGCACTCTGCTGAAAACATCATCATTAACTCTAAGCCAAGTAAGTGATAGCAGTTACTGAGTTTTACAAACTATTTTCTTAAATCCATATTTGAAATTCAGTGGGCTGCTGAAAACAAAGGAAGACATTTTGTGCATGAAGATTGCTGTAACATGAAAAGAATACAACCTCTTTTTTTGGAATCCACAAAGTGATACCAGGCTCTTGCCTTGCAACATGAATTACTTGTATTTGTCCTAGTTTAGAGCTTTATGCATCAATGCATAAAGAATTTTAAAGCATGAGAATTTGTGGACATGGAAAAAGGTTGTTTTGGTGTGGTGTGTCAGTGGTCCCATGGCAGCTGGTTCTGCATATGTTCCTTACGCCATATTTAAATCAAAGAAGTTTCTCAATAAAAATGACCAGACGTTCTATTGCTGTGGAGTAAGAGTCTGGATACAAATGGCTATTGCAGTGTAGAAGTTACTTATCTCAGGCCTGTAATATCTTGCCCTTCAAACTAGCACTTCAGAAAAAAACTTCAATAAATGTTTTTGAATAAATATGCTAATAGCTAATTTCCTCCTATCCTCTCTCCAAAAATGACCTCAAGATCTGAAGTTTGCAAGTTTTTTCCATACTTGTTAATTCCTTCTAAAAGTCTGCCAACTGCCCTCGAGAGACCTATGAATTTTAAGAGTTTACTCAGTAGGTAGGCTTTCATACATAAGGACTTATTTTTATATCCTGTTTTTTACCTAAATACTGTAATATTAAATGCATTTAATATATCTATATTGTGATCTGTATTAATGGACTATAATTTACATGTAGTTCAGTGCTAGCTCTAGGCTTTATTTTACACTACATTTATTTAATATTGCACCCTAGGCTTCATTAATTTTCCCACAGTTGTGCTGTAAGGAGGCATAAATGCTACACATCAAAGTGATCTGAGGTGCAGCTGCAATGTTTAGTACCCTCTGTATTCTCCAGGGTGATTATTGTTAGGTCTTCTTGCTCCACCCTTTGTAAATAGCCCCCTAAGTCTCAATTTCAAGGATTACTTCATTGTCGTAACTCCTTTTAAGCATTGATGGACTGCTTAGACTTTGAGATTAAAGCCTTTGTCATATAATTTACCAGCTGCTGCATGCATGGCCCTGAGAAGACTGTATATAAAGAAATATATTACTTAGAGTTGGGGGTCCCTTTTGTAGGTGAATGTGGTAGGAACACCGTGTTAAATATTTCTACTATGACTTTGCTCAGTAGCCTCACAGCTGATTAGACCAAATCCTTGCATGTCAGCAAGGTCAGATGGGGAAATGAAGCATGAGAGGAGAGACAAAAACGTTTGACCAAACAGTCTTGTAGAATCTACTTGTACCTCTTGGCTCTGAAGTTTCTCAGCTTCATCATATTTGGTGACAGTATCATGCAAAAAAGAAATGACTGTGTACACATTTATAGCTCAACCTTCAGGTTAAATGGTACACAGGAGGTAAAAGATGAGCTGAACTAATTTTACTTTTTGTAAGCTCTGTTGTATTAATTTGGTTACCTACTAAAAAGGATCAAAAGATAAGAAATAAAAAGGGTGTGAAGGATACTGGCTATACTGAAAAAATCCTCTCTCAGCTTTAATCAAACATTTCTGGCAAATGATCCAACTAAATTGAATATAACCAACCATGAAAGAGGAAGAGCATAGCCTTGCTATTTGCAGATACTGCTGTGTCTGCAAGCGCTGTTACTCTGAATGCAGACTTGTTCAAACTGGCCCTGTGTAGGCAAGTTTGAATACACACTTAATTCTGTTAGTTATTCTGTAGAGTTGCCCCCTCAGCTCCAGTCTAAGTTGGCTGCTAAAGATTACAGAAGCTCAGAAAGTACAGGACTGGTAAGACTTTGTGAAATAGTTCATTGTTGCTTGTTTATTTGCACCCACCAAGTTGCTGCTTTTTATAGTTGATGATGACACAATCTTTATTATGGTAGTATCGCATCATTGGTGAGACTACTAGGTGTTTACTACAAGTTGCAAAGCTCTAACAGAGAAATATTGTCATTCTTTACTGGAAAATTCTTATCTTTGCAGTCATCATAAAGTTATGTTTCCCTCTGTTTTCAAAGTATACAAGGAAGTCGTGTCATTAAATCCTAGTGGCCTCATAGTATGTGGTTTTAAAAACATCTAATGATCAAGAACAATTTGGGATGCTGCAGGCAAAATTCTGAGACACATAAAACCATGTCTCAGGCCTGATTTTCAGCTCATGTTTCCAGTTTGTGGGTACTGGAGAGATCCAGAATAATAGTGTAAAAGCTTTAAGTAGTAGAGGGGTTACCTCTTCCATTTCTGGGGCACAGAGAAAAGTTATTTTGTATCTGCCGCATGCAAGCTTGGGTACTCAACCCTTGCAAGGTTAGTGTTCTCACATTACTGCTGTGATTAGCAAGGATTCTTGATGGATTCAGGTTGTGTTCTGGTGCGGATTGCTGGTTATTAGTTACATTTCTCTTATCATGGCAGTTTTTTCTCTGCCAAAATCTTTGTGAGGAGGCAGTTCTCATAAACTTATCTAGCTGCTTTTTATCTGCTAATGCAATTAGTGCTTTCCATTTTCTACGAAGTTGCAAGAGAAGATAGTACAGTTTAAAGAAGCAAACTTTACTTTGAGTGCTACAGAGACATTAATAGCTGAATTTGAATTAATCTCATACAGGCTGTAATATGCAACTGCTGAAAGGTTGAAAGATTTTATGCGTACATATAAATCAAAGGCATGCTTTAGTACTGTTCTAAAGTGGAAAGCAAGGGCTGTGTGAACCGGGTTTTCACTTGGCAAAATCATCAATGTGCAGTTTTCTACCCCATTGAGCTTTGCATAGCAGTCTTTTGTCTCTGAATTCTAGAGGAGAACACATTTAGGGGTTGTTATGTTCGTTTCTTTGTTTTAAGCCCGTTTTATTTTGGCAGGAGAAACTGTGTGGCCTGAGGGGGTGTGGGCAAAAGCAGGAAAATGTTCCTAGAGTGTATTCCGCTATGCTGCTCCATCCTTGATATGCTCTTGCCTTGCTCCTGTTGTTCTTCCCTAGTATCAGCAGTAGACTGAATTTTTTTAATGATGAACATGGAGAAGGATTGAAGTCTCAGATGTTTGGCAGAGTCCTTTATTTGTATGATTCTGATATTGTTTCCTGGTGGAAACAATTGCAACTGCTGTTTGCTTCTTGCAATAACATTTAAACCAGAAAATATTTCATATTCTCGGTCTTCAGAAAAAAACCCAGCATATTTATCAGATCACATTTCTTTCAGCAAATTAGTCAAAGTCCTGTTTCATGTATCGAAGTCAGTCTTGGTTGAAAGTCTGTGAATATGAGTCTCTGGTATCCCAACCAGACAATTCCTGTGGAGGTAGTTGTCATAATTATATGTGCCAACAGCTTGATGTTTTAATATCCTTTTATAGACCATTTGCAGAAAGATGCAAGGTAGAGATTTTCCCTAGTAAATCCATGTACTATTTCTGGTAGGCTATTGGTGTTCTCTTCTTCCCAATTCGTCCATATGCAGAAGCACAAGACACAGGCATGGTACAGAAGAGTGGAATTAATGTAGGAGCAGAGGAATATTTTCAGTGTGAAGAGGAGTTTGTATATTCTATGTTTTGATTTACTGATGTTGGTAAGAAGTTCACCTCCTGCCAGTTCAGGCTGGCAATGCTTTGCCTGATTCCCCCCAGGACATGGCTGGCCCTCCTGGCTGACAGGGCACTGCTGACTCATATTCAACTTGACATTGACCAGAACCCCCAGATCTCTTTCTGTGGGGCTGCTTTTCAGCGTCTCCTTCTCCAGTTTGTACTAACATCTGGAGTTGCCTTGGTCCAGTGCAGAATCCAGCACGTGCCCTTGTTAAACTTCCTACTCTTGGTGATTGTCCAGTCCTCTGAATTCTCAGGGTCTCTCTGCAGGGGCCTTTCTGCCTTTGAGGGACTCAACAACTCCTCCCAATTAAGTATCATTGGCAAACTTACTTAGTATGCCTTGGAGTTCTCTATGAAGACACTGAAGAGAACTGGCCATAAGTTGGAGCCCTTCAGAACCCCACTAGTGACAAGTTGCCAGTCTGATGTTACTCCATTCACTATAAGTCTTTGTGCTCAACTCATGAGTCAGTTGCTCACACATTTCATGATGTGTAGATACTGTAAGAGACAGTATCAATAGCTTTACTGAAATCCAAAACGTATAAATCAGGGCTTTCCCTGATCAACTAGATTACCTTGTCATAAAAGGAAATAAAGTTTGTTAAGCAGGACTTCTCCCTCACAAACCTGTTCTGGCTGGGACTGATGATTGTGTTGTCTTTCATGTGTTTTTTACTAACTCCCAGAATAACCTTCATAATTTTGCCAGGCACTGAAGTGAGACTGACAGGCTTGTAGTTAGCATGGTCATCCTTCTTGCCTTCCTTGATAACTGGGACATTGTTCACCAGCTTCTAGTTGACTGTGACCTCTTCAGATTCACAGTTAGATTGAATATATGGAAAGAGAGCATCAAGAAAGTTGAATGCTGTCTGCTACTCTCCTGATAAAAAAGAGGATTGGTGAAAGTGCAATGAATACAACTTGTTTTTTTAATATGCCATATTGGTATATTTTAAATATACCTTCCAAAAATATATATAAAAAAAAATATAGCCAAAGGCAAATTTGTAACTTCTTACCAAAATGTTCAGTATTTCCCCTTAGAAGAACCAGAAGTCAGCCTTCCTTTGCAAGTGATCCATGTGTGCATAAAATCACTGCAATTACATGTATTTCTTTGCTCTTTAAATGGGACTATAGGAGCAAAAGTCAAATATATATACTGTCCAGAGTTTCAGTTTCTCGGGCTCCTGGCATGTGTTACAAGTTTGCAGCACTTTATATAAACCTTGGATGGGTTGTGAAATGTGATTTGTGCCGAGACAAAGGCCAGTTTGGTGCTGCAATGACAGCGACCACCCCCAGCTGCCTCTTCTGGGGTTCCCAAGAATGAAAAGGATGAGCTGTAGAAGTTTTTCACAGTGATTTTATTTAAGAAAACCAGACTACAGAGATTTTGTAGAATCAAAAGGAAAGGACTAAGCATCCTGGCATTTCTGGGTGGGAAACCAGTGCCTGTCAGCAGTGTTCTCATGTTGATTGTGTTGATTAGGAGACGTAGACAGCATAGACTACGGCTTAGGTAAAGAAATGTTTAATTTGAGCTGTATGTTTTAAGACTAAAGGAGAAAATTAGGCAGACCTATCTGTACTATATATATCTATGCAGTGGTGAACACAGAAGTTAACAGTAAAGTGAAAAACCAGGTTAGCACATTTATGGGTTCGTTTTAGTTACTTTTTTCTTTGACAGGTTTACAGTTTCTAACTGAGATAAAGCCTGAGAACTTCTAAACCATAGCTCCTCCCCTTTCCGGCTCAGACTTCCAGGGATACATTTGTACTCTGTTTCTACTCTGTTGAGGTTTTGATCTCTGTGAGGTTTGTTTATTGTCAAATGTAGTAGTGACACGATGCCGAAGTGCAGAAATGATTCCTCTCTTCTGAGGTTCCTTCTGCTTGATGTAGTCACTTTGTCTAGGCCTCTAAGTGTTGCCAGGGAAACAGGGAAGGATGGTTGATGGGCTACAGCGTGCACTTATGTTTCTGTCGACGTCTCGCTCAGTCAAAGGGCAGCTCTTTTCCCAAAGAGAGATACTGCCACTCTGATAGCCACTGCTGGCTTTTGCTGGTTTGTCTAATCAGAAATACAGAATTGGGGAAGGAGCTTTATTATCACTCTAAGACTCAACAGTGGTAATACAATGTCCAAAGTAAGCAAGACTAGTATTAAGTGGCATATCAACTCTAGTATTGGTGAGAAGATTTTAGAAAGAATGATGTGGCATGAATTGCTAATTGAACTAGCTTTGCTGTGAAATAGATAAAAATTAATCATTAAATAATTTAAAGAACAATGCTGTACATTAAAGGAGCTGTAATATGTTCAAAAATGTAAACTGTTATTGATATATATGAACAAAAGGTTGGAGATTTTAAATAAATCTAGTGCCAAACAGCTTGTTCATCTGAGTAAACTGGGTGATATTAAATAGTTCACTTGTTAAGCGGATGTAAGTTTTTAGTTGCTGGATTAGGCAAGGCATAAATTAGGTGTTACATGTTTGTCTCACCCACTTAGGATGAGATTCTTCTCTTTGCCTTTCATATTTGTTATAGTGGTTATAGGATCTGACGTTCACCTCCTATAAATCTTGTTCTGTGTTGCCAGAGGTCTCATCATGACACAGAGTAGTAAAATTAATAGAAACCTAACTGTAGGCAAGTGAGTATGAAAGAGGGAGCTAAGCTCCTCACAGTACAATTTGCATGAATTGTTAGTTATAGTCTGGTGGGCCCTCCAGTGTAAACCTCTGGAAGTTTATAACTGCCTACAGGCCTGCAGTACTCTCATTGTTTGAGTGCCTTCACACATGTACTTTCATTGTCTATGTCGGTGTTTGCCTTCTTGCACTCAGTTCCTCTTTCATCCTTTGTGCCCATGCATGTGCATCCCAGAGGTCCTGTACGATCCCTCTCTTTCCTTAAGAGGGCAGGGGCTTCCAGGTGCATGCTGCCCTCAGCCTTCCCCTTCAGGCCTTGTGAGAGAAAGGGGCATGGCACTTCTTTCCTTTCCCTCTGAAGTCTTTGCTTCCAGCATGTTGCTTCCTTGTGGGAACAGAGCCAGGAACTACAGTAAGTACATAGTCCAGGAAGACACCTGACCATTGTCCCAGCTAGCGTGATGTTGAGGAGTTGGGCCGTGGGGTCCACTCTTGTCAGGGTATCAGGGCTCCAGTGTTTTTCTCTCATGTTCCCTACTGCTTTAATCTCTTGACACTATACAGCTGCTTCTGTCAGCAGGAAAAAGATTTATGGCCTTTTATCTCTGAAATTCCCTGTGTGGTCAGGATTAGCTGGAGTTTAATATAATCCTGAAACGAAGCTCTCAAAGTATCAGCTATCTTAGAGGCTTTGTGTTTCCTTGCTGGTTTTGCATAATTTTTTTCACAAGTTTTATAGCACTATGAACTTAATACCTTACTCAATACTTGCAATTGCAAGATCTTGATTTTATCTCCCCATTGCTCAAGCTGTGTGCATAACATAGTTTTGTGGTTGGATGGCAGTTTTTGTGCAACCTGTTTCTTTGGTGTTCAGATCTGGTACAATGAGCAAGACAGGTCTCAGCATTCATGTAATTACCAGCTGAGAGCAAGGTATTACCAGCTGACAGGGAGGCGAAGCATGTTACAAATACTTGGTTAGAGTTGAGACTTGGGAGGTTTGTTTCCCAGCACTGCTCTGAATGCTGGGTGGCATGTGGTTCTTTGACTGTCATTAGGACTTGAAGAACTCCCCTGTCTCGCATGGCAGTGAGAATAAATACACTAAAGAGTTTCAGAGGCTCAGATTATCAATTTCAGTAATTAAGCTCATGAGATTATGTTTAGTTGCTTATATGATTAAAGTATGATTAGACTGAATAATGTCATTTCATATTTATGATAATACTCTTTATGTTGGTTGATGATGATGATGGGTCCTGACTGTATTGTTAATTAGGCTTGTTTACGGCATGTCTGAATTAAATAGTTTGCATTCTAGAAGTCCCAGGAGGTTTATTTTTTGTCACTTAATACTATGTATGTGCTTGTGTTGCTTCTTTCTGCACTAGGTTACTAAGCCTAAGTTAGGGTTATACTGTAAAGCCGTATGCAAGTAGCTTGTCATTGATGGCTGCCAACTAAACTCTTGTTTCCTGAGATCATTCCTGGTTTCCCATTTGCTTAAATTTCCAAATCCAGAGACCGACACCACTCTTAATACTTGTGTAGTTTGGACCTGAATCTCACAAGATCTACAGTTGAGTTACAGTGGCTCAGATTTTTCGGAGATCGTGAATCTGTGGAGATTGTGAGATGGATTTAGTATGAAAGAGGAAACCAAGGGAAGGCAGAAAGTCTCCTTTTCTGTTATAAACTTTAAATTGACCCATGGACTTGTTTAGATCATAAACCAGGATTTCGGATTTACAAGACTCCCTTTTTTTATAACTATTTTAGTGAAACTCCATTTGACTGTTCAAATGCTCTCATAAAGCAGAAACAAGAAAACCAAATCCACCCACATACTTCTCTGTTGCATCTATGGAAACAGGAGCAGCATGAGTGAGCAAGTGAAAAAGCACAAATAGAAGGAGTGTGGTGCTGGGGGGGGCTGTCAGGGTCTTTACTCACATAACACAATATGAACTTTGTAGTTCAGTATCTAAAATTAAAATCTCATCTGTTTGTCACTGGCTTTAACATTCATACAAAATTTCCAGGGAGAATGGATCAGAGGTATGGATGTGCCTCCCATGCGTATAACTGGTGCTTGGATTTGTCAGGTTTTCTCTAAGGAAAAGTTTTAGTGCAGAATGGGACGCTCATCACCAACCTTCCACAAATTCTAGGTGTTCTAGGACAAGAGAGTTTGCAATGGGAAAGGGAATAGTACCTAAATATTTGGCATCAGTATCAACTGCTAAATTAATTACTCTGTTCCTGGTATTCCCAATATTCATAATCTTTTTGCCAGCTCTGTTTATCAGTTGTTGAAATAGCTTGATATGATTATCAAGGTCTTCAGTGAACAGGAAACTATTTTACTTTAGGTATAAATTGTCTTTCACCGTCTCTGTTCTTGTCCTTCCTAAAAGTGGCCATCATAAACTAAGCAGTGGGATGCTATCTGCTTATCATTACTTGATTAAAAAAAAAAAAAAATCAGTGAAACTTTTCTAGGGTAGTCAAAGTCACATCTAAATTACAACAACTGAGCAGTTCTGACTGCAGTTAAGTAGTTTTAAAAGTATTACTGCTAGGTCATCACAGTTTAACCTGAAGAGGTTAACATTCTCATGAAATCTGTCCAGTTTATTATGAACTGATCAAGAATTATCTAGGATTATGATGCTTTGGTTTCCAGAACACTGTACAAGTTTCTCAAGTTTAAATGTAGACTTAAATGTTGCAGAAGAGGCCTGTGTGTTTTCATTTGTTCCAAGTGTGTAATTCTATACAAGTACCAGTTTGTTATGCCTTCTAGAGACACAGAAACTTTTAAAGTTACCTCCCACATACGTAACTTCTTCCACCATCCCAGGTGATTTTTATGCTCAAGATAAGGATTGAATCTTTTCCAAATCTCTTCCTTTCATAACACTTGACGTTTCAGTATGCTGCCTGGATGCACACAGATGGCTCAGTGGGAGGAAGGAATACAAATGCGCTCAGCCTTGAAGACCAGATTGCAATTGGCAAGTCAAATTTGGTATCTATCAGCCTTTCGGAGTGGTCTTCAAATCTGGCGTGTTCTTCAAGTGTATCATTAGTTTTGTGTTACCCCTCAGTATCATTGGAACTATAGTCAGGAAAAGAGCCTTTCTCAGTTTTGATTGTGGTTTTGGCATGGGAGCATTGGTGAGCTCCCATTTCTTGTAACACCTAGTCTGACTTCAGGGTTCTGTGTCTCTCAGAAGCAAAGTGATCTTTGTAAGGACCTTGAATTTCCATGAGGCTTCTCACTTCATGTCAATATGCCTTTTCTCAGAGCAATATATATTGATGTATAGGGGTTTTGAACCACGTGGGGAAAAGGTTTTTACTATGATTATACTCAAGGCAGCTGTTGTCAATATTAGTTACTCTGCAGTAAAAGAGATTCCCAGCAATGCATCTATTAACAGTGTTTGGTTTCAACATGATAGACAACATAGAAATGTTTGCAAAAGTAGATGTAATATTAAGAGTATACTGACTGAGGCTTTTAATTTAATTGCATGATATTTGGATTTATATGTAATAGTATTACTCAGAAAAATGTCCTTCTAATTGGGAATAAACAGGAGTTTAGTATGGGAAGGGACCACCTGAACCATCATGTTTGCTTACCTAGAATAGATGTTTAAATTATCGGTGACTGCATCTACTCTGAGTATTGCAGACCTTTCTTCTTGTTTAATAACATAAATATGTGATAAAATAGTAATTCATAAATGAGAATCAGAGCACACAGGAAGAGCTAGTAGAAAATATCCACAGATAACAAATCACCATGGTAAATAAATGTGTCCCTTAATAATTCTTTGACAGGAAGAATCAGTTCAGGATTATAAAGTCCAATATGCTTGAGGTGCCCATGAAAATTTGGAGGAACTGGATGGACAACAATCCCAAGTGAGCAGCTGCTGTGCCAGTGCCTATTAAGGCAGCTGCTGCTGTGCTGGCTGTGCAGAGGGAGAGCTTTGGCTGCTGGCTGTCCTCCCTAGCAATGCAGCCTTCTGCTGGAGGTGGGAATCCTCCCGCTCTGCCCACATGCAGGCACTAGCACATAGACACTTCTCTTGCATGTGTATGTTTATGCACAACCTTCCAAATTCTACTTTTGCCTGAGCCAAGTTAAACTGACTTTAACCACACCCAGGGAGTTTCCTGCCTTGAAAATGCCTGGGCGTAAATAGGCTAAAATTGCTTCTATTTCAATTACAAGTACTTCAAACCAGGCAAAATTGATGAACTTAAAGCTGTGGTGTTGAGAGTAACACTGGGAAACGTGTAAGGTAAAAGAAATGTTTAGTATTATACTCAATTATATCTCAGCTAAGAAGCAATCATTACACATAGCAGAATCTTCCCACCCCAATTTTACATAGCAGCAAAAATCAGTTTAAACTTTAACCTCCTTTCTTCCCTCCAAAGCAAGTGTCAGTTTTTTCTTTTGTAACCTTGGGTATATTTCATTTAAATGTTGAGCAAGGAATTAGGTATTTTGCATGAGTTACTGGTGCTTGGCAGTAAGTTTGCCTGTTGCAGGGAGGCACGAATTCCTCTGGTAAAATCTTAGCAACAAAGGAGTTGATGGAAAAAATTCTTGCCAACTTACATGTGGCCAGGATTTCACCCTTGATCTGTAGGTGGAATGCAAAAAACGTTGCCTTCAAAGCCACTTACTTGGTTACTGGTTACAGCATGCTGCCTTCTCTCCTGCCCCGGCATACTGTCTTCTGTAACATGTACAATGCATAGAGTTGGGAAGAACATTCTCTAAACTCATGAAGATTTTCTTCACATTTGAAAAATAAGTTGTTTTGGAGCTTGATAATTAGCAAGAGTGGTGCAGTAATGAGAAGGAAATGGCTTTATCATTTGTGAAACATTTCACAGTACAAAAGAAAGCAGCCATGTATCTGCTTTGGAGTAAAGCCAATAGTTTTTCAGTGCTGTCTATGGATAAAAGAAAGAGTGAACACCCACCCCAAAATACCAGCAATTGAATGGTCAGGGAACATGTGTGGGCTGAAACAGCCAGTCCTTTGGCTGTGAGCTGAGAAACAAATCTGATGAACAAAATAGTGGGCTCGCCCACCTCCTCCACTCTAGAAAAACCCTCCATCAGATGATTCTCAGCCAGATCAACTGGTAGGCAACGTTTTTTTAACCACTGAGAAACTAAACTAATTCTATTTTAAAAGACATTGTGAGTAACCCTTACAGGACCCAGTACAGAGGTGAAGTTGCTATAACTTATAACTCATCCAGACACAATCCAAGTGGTCAGTTCTCAGGGAACTCTCTTCTGATGGGTCCATCATTGTTGATATCTGGTTTAGTTTGTGCCCACTAAAGACCTCCATGAAAGACTGGTGTTAGTCATGACTATTGATCTAGTCCTTGGCTGACTATTAAATTGGCCACTTGTCTTTTCTAGAACATCAGACGATGGAAGCAGGCTCTCAATTATTTATTGTTTTGCTTTTTGGCTTCCCTTCCTGTGCTAAGAATATGGTCTTTAATAAATGAACCTTAAATTACTTTTGTTTGTTTTTCCTGTGTGACAGACTTTCAGATACTGTGTTAGTTTATTTGCTTTGACATTCTTATTGCATCCTTTTTATCTTGATTTATTAATAGCTTATGAAATATGCATGATGCAGAAAAAATAGACTCAAGTGACAATTACTGAATGAAATTCATGATTTATGCCTTATTCCCAAGGCTGGAACAAGGATATTTGTAAGAGTATTTAAAGCTCCAGAAAGAGGAATATACAGGACAGCTGGGTATATACAGTCGATGTATATACTGCACAGGGCTAGTTCATCTTTATAAGCAGTTAAAGCTTGCTTTGTGGCCTCAGTTGAAGACTATGGCATAAAGTGCTACAGCATCTAAGAATTGCTTGAATTCTGCTTGTAATATGCTACATTAATGTCTGTTCTCCTGACAGTAATAAACAAAATACCTTGTAACTGTCTTTATCAAGCTGCAAAGAGTGACCCTGGCTTTTAAAATTTAAGAGTCATCTAATTCACTTGAGTGAGAATATCCATCATGTATCCAGCATGGCTTTTGGCTATGTTTCACCAGATTTTTGTTGACGCTGTCCTGCTCCTTTCTTTGCAAGTAGTCCTATCAAAATCAACAATTTGGAGTGTCTAGGAACTAGCAATTCTGGTGCTTCAGAAATTACAGTTATTGTAGACCTTAGTACGAAAAAAAGTAAGCTAGCAGCAGAGGAATACAAGGAGAGAAGTGTTCACATATTTCAGATGTTTTTTCAAGCATTTGGATTGTAAAAAGTGAAAATAAAGTATGGAGTGTGCAGTTCCAGAAAAGTGCTCTACTGATCATAATCTCAAGGTCCTCCTAGGTCTACTTTGCAGTCATTTCGTTTCATTGTGTAAAATAAATGTAATTATCTTTTTTATGGTCTGATTTGATTTTTTAAGGGTAAGAAAGGCTAGATTGTTTGGTTGTTTTTTTTTTTAATTAACATTTAGAACAGGCAAGGAAGGGTGGATGAAAGTTGCATCTATTATCTGGATGGGTAAACAATAGTAAGTGCAGTCATTTCCTTGTTTGGTGCTCAACTGCAATGCACAGAAATCCCTTCATTGATTCAATTTTTCCAGAAGATTTAAAAGCAAGACAATAATTTGAAAATTTGTGGAAATGTGTAATATCTCAGGTTTGTGTTGCATTTCCCTGAAGGGAAGTGGAGAATTCAGAAATTAAGTAGCAATTAATATTTTCTTTGAGCCTGAACATTTTGGTTTTTTGAGATTTAAGGCAGATTCCCAGCTTAATATAGTGAATTGCATTAAAGAAAAGCATCCAGTGATGGTCTCTGCCCATATGATGCCTCCAAATAGGAAAATGTCTTTACAAAATAGTTATTTGGATGCCTAATTGAAAATATACTAATGATTTAAGTAGAATTGTTTCATACGTGTTTATTTTCATGTTTTTTTCTGACCTAAACTATATTGACAGCTTTATGTTTGGATTGCTGTGGTTTGGTTTGTACACTGATCCCTGCAGCAGACTGAGGGAATGGAGGTGCCAGCTGTGCTGTGCCCAGCACCCACCTGCCCTGGCAGCCAGGCCAGGAGTCATGGCTTATGTCCCTGCTCCTGATCCGTCTGCACAGTCAGTAGCCAGCACTGTATTTAGATAGCATTCTTGCCAACATATGGTTGAAATCCTTCTGCTCCAGGGGTGTTTGCTACCCACAGCCTAGCTTCCAAAGCTGTGGTAAGGATGAAGGATCCGCAGTTTGGATACTACACTGCATGTGCTAAATAATCTGCAGGAGTTTCCTGAAAAGATAATTCGTCCCTGTTCTATCATTCAGCCAAAGGGAAACATGCTGACTGCATGAGACAGGGTGGGGTTTTTTTTATGGGAGAATGAGTGTTGTTTCCATAAGAGTTACATATCCATATCCATTCCACTCCTAACATCATGTCTGGGAGTCAGAGTATATTATCAGGGTTCTGCAAGCTTTGTGCATTTAGATAGACATGTTATCCTACTAACTAGTGTATTTTTCTGAGTTACTGTTACCTTATAAACCTGTGTACTTATTGCTGATAAGAGGAAAATATTTCTGCTGATCTCAGTGCAGATCCTTTTTTCGCTTAACCATGACCACAATAAAATTTCAAGTGGTTCAGTGAAATTACAGGCTTGTGTTAAAGTTAGGATACAGATACATGATCCAAAACAGTCACATGATTGATTAAGCAAACTTTGAGTTTTAAACCATCATAGGGAAAGCTACAAATACTTTTTTTTGCTTTGTCATGTAACCAAAAACAACCTCGAGGAAAGATGTTTAAATTAGCAAGTCTGCTGTTTGCTGCTAAGCAAAACTTCCATGTCAGTGAGAAATTTTGCGACCAGTGAAGCTTTGATATTTGTTACAATTCTAGTGTGTGGTATTAGAACTACACACAATGCTCTCTGTCATACTAGATGAACGAGCTTGAATCTTAATTGTAGCTAAAAAGGCAATGATAAGGTGAACTAAAAGGAAATGCCAGTGGTCATGCCTGTATGTGCGAAGCTAATACGTGATACTAAGTACTGCGTATAATTTCCTGGGATGCATTTCACAATTACCTGTCTGCAGGGACATCAGAAGCAGCTGGAGCAGCAAAGTGAAGTAATGATGATAGGTGTAAAAATACACCACTCTGATTTTCAGATATAACATATATTAATATTATCTTTGTCATGCTTTCCTCCTTCAACTGAGAATTGTATTTTTGTATTATGTATAACTTTAGGTTTTTGTTCGTTTTAGACAAGCTCTATATGGGACCAGGGCAACTGTACCAGGATCTGCAGAACCTTTTACATGACTTAAATGTACTTGGTCAAATTAGTCAATTAATAAGCAGCCTTAAAGGAAACTATCAGGTAATAAACAAATCTGGATTTATTTTTCTACTCTGTTCCTGTTGTAAAATAGCATAATTATCTCCCCATAGGGTCTGTGCAAGACATTCTTTAATTCTCTCTCCAAAGAGTGGAATAATGTTTACCTCTGGTAATACATTTACTGTTAACTGTTTAGCATTATAAATAGATTACAGCTGTCCTTTTAGTTTTGTTTTTCTTTATTGTTTTTAAGTGTAGGTGGATACTACAAGTGTCTGCATTTGTTCAGTAGCTGATAAGCTTATATGGAAACAGAATTACATTTTGATGTTAAGAAATTGGATTCTTGCTGTTAGACAACGTGGTAGGAGGATGGTTATTTGGTAGAAGCTCTTGATGCTCATCCAAGCTCATAATTCTGGCTTTTGGGGGAAAATGTGCTTAAAACTGAGTGTAAATCACAAAAATATAAACAGATTTTCAGGGGAATTTTGAAAGTATTTTGCTTTGGCTTTGTTCACATCGCTTTGATTTAGCATGTATTCTGGCAAACAAGTATGGTACTTAACACCAATTTTCAGAATGAGTTGTCCACAATCTTGAGATTTAAAAAAAAATGCTTTTTTGCCTGTTGTTTTGTAAGTTTTATGTATGCTTACACACAATTTTTAACTCCTACCTGCCACCACAGGTTATAAATACATATGTGTGTATGAATATATGAAAGCTGAGTTTCTCTTGGAATATCTTGGCTTCAGAGTCAAGGCATTAAATAAGACATAGTACTTTGTAAAAATACGTTCTCTGAAGGAAGTTTATGGAAACAGTCCTTTTGGACAAAGCTTCACAAGTATTTGAAGGTGAATTCATCTCCATAATTGGAAATATGTATAGCACAGGTATCATAAGACATGCACCCTTAACATATACAAAACGCTTCTGCCTGTACTTCCAGTCAGAGCCAACTATGTTTTGAAAACTTAAAATTCAGTCCATGTTCTCAGGTAGAGGTGTGTATGATAATTAGAAGGACAAGTTGAGGAATGAGGTCAACTTCTCTATTTTTGAGAAACATTTACATTTTCATAAAATTCTGACTCTGAAACGTGTGTACTTCTGTGTGCTTGTTAGTCTTGATGCTTTAAGTGTCACTCAGGTGCAATTTTAGCCTCTGTGACAGTACACTCAGCTTGCATAGATCATTGTTTCAGCAGCTTAAACAGATATTTAGACCATGCAAAAAGCTTTCAATGATGGTCTGTAAATATTTTGGCTCAAAGATGTGAACAAAAACATATTGTCAGTATGATTTGTTGAGGTTTTCATGAGATTTTCTTTAGAAGCAGTATTTGTGGATTCTGGAATAAAGTAAAAGGCTTCTGGGTACACTTGATGCAAATTGACATTTTTTTAAATCTGGCAAATGCTTGGGAATATCATTGTGTATCATCAAACTCTGAGCAATGTGAGATTAAATTATCAGATAAAATATATTAGCAAAGGTTTTACAGATATTTTTGAAATGTATTTGCAAATATGGCTAAATTATCCATGATTAAAATGTGGACTAATTCAGGCCCAGGTCCCAGGAATTTTGTTATATGTAGACATCACCTTAGCTAACCTGTTGAAAATAGACTAGTAGGCTGGTGTTGAATCTTAGCTTTTTTAATTTTTCAGAACTTAAACCAATCTGTAGCCCATGACTGGACCTCAGGTTTGCAAAAACTGATTTTGAAAAAAGAAGATGAAATCAGAGCAGCAGATCGCTGCAGAATTCAGCTGCAACTCCCAGGAAAACAGGACAAGTCAGTAGTAATCTTGATTACGAAGCTTTCTTAGTGGGCTTATGTATTAGGCATAAGTGTACCAGGGAGGATTTGGGAACCTGTAGCTCTTCCCTCTCTTCTGTCTCTGTGGTTAGACCCTGACTTTCGCTCTTATGCCATAATGCTGGGAGATTCAATGTTCCACAGAAGTGCTGTAGTTTTTCTCCCGTTCCACTATCCATCATTCCAGATGCAAGAAGCAAAAGACAAACTGTGGCAGTAGCAGTTAATAGGGAGCAGCCACTTTTGTATTCCTTTGCCGGGAGGGTGTTCCTCTCATACCATTTCACGTGAAGTGTATGAAAATGGATGTATGGCATGTCAGAGCCTGCATGCTTATCTCAGAACTGTCTTCATCTAAGTGTTGAAAATAATGAAATTTCATCATGCTCAACATTTCTGGGCTTGGCTGTATCTCATACTCAAGGCATTTGTAGTGACTCTTTTTTTTTTTCCTTGATTGCAGGTCTGGGCGGCCAACTTTCTTTACAGCTGTGTTCAATACATTTACCCCTGCCATCAAACAGTCTTGGATCAACAATTTACAAATGGCTAAACTGGCCCTTGGTAATTCTTAGTTACTCAAATTTCCTGTTAAGTTAAAATAGCTCTCAATGTAGAGTCTAATTTTTATTTTTTAGAGAATTATTTTTTTGTGAAAATTTGTCTGCAGATGTTTAAAAATGCAGTACAGTAAATGGTAGTGATTGTGTATCACTATAAAATAATAACATTATAGATAAGATGCGGATTCATTATGAAGGAATATATTTTACACAGTATTTTAATGAAGTCTGGTAATCATTACAAATTGTTAGATCTAAATCAAGAATGAGATACATGACAGGACAGACAGGCAAGGAAATTATTTGATTATAAGCTTATTTCTTTGGATCTTACAAACTTTTTATAATTTGAACTTCAGGTTCAAATTTCTTAGTTTTAGCTCAGAATTATTGTAGCTAAGAAATGTCAGTGAAGGCTGTTAGGTTTATTTGTTTAGCTTTCTAAGTCTGAAATAAACTTGTGGGTGTAGTTTAAGTTCAAAATTTCTATAGTTGGATATGTAAAACTCAGCTTTTTGTGAAGGAGTTGGGTTTTGGTTCAGTTTTGAGTGTTTGGGGTTTTTTTGACATAACACTGTTTTTCACTGGAGGGATTATCACCAACAAACCTGATCAAAGTGGAAGCAATAAAGAATGTACTATCCTGTGATGTTACTGGTCTCCTGTGTTTGCACAGGGATATAGGTTTCCGATGATACCTGGGATTTTGAATGCCAGAGTTGAGAAACATTAACTTGCTACAAAGCAAGTTTCACCAGCACATCATCAAAATAGAGTGCCTTTATGATGTCTCAGTGAAGGCAGGCAAAATAACAAAAAAGAAGAGAGAATGGATGTCTCCATCATTCCAGGAGAAAGATCCTTACAATTAGGATAAGCAGTAGGCAGGAGTTACAGAATATTCTGAGTTTGAAGGGACCCAGAAGGATCATCAAGTCCAGCTCTTAAGTGGATGGCCCATACAGAGATCAAACCCACAACCTTGCTGTTCTTAGCAGCATGCTAACTGGTAGTGATGTTACTTACACAGGCAGGGAAATGCTGTTTGCCAAAGAGATTTCCTAGAGTCTGAGGAGAGGTTTGATATGCATTTTCCATTTTTGATAACCAGTTGATAAGATCATAAAAAGACTACCCTTGTCAGTTTGCTAATATAAGGTGGGCTTTTAATCTACTCAGTGGAATTTTTACTCATAGTTTTATGTTGTCATTTATGCATATATAGCATAAGAACAGCCTGATCAGAACTGATTGGTCCTAACAGAATTCTTCTCTGTTCCTGTAGAGGTGTAAATGATTATTTAGTGAAAGTATTGTGGGATGTTTGTTGTTTGTTCTTCCTATTGCAGTGGAGGATAACCTGTTAGGTTGGTTCTGTGTTGAAGATGATGGGAATCAAATCAAAAAAGAGAAACATCCTCTCCTTGTTAGACATATGCCAGTGATGATGGCCAAGCAACAGGAGTTTAAGGTGAACAGTATTTTTATATGCTATTAAAATTGAGGGTTTTGTGTGATATAATTGCTAAAGAATACCATATAGTAAATATTGGTTCACATCTATTAGTTCTCCTGAGTTACTACCTTGGTGTAAGACCACTAGCATTGACGGTTCAAGAGGGTCACAGGAATGCAAAATGCTGCAAGCTTTTTGAGGCACTGGGGACCATTGTGTCTACTTTTATATAGTGACATTAATTTTCAGATGTAAGCTCATCACTCCGTGTAAATAGAACTGCTGGGATTTTTTAATTCACCTTGAGGTTTCCAAGTGTGTGTTTGGGGCTTGGAAGTAACTTTAAGTTTACAAAGCGCAGGAGTCTAATCTCCACGATCCCTGTCCTTTACTGGTGTAACTAAGTTGAATTCTCCTCAAATTTCTGATTTTCATTAATGCACAGAGAACAGTAGTTTTAAAATAATTTTTGAAGTTATGTTTTATGAGATCTTGTATAAAATATAGTTCTGTTCTGAAAAATTTTACAGAAATTGTCTGAATAGTTCATTTCCTAAAGTAACAGGTCAGTTTGAAATCATATTGACCACTGGCTTTAATGAGGAACACAAGTACAGCATGTCCAGACCAGCAGGTGGAAGGGATGGGTGCTGAATACTATTTTTTTCTGTGCATCGACAGGATTTCTTGTTGACCATCAGACAGGTATTAGGCTTGTGCAAAAACACTACTAGAAATAAAATTGCGTATGTATGGCCAGAATCCCAATGTTAGATTACAGTAATTGCATGGGCACTGCTTAAAGAGGGAAGTCTGCAGGCCCTCATTGTAGGATAGCCCACACAGGAGGGAAGTGCAGCTGGCAGCTTCACTCCAAGTCTGAGTATATGGGCCTGGATGTTGGGGGAAAATAATTGCCAATTGGAAATGCAGTTGAAAAGTATAATAGTGTTCAGACAAGACATTCCTATCATACTGGTTTTCAGAGCAGGGCTATGGTTTACAGTAGCCAAAGTTTACTGAAACCCTGATTTCCCACATAACGATAGTCTTTCTTGTTTTATTTAAACAGTTAGCTTTTTCTAAATTGAATACTTTCTAAAGTCACCACTGCTGAAACAACAAGCTGTGTTGTTGTTTTTTTTTTTTTGGTTTTTTTTTTTCAGAAACCTAAAATGCGTGTGTTTCCTTAGAGCTTAGGCATTTCTAAGTCCTGAAGATCCGTGCCAGGAGCTGTGAAAGCAGTGAAGGCCCAGGCTCAACTTCTGTATTCAAGTTAGAACAGGATCTTAATTTTGAAAGGAAGGGGAAGTCTGTTGCCTGTACAGTTGGGTGATGGTCTTTGTCTTGGTATCTCAGAAGAGTACAGTGTGTGACAGTGTTTGCCTGAGCTCTGGGTCAACTTTGCCAGTTTTGCACCTCCTAAGGATAATGTGGGTGTGAGCCCAGCTGTCAGGCCTCATTCTCCCAAGTCCTCAATATTACTAGAAAATACAATTTAAGTATTATTGGTGGTTTTATGCAGCCTCAGTTGCAGTTTGGGTGTCAGTCCATGGCTTGGGGTAGGAAGAGATCCTTTGCTTGGCTAATCCCTTTTGGTCACGCTCTGAATGTTGCTCAGGCTGCCCAGTGGTGTGAGGAGCCTGTAAGAACTTCTCCCATCAGAGCAAGTTCACAGCCCAGGCTTCTGCTAAGATTGAGAGTTAAACTACCAGGGTTTAACTCTCAAAAAGTATCATCAGTTTTGACTAGGATGCAAAGTGACACAGAGATGTAATAAGCAGCCTGGGAAATATCCAGTATGCAGGTTGTCTTGTTTTTCAGCAGTGATGTATTTTATTGTCACAGCTACTGTAAATCACCACTATGAGTGGATAGCTTCAACATGGGTTAAATGAGACATACTAAGACTGGCATGGATAACTATCTTTTTTTCTTTTTTTTGTTCCTCATCTATCTATTTCAATCTTATATCTGTTTAGTGAATTGTTTTGGTGAAAAATAACATTGTTTTTACTAAGGCTAATGACTTGGTAATGCCTGTTGACTTCAGGGAGATTGGTAAAATTCTTTGCACTTTGGAAAATTGAGTAAACTTGGAATTTACAACTCTAACTTCTGCCTGCTTGTTTCTAGTTGTTTCTAGTACTGCAATACAATCGCAATGGCATCGATGTCTGAGGTGTGAGCATTAGTGTAAATTATAGAGAACCTTGTCTAAACATGTAATATCACACCTTGACAGAAACCTTTTTATTCTCTACACAGTTAGAATTTCTTTTATATATTTTGAATTGCTTACATAAGCTTTAGGGAAATCTGCCAACGGATATTAAGGAAATTAGAAATCCATGACTGGCCATAAAAATGTCGTTTTCAGATCCGTGATGCTTGAATGATCTTTAGAGTTGGGATGGGCTTAAATACAGATCTTGAGTCTGGTGCAGCTTTCAGTTGTTTCCTAAATGGCCTGCATGATGAAATAATGAATATAGTTATTAATTTACTGACACTAACATGATGACATGAGGTTGGGATGGAGTAGGGGTATTATGGATGATAACATTAGCATTCAAAATGAGTAAAGCGCCTGGAGAAATAATTTGAAAGGTAAAGAAAAAAAAGCAAAAGGGATGACAGTCAGCAGGACACATACATGGTATGCTTAGGGAGAAATTAAGAGCTTCACAAGTACAGATTGAAGAGATGGTTGAGTATACGGTCTGTTAAAGTCATTTGAATAGACCAGCAAGCTAAGGATTGGTTAGGAATGTAATATTGTTACAAAGAGCAAACACTCAGTGAATGTAATGTGTAGAAACAGGCTTCAGAAGAAGTTACCATGGTGTAGTGCTATGAACAGCTCTGCTAGAGTGGCAGGTTCAGATGAGAAAGTTCTGTGCTCCCAGATACCTACTGGAGAGATTCCAGTTCAAGAAGTGTTGATAATAATTTAATTTATTAATTGATTAAGTAATAAGGTTAATTTAGCCTAATGAAGAAGAGTCTCAGGCAGGATCATGACATGCATGAGCCTTATGTGTAGAAGGACATTGCAGAAAAAGAAGCACGTGCTGGCTGAGATGAGAGGTAACAGGCTAATGATTACAGCAAGGATGGCATTAGGTTGGGTATTTGGAAAAGCTGAATAAAAGTCATGAAGCATTTGAGCAGATCAGCTGGAGAGTTTGTAGTCTTTGGCTCTGATTGTCTGTAAGAGTAGATAAGGAATGTGTCGGGAACAATACCAGTGCAGCTGACCCTGCCCATGGGAAGCTGAAGGGACTAAAGTGACTCCTTGCCTTTTGGGATTCTTTGATATCCTTAAACATTTTAGTTAATTGCAAAATAAAATAGGCAGAAACAGGCATATCTTTCTAATGTGGTAAGGGCTCTCTTTTCCTCTCTTTGAAGATTGAATGTGCTGCTTATAATCCGGAGCCATACCTCTCTGGAGAAACAGAATCAGATTCCTGTGCTATGGAACATGGTTTTCTCTGGGTAAGTGTAATCTTCAAAAGCTGAAAGGTTGTCTCCTGTTTCTCTCCATTGTTTTTTGTGACTCTCAGCAACATATAGATCTGAAAAAAAAATTAGGTTGTTTTTTTTTTCTTGTTTGTTTCAAGATAGACTTCTGTAAAGGATAGGTAGTATTTTGTCCATGTGATCTTGCTGTTCTCAGTAGGGGCTCAGTTACATGTGTGTGATTTGTTAGTGCAGCACAGAACAAATTCCAGGGAGCTGAGCACATTCAGAAGGGAGTTAAGTGCTAATTTATAACAAAGGCTGCTAAAATCCATATGAGCTCACTTTGTCCTACTGTCTGTTTTCATATTTTAAGAATATTTTAGCCATAAATAATATGTTTAAATCTGTACATAGGAAAAAACTACTCTGGCTTATTGTTAAGACCCCAAATATGGACATATTCCAGCAGACAAATGATGTAGCCAATATGGTTTTGGTTTTGTTTTTTGTTTTTTTTTAAAAAAGCAAGCTAATGATTTCAGGAGCTTTTCTTGTTACTTTAGTTCTGAAATTTTAAGGGATTCCTTGTGAATTAAAATTAAACATTAGAAATAGCTTTTGTCACTGGTCTTTGTCAAGGTGACCTGTATTATTTGTTTTTGCCAGTTGTAAATGTATGCCAATTAAAAATTTCTATAAAATAGCCTTTCTTTTTTTTTGTCCTGTATTTTTTCATTTCATACATGAAGAGTTACTATATAGAAACATTTACTGCTGCTTGGGTAGTTTTTGTTTTGTTTACTTCTCTCTGATCCCTAAATTGTACAGATTTGTGTACACATTAATGATACTTAGTTCTGGATCAGAGAGAAATTTAGGATCCTGTAACAGCAAGGTTGCAAAAGGCATTATATTATTAATCCCTCTTCCTGTTGGCGCATAGCATTTCTTTGTAGTCCTTTTACTGTGCGAAGGACAGGCCTCAGCTGTATTACCTGTTTTTAAGAGAACCTGAGGTAACTTGAAACACCTGTTATTAAAATAATATATTACACAAATGCTCATAGTAATTTCATTACATAAAGTGTATACTTTTGAGTCAGACATCAGAATAGACCA
Organism: Xenops minutus; assembly: GCA_035221455.1. NCBI lineage: Eukaryota > Metazoa > Chordata > Aves > Passeriformes > Furnariidae > Xenops > Xenops minutus. Next base: position 95,719,945 of record JAWWEE010000105.1, on the reverse strand, counting down.
TAATAGTATTCCTACTTTCAAAAAATATAGAACTGGTTTGTGAGTTTACAAGGCAATTTTGTGTATGTAATGCTTTGGGATCTCTGTATTTGTGGTGAATTATTTTCTTCTGTCTTAATGCATGAAAATTAATATTCACACATATAATTTGAGATGCACTCTTCAGTTAACATTGCAGCCATTCCTTCTTGTAAATGCTGACCTTCCTGGATATAGGTATCAGTCTTGGTATATTTTTATTTTCCTTTTTCCAATTCAGATTGGCAGTTGTACTAATCAGATGGGCCAGATTGCAATAGTCTCATTTCAAAGCTCCAGCCCCAAGGTTATTGAGTGCTTCAATGTGGAATCACGGATTCTCTGCATGGTCTACATACCAGAGGAGGAGAAGCTGAAAGAGCAAAACAAAGCTTTAGACTCTGAAAATGTTCTTGCAAAAACTTCTCATGTGCCTACTATTTGCCTTGGCATGGAAGAAGGAAGGTGATTCTTGGTTTTGGTGTAATGTGTATGACTTATTAATTAGGTTTACTATTCTATAGCAAAATTGTGCAATATGCTTCACAGATATAGTTAGTATCACAGAATATTCAGAGTTGGAAGGGACACAAGAGTCATGAAGTCTAATTCTTATGTGACTGACCCATGTGGGGATTGAACCCACAACTCTGCTGTTATTCACACCATGCTTTAACCAGCTGAGCTAATCTCATGGTCACTTCCAGGAAAAGGTTTACTTTTTTAAGAAGTATCCATGTGTTATCCCATTGACCTCAATGTATGCTTTCCACTTAAATCAAGGAGAAAATACACTCTACACTATTTTAAAATATACCATGTAGTATTTGAAATTAAAGCAATGCATCTCTTTGATGAAAGAGGGTTAATTCAGCATACCTCATACCTGAAAATTATAAATATTACTTTTGTAATGCTACAACATAATCTTCAGGTATGGGAAAATTTTCAGAACGGCAAAGAGGAATCCATTAAACTTCTACGCTGTGATATTATGCTGGATTTGTCATGTGAATAAATAATACTGCTGTTCAATATGGACATTAATTATTTTACTCTGTTTGAACTGATGGCCTACTGACTCATCACTTGATTTACATTAAAGAACAAGGCTACATTTTCTAAAATTATAGGCCAGTAACTAAATAGATCTGGTTATAATTAATGAGGGCTTAAGTGTGTAACTGCATGTTAGGTGTTTCTAACCAGTATAAATGAAGAAGAACAAAATTCTTCAAGAAAAACGCGATGTTTTCAGAAATGAGTGAATTAATTCCAGATTTAACAATATTCCTAACATCCCCATGGTAATAATCAGTGGGAATGATGTAAATTTTAAGTATAATTGACATCTGGTAGTGAGTTAGTTTTTCTTTTCCCTAGTTCTCCAGGTAATACTTTTTTTTTTTTTTTTAAATTATTTAAAGTTTTGGGTAAGACTCATAATGAGAACAGAATTTTCATTATGTCTCTTTGTTGAATAAATGTTTCTCCAGACAAGATAATATGAAAGTGTTGTCATATGTCAATGTTCAGTAATTGCAAATTATCTACGTAGAAATTCTGGAGTGTCAGGAATTGAAGGAGAAAATCTTTTTCCTCCAGTATTTTATTCTAAGCCTCTCTTCTACATATTATGATAAGAACTATGTAAAGCATAATTTCACAAGTCTGTTTTTTCTTGCTTCTTTTTATAGCATTTCTATTTACAAAAGTTGCCAAGGCTCAAAGAAAATTCGACTTCAACACTTCTTCACTCCTGAAAAATCAACTGTTATGAGCTTAACATATAGATCACAATACTTGTTTGCTGGCTTGGTAAATGGAAACATCTCAATCTACACAAAAGCAGAAGGTAATGTAGTGGTATGATTTGATAGCATCCTGAGGAACTCATATGTTAGTGTGTTTTGGCAGAAGTACTTTTCCACTATTATATTTTCCGCAAATTCTTTGTAAAACTGCTGAACTAAGGTTACTGCACTTTCCGGTACATCGGAAGAGACTTGTTTTCTCTTTTTGAAGGATAGTAAGAACTTTGATACTGTTCCCACTTTCACCATACATGCATATGAAAACTGATTTTTTCCCCTTTGCTTAAACCTTGAGGTCTTCAATGTTGCAAGAGTCGAGAAGTTTATGCACTAACAGGCAGTATACTGTATTTTACACAGTACAATGCTAATTCTATTCAACTACCCAGTATCAGTGTTTATGAAAGACAAGAATTTCCTATTGGTAGAGATTTCTGTATATCTAATTTAGAAGGACAACCTCATTTTTACTGTACAGATAGGATAAGGTTTTCCTGTGCATGCAGTTCATGTATTTCACAGTAGGACTCCTTTTTCTATTAACATCACAGTTGGTTAGCTAAATAATTGGCTAAAATAATTTGAATAAAGGAGAATACACGTAATTCTTCTGAACAAGAACTGTCTTCTCCAGAACTGGTTCAGGTGCTTGTCTGGATACTCCAGTACATCTCACTAATTTTCCTGCAGTAGTGCATACATATCTTGTTAATTCAGTTCAAAGTCAGCAAGTCTTTGCTCAAAATTTGAAACCTGAGTTTTTAAGTGAGGTGTTAGCATAGAGACTCGTAACTTTGCAAAGTGCAGAGCCAGCAGAGATGTGGTCTGCCTTATTTTTGTGAGCTGCATAATTATGGTTGTCATGCTTCTCTGATGAGGTGGGCCCTGTAAACAGTCCAGCTGCATTTGAGTGGCACTGTACCTTGGCTCATAAATCCCACCAGTGTCAAAATGAGGAATGAAGCTCAGCATCTGGAGTCTTGGAACAAATTACATGTCCACTGTTAGATTATATTAAGACTTTGCTTGGAAAAGGTACAAGGTGCCTTCTTTTTTTTTTTTTTCCAAAGCAACAAAGAATCTGGAAAAAAGTTTTGGGAAAGAGACTTCTTTTGTCCAGTTGTCATCTTCAGTCCAGTAATTTTCCTGTTGAGCTGTTTTCTCTGATCAGAATCCAGACATTAGATTTCAATTCCCTTTAAGAAAAAAACAAATTACCACTGATGAGCAATTTTTTCTTTGTTTTCGAGGCACAAGAGTGAGGTCTTGATTCTAGTCTCCTAACACTCTTGGTGTTTCAGTTTCTGTATGTACCTGGGAGAGGTATTAAAGTGAATGTGTCATCTTCTCAAAGGGATTAGTGTATTTAAGCTGTTTTAAGGCTGCAATTGCTGTCACTCAACTTCTTCCAGAAAAGACCACTTTGAAAACACAATTGACATCCTTGGCAATGTAGTTAAGAAAGGATGCATGAGTTGCCCATCGATTACAGAGAATGTTAAGGATGGGGCAGAGCTGTTAACTGGACTGAATTACATTATGAGCTGGAGGTTCTTGCACTGACCAGGATTACAGCATCCCCTGTTTATTTTATGTTTTCTGAAGACAATGGTTTTGTATAGCTAGATATTAATAGAGTCAGAGTCTAGACCAGGATTGCTGAAACTTTGAGATGGGAAATAATCATATTTTTCTGACTCATCTTGTGATTCCTTTCCTTACATCTTGGTGTTTTATTTCAGTTCTCCATACCCTATGGAAGTTGTGGAATTCAGCTGTTCCCATGTTAGCATCCCTCTTCCGTATAGTTGGCTGCTGTGGTTATGTGAGGCAGTCAGCCCTGGAGGAGTGTTTTTATGAGCACTGACCTATTTTACCAAACAAAGGAATCCAAGCAGTGAAATGAGAGGGAGGGGGAATGCAGCCTCTGAAGAGCTTTGTGCAGTTCATCAGGGTTGCCTTCTGTTCTATGTAAGGGGGTTACATTCCAGCTATGTACTTCAGCTTGGGTTTTGGTCTGTCATCATTAAGGAGATTAAGGAAAGACTTAAAGCAAATGTGAAATATATCAGTGTGTTACCATACATCTTGATTTGAAGCCTGAGGACAAATGCTATGAGATGCAGAGATAAAGTGGTTGTGCAGCCTGTTATGGAACTCCATGAATGAAAAAGAATAGTCTTTCTTCTAGGATAAAAATCTACTTCACAGTTTCTGATAGAGTTCTGATCCTTTTCTCTTCCTCACTGGGTAATAAGTGTGGTGGATCAGTTCAGTCACTGAAACTCAAATGCCTTGTTGTATGTAGTCAGACCCATAACTTTTCTTATTTGGTTTTCAGTACCGAAATAGCTCTGTTTGCTCCTGTTTTTTTCAGATGGCTCAATACATGTAAATATCCAGCTTGCTTACAAACAGCAAGTGCTCTCTTCTCTCTCTTCAGTAGAGAGCTTTGTCAGATTGACAGAATCCAGAAAGATCTCTGGCTGTAGAAAGTCTTGTCTTGAAGTAATGTAAAATGAAAACTGAGAAGTATGTACAAGTAAACTGAGGAACAGGTGCCATATTAGTGGGAGAGTTGGAAGTGCACAGTGAGACACTTCCGTATCTGTGTATTTTCACATATGTGGTAAAAAGTACTTAAGCCTTACTATTTGAACATAAATTGAAAGCAAAGTCAGTGAGGTTCTGATATGGTAAAATCTACTCAGCTCTTAAATTTGAGCTAACATAGTGACCTGTGAAAAAGTCACAGAAAACTAGGATATAGGGCAGCTAATATGTTAATCCTAAAAATAATCATCAATTACCATCAATAATCCTTAATTTCATGTGGGTGAGAAGACTAATTTGGGGACCTGTGAAATAGCTAATGCATTAAATACTGTTGTATATAGGCATGGGAGTGCTGCAGATTGCAAAACTTCTGACGCCTCATCTGTTGGGAATTTGTTTTATAGGGGAATGAACTTTTGCACAATGATCAATCTGGAAAATTCTGCATTTAGTGTTTGCCTTGAGCTTAATTATTAGGAATATTTCCAGACAAAGCACTACTAGAAGAGGGTAAGGAAAAGTACATTGTATTGTCTTTGTTTAAAAAAAACAAACAAAACCCCTCTGTGATGCTTGCAGACAGCCCAGCAGATGCGTTTTCTGAGTGATGTAATAGCAAAAAAGGTCAGTGTATGTTTGACTTCCATTCACAAAAGTATCTTAGGAAAGGGAAAACACAATCTTTTTATAATATAGGTGTATTGTTCCTGATATACTGTACTCAGTTCCAGCCACTTCCTTTCTTCAAGGCATTGATATACATTTCCTTTCCATAAAGTCTTTTAAAGAGTATGGTGAGAAACAGAAAAAAAAAAAAGGAAATAAAACCTCAGAATTATTTTGTCAAAGAGTACAAGAATTAATATATTAGTGTTTTCAGAATGAGTTTACTTAGGATGAGAGAACAGATATATAAAGCAGACATGCTGCTTTGACTGCACCAGCACATGATTGGTGTGTGTAGCTTCTTACTTGTATGTACAGCACACACAGTGATACCCTGCATGCTCACTCACAGAATTAAATTCACAGCATTGGGCATGTTTGGTGATCCACCTCTCTGCAGGTGCCATCTGAACATCAGGAAACATGTTGTTGAGTCTCCATCCTTGGAGATATTCAAAGCCACCAGGACACTGTTTGGGTCAGCCAGCATGAGATGAGTCAGCTTGCCTTCCAACCTCAGCCGTTCTGTGACACTCTGAGTAGAGAAATGTCCAAAGAAACCTGTAAGAAATTGAAACAAGGCATTTCTTAACATCATCTTACTTCCAGATGCCACTGAACTAGAGAAGTGCCACTTGTATTTCACAGAGCAAAGCTTGTAGCTATGGTGAGTTTCTCAAGCTGAGGATGAGTCATGCTTCATTGTTTTTAAAACAGGCTAGGAGAAATAGGACATAGAATTTCTCATATAGTATCTTCATATCTTCAGTAGGTTCTCAGTTGAAGAGACCTCTATTTTATCAAATGGCAATACGTAAACTTTTGCACTGTTGCCTCCCATCCAGGCTTTAACTCTTCTTTTTTTTCCAAGAGCAGCTCAGCTTTAACATGGAGGAGGGATGCCAGTCTTGCCATTGCCACTCCAAGTGTCTGTCACCTGGGTGGCTAAAGGTCTCTTCTGGAAGCCTGAAAATACTGATGAGAGTCATATTTTGCATTAGAAAGAACTGAGTCCACACACCCATAAGAGGAAACCTCTTGAATGTTTTAACAAAAGCTGTATCTTCTAGTAGGTTCTTGTGGAGCCTGTTCCTGTAAGTGTATGCTGATAGGGTCTGGCCCTGAGATTTATGAAAAGGAGAAAGGCTTAACTTTGAGGATTGCAATCAAATGTGAAACAACAGCTGAGACAATTCTGGCCATGCACAGAAGAGAAGTTTATATTCTTCAGAGGGACTTCACTAGTAAAAATTTAGAGATCTTTGAAGTTGGTCAGAAGTTTTGATGACTTACCTGTACAGAGGCCTGGTGACACTAATCAATGAGCATTTTCAGAGGATTAATAACATGGAAAATTATCAAAACCAAAAGGAAGGATAAGAGTAAGGGCAAACAGTTACAACCAGTGAAGGAGTAGCAAGTCAGTTCACTGGAAAGATACCTTGATTGATTTGGTTAGATACTTTTGTCCTTTGACAAACTGAGGAAAGGATAAATATGTGGAATGTAAAGCATTGTTGTCAAAGTCAGAGCTTGAGTGGATCCATGTCCTGCTCCAGCTTGTCTGAAGAGTGCATTTCTGGCATGTGATTGCCACTTAAAGTAGACGTTGTGGGAGGTATTGCTATGAAAAGTAAGTAGTGCCATTAAGCTATTAGGGACAGGACTAGAACAGTGATACTGAAAAAGAAATAAATACTATTTTCTTGACTGCATTTAACTGTTAGCATTATCATGTAATAGTCATTACCAGAAATACATTGACATTGCTGCCACTCTTACTTATATACCTCATGCTGGGACATCCAGCACTACCCCCTCTATAACTTTAGGTAGAGTTCTATCAGCTATTAGCATGAAAAATTTGATACATCTGTGGAAAAAAATGATTATGCCTGCATAGCATAGGGCATTCCTAGTTTATATGTTATTTAGAAGAGTAGACCTGACTCATCTTATTCCCCAGTGATAAGGAATGTGCTAAACTTTTTACTTCTCTAGCTACCATTTTACTCCTCCACAGTGCTGGTTTATGTTCCATGTGATGGAAAAAAATATTTGTGCTCCACTGCACTAATTAACCAAGAACTGCTGTTCCCAGGGCTGTGTTGGCAACTCTCTTGAAATCATCAATAGCACTGCTAAGCAAGAAAGGAAGCTGTCAACAAAAAAGCATGTTTGGTTCAGCTCCACTGAAAAGCATGAGGGAAGGGAAAACTACTACAAACTTTGAAAAGACTTTCTAAGGAAGTAAGCTGTATGTTAGTAAGTTATCTCATATAAAGACTTGATCTTGCCGACTAGTTATAATTATTAAAAGTACTAAATATTAAGAAATTAATTATAAATTAAATAATAAGAAACTTACAAATTATTGTAAAATAGTATTACCTTCCTTCATTGGATTTTAAGGAAACAAACCACAGAAAGATAAAATAGCCAACATTCTGTCCTATAAAATGAACATTGTTTGAAAACTTCTCTTTGATTAAATTTGAGGAAATAAAACTTATTTTCCAAAATCCATAAAAATCAGAAGACTAATTACAAAATTAACTAATGGAAATGTTCTTATACATCACAGTCTTATAAATATTTTATGAATATGAGATACCTTACTTTGATGCAGCTAAACAGCCTGATAAAAGCACTGCAAGGTACCGTTAAACATTGGGATATAAACTATGGCACATAACTACTTGAGAAATATAACTTACAGAGAGTATTAAAAATAGTGGCATAAACACAGATCTATTAGTATAAAAACTGTCTAATTTCCAGAGGCCCCTAGATTAATGTCTATATTTCCCCTGTTCTCAGATTTTGTAGATGCATATTATTCCTGCAAGTAGCTGTACCTACAATTCATATAGATACTTATATTCTATTAAAGTAATGTTGTAACAGGCTGTCATATTAGCATTTAGTGTATCTATAGTAAGAGTCTTCACCTCCTTTGATAATGTCAGTTTAAGATGAGAGTCAAATAGAACTTGCAAACACAGTGTTGTTAGTACTTGCCTGGACTTTCCTCACAAAGCAGAAGGAAAACCACTCTTCTCCCACAGTTTCCTTTTTGTTACCACAAGTGTCAGGCTTTGGTTTTGTGTCTGCTCGGGGTGCAGTTACCTGATTTCCACAGACAGACTGGCCTCTAGTTAAAGGATATTGCATCTCATTTGCTTCTGTATGTTTACCTCATAGGTAGAGGAAAACGTTATTGTGTGTGGTTTTTCAGCATTCTAGAGACAATAGACTAAAATGGTGCTTATTTAGGAACAAAAGCAAGACATTGATAGAACAGAATTTTAAGATGAGCCAAACTTCTGTAGGCACTCCTGAAGATAATCTCCAGCCAGGTCTCCACGAGCCACACTATATATATCTCCACTGCTTGATTTCTTTTCCTTAATTCTTGCTTTTCAGAAAATAGTTTGCTGGGGTCCCTGCACTGCCATTGTCCTATTGTGTGCATTGAGATTTTGTTGGCATAAGTCGTATCTTTTTGTTAGGAAAAAATAAATTTATTCAGTCAGTAACTAACCAAGGGTTTTCTAGCATCAAACAGGGCTGTTCCTTTTTGCAAGTGCTGGGCCTAATTTTAAGTACATGGATAATGCCAGTTACTGGAACTACTTATATACATTTTGAATCTCCAGGTGTTTACACAAGTAGAATAGAGATCATGCTTCTTTTCACTTAGATTTGAGAAGGAGTGAGTGTTGGATCAGGCAGATAACATGTGACAGCCAGCATCAAACATGAAGTTTGTGCAGGCAGGTGTTGAATAGTGTCTACTGAAATCTGGAGGGAGAGGCAGGGAAGAGTATTATGTTTTCCTAAAAGTGTGATTTTGATAGTCTTAAACCAACTTGTGAACTAGACACAGGCTTGCCAAGTAATTTTGGGGATGGGTGATAAAATTCTTGGTCAGCAAAGTGAAGTCATGATCTTTCTTTTAGCCAGCAGCCTGTGGTTAAAGTACTTACACAAGTATGTCGGATTACCAGACTTAATCCCTTGCGTTGCTTGAGAGGATTTTTACCCTTGCTTCCCACTCAACAGATTTCCCTGGTTGGCACAAAACGAGAGAAGGAAGATGCACAGTTCTTAATTTCTCCTTCTGGTGTTGTTCCACTTTGTATAATTAATTAGTCATTCATTGAGGCAGGGAGAAGAACACTGCTGACCCATCCTTTAAATACTGCTCTAATTACCAGACTACAAAGTCTCCCCCTACCCTTTTTTCCGCTCATCTGTCTGAGATGCTGTCTGATCTGAAAGTTCCATGATTTTTTTCTGTACAATTATGTGTTGTTCAGTATGAAAATATAACTACAAAAGGAAAGATAGCTTTTTGCTCAGTGTATCTGCACTTTCCCCAAATTCACAGTCTTTATCCTGCAGAAAAGATAGGAAGAATGTACTAGATTTATGCTGAGTTTATCCCTAAAAAGGGTGCTACACACAGGATGCTGTTACAACTTCTGCAGTTAGCATCCCTTACACACACACATATGTGCAGCTTCACTCTCTGAAGGCTTTGCACTGACTATAGGGGGTGCAGCATTCATGAGGTATGGACAGGCTCCACTTTAGAATTTAATTTGAGGATAATGTGGCTGCTCGCAAATGAGAAAGTTTCCAGAAGTTTGTTTATTACTAATGATTTGTATGAGTCACAAAGAACACAGGGTGATTTTGACATTGCTGGGAGAGTTTGCAGGCTAATAACTGGAAGCGCTCTTCTCTATGCAAACTAAAATAATGAAAATTATTTTGACAGCCTGAAACTAAATGTCACTTTTACAAAGATGCTTTCAGAAGAGAGGCACATCCTGAGAATGACTCAGCAAAGGTTCTGTCATACAGATGACAGAAGGATTGAGAAGTACTCCAAAACTGAGGAGTTCTCATTACTGTTGCTGCTGTTATTGGTGAAGCAGGAAATTTTTTTTTTTTACCTGAGCAAATAATAAAAGATACACTTGCTTTCAGGAGGGAAAAGAAAAAACTGTAGTTAAGTGCTTGTCTGAAGATGTGTTTACCTTGGTCTCATCGATCAAAATTGAAGTGGTTACTGAGTTGAAACCAGTGTCAGTAGACTACTTTTCTGCAGCTTGTGCAGGAAGAAGGCTTTAAAGGGAGGAAATGGTCCTTTTTTAAAAATATATTTTATCTCGTGTAAAAAACCAGATACTTTAACAGATTTTATAGTATTAAGAAATAATGTATAGAAATGTGGTCTTTGAGACTTTATGTTCAATGAGCAGTTACAATATATAAACTAACATGAAGGCATTAAATTTATTATTGGCATATTTGGTCTGTCAATTTGTATGTATAAAAGATAGAGCTGCAACTGCTTCAAGAATCTTATGTTTATGGTCCTTAAATTTGGAGTAAATAATCTGTTACTCCTTGTTTCAAAGAGATGGCAAGTGAGAATGACCAGAGCAGGAAATAGTGGCCTGCCTTTCTTATTAGAAGCTCTCTCAGTAACTGATTTTGCCACATACACATGCATAATGTAATTTGGATCTGCTAAATGCAGTCCGACAAAACCACTTTGGGTTTTATAGTTAGGAGGAAAAGTAAGGAAGTGAAGATATAGCAAAAGACTAGGTTTTAATTTATTTTTTATTTTTTTTTAATTTCCTTCTTAAATGATGCATCTAGTAGAAGGAAGGTCCATTCTATCAATATGCTCTTAGAGAGTAATCTGAACTCATTAGAGCCTAGTGTAAAAATCTGGCTGACTGCTTTTCGCATGAAAGATGAATATGTTCTAGTTGGAAAATCATCTTGAAATGTTGGTTGTGAGCTCCTTCTTAGTTGGAGACAATTACTTCAGTGGTGGCATTGTGACTATATTTCTTCTGGAAAGGAAAGCAATTGTATCAGATCAGCAGTGTGAGATTTCTGGATTATCATTTAATCTAGATACAGTTTATTCAATTGACAGATACATGAGTACTTGGTTTTGGGGTTTCCCTGTAATGTATTATCCTTAAAAACTTACCTGGAAGCTAAAATATGTAAACCATATTGTAGCTTGAAGTGGCAACTTGCAGAAATTCAAGCAGTAGGCTCTTCAGGACTGTTTTAAAGCAAAGATCGTCATTTGGTCGTGTGTAACGTTTCTTCTTTTTTATTGAAGATGGCACATGGAACACGGAGCCTCAGAAGATAGTTAAACTGGGGGTTCTGCCTGTTAGAAGTCTGCTTGTGATGGAGGAGACCATTTGGGCTGCATGTGGCGGACAGATTTTTATAATCAGCACTGTGACGCATTCCATAGAGGTAAATGCCTTTAAAAGCATTGCTCACGTATTGTGCTACAGGGTATAAGTGGTGAAATTTTAAAGATTAAAATCTGTTTAAGATGCTTCATGATTCAGGAAGCTTTTTATTAAATGTATTCTCAGTTCTCTGCTGATGTCTCATTAGACCTTGCTTCCATTTGCCCACTGATTTCCATAAGGTGCTTGGAACTCATAGAATATTTGGGGCAAGAGGTTTTCTTAAAAACAAAACCTGAGGAAAGGCAACAAAGAAGTGGGTGTTTATAGGAATTTCTTGTTAATTACAGAAGAAAGTTTAATTAAGGGACTGCCTCTGCATAGTTGATGTTACTTTTATGTTGCGATGATTTTGTAATATATTTTTTTCAATTTTGTTTCTCAGTGGCCTACAAAAATTTGATTTGCATAAGAACACTTTCTGATGAATAGCCATAAAAAAGACATCTTTTATGGAATGAGAGAACAGTGTTAAGGTTTCAAACTCATATTTGTGACCACATTTGCCAGAAAGTGCTAAGTCCTGAAAGTGTTAAACCCTTATTTCTGTCAAAATTGCAGCTTCCACCAACTGAACGTCTTAGTGGTCCAAAGTTAAGAGTTGATTAAACATTAGGAATTAAACCTCTTATTCAATCTACAATACAGTGCCACTGAATTGCATGATGTTTACAGCCATGAAGTTCTTTCAAACAGGAGTTGTGATGAGCTCACAGCCTCCTTCTTTGTGTTCTTTGTTGCTGCTTTTTTGTTTCATTGATGATCGTGTTGTCTCCCAACAATTGTCTATTTGGTACAATTGATTCTGTGAGTCACTGTCATGGGTTTGCAGGGAAATAGCTAACACCCTAATTTCCTCTATCTTTTTCTGTGTTTTCTGGGTGATTTGTTTCATCCAAGAAGATGGTTGGATCGTATATTTTCCTACTTTGCTTTTCTTTAATGTTTGTTTGGTTGATAGTTTGAATGGTATGATTAGGGAAAGATTTCTGAAGAGTCATTTGGGTAGGTGCTAGAAATGGACTTTTTTTTAGCTTCACGGCCTCTGGGAGACATGGTTACTGTTCTACAGACTTTGATGACAAATCTCTCTGATTCTCACCAGGAAATACATAGCAACGGTAAGAGATCATGGCCAGATTGTTCCTGTGTGAGGGTGGATAGTTACAGCCAGATCTTGGTAAATAAGTTTGGCAATTCTGGCCTAATTCTGTCACAAAGCTCTCCCTAGATCAGGCAGTATGGCTGTAGTCTGGACTGTTCTGGGCTGTTTCAACAGAGGAGAACAAACCCAGAATTAAGCTTTGCGAATTAAAGAATGTTTAAAGCTTACTCTGTCATAATGCAGTGCAGCACCATGGATTGCAGTGTTGAAAACAGAAACTCACAGAGCTAACAAATATTCTATTAGTATCTCTCATGCATGGCAGTTTCATTTTTCAGCTGTTACTACAGATTTTCCTACAAAAGCATCACAGGAGGTTTTTCTCATTTCTGAAAGGCTTTGTAAACTAATCCATCCATTGTATTCAGAGATCAGGTTATTATAGGTCTACTGCTTCTTATAGCTGTAATTAATATAAATGTAATGAATGCTGCAACAAGCAACATCTAAGAAATGCTGCAACTGGAAATGGTGCATGTGGGTTGTAATGTTTTTTCAACACAAATTTTTTTGTTCAAGAACATGATGGGCTTTTGTATGTCTGGCAGACAATTACTGTCAGACAAATACCCATGCCATAGCATGTCATCTTCCTCATAGAACTGTGAGCAAATGGTGATTTTTCTGTTGCCTCCTTATGGGTCTTAAGACATGAGGAAGTACTAATCTTGTTCTCATCATTTCACCAGACTAAAAAGTTCACTAATATTTTCAGTATTGCTGCCTGCTCAGTTGCCTGATTTCATAACTTCCTGGGTTTATGTTTCCAAAAGTAATCTGCTATGATGTCCTTACCATGTTCACTGACAATATTGTTTCAATATTACATGATACAAGGCAATTTAAACTCTGTCTATCAAATATTTTAACATCAGCAGCAGAATACATTTGAACTGCCTGTTCCTTACTGTGAAGAGCAGAAGCTTTGCTGTATGAAGGGAAGCAGCAACAAGGAAATGTTTGTTCTCCTTCTGTCCTCTCTCTTGTTGAGAGTTACTAGTAATGATTTGACTCAAGATCTTTTGCATAAACTTAATCTTTGTTCTATCAGCAGGAATTCAGGTATTGCACAGAGCTCATCTGTTATTCTTCCCTCTTTAGTGAACTCCTTTATATCTTCATATACTTAATGTAAAGATGCTCCATATATACTCCAATACAGCTGCTTGTTCACTGCTTTCTGCTACCATGCATACATACTATAGGCTTTGTCATGTAAATTATCTATAAAGGCACCTGTCTAGTTTTTACAGCTGTATTTGTGCAAGCCCATGAGCATATTCAAGACCATTTTGTAAACTTTGTCCTTTGTGAGGCACTCTTTGCTTCATAGGTATCACGTTTAACTGCATTTTGCTAAATGCAAAGTACATTAACCTTGAAAACAATCTCATTCCATGCCTTCTTGCTTTTCTAAGATTTTTATTTATTTTTTTTCTTTATTTAATAATTGCATAGTAAATGAGCAGGTTTGACATCCTGTATGTTGGGTTTGAATATTTTTCCCTTTTCCTGCCTCCCCTCCATGCCCACTCTCCCTCCGTCCCCCATCTGATATGGATAAGACTCTCAATTCATTTGGTCTAACAATATGTTACTGCCCAACAATATGTTACTGCCTAACAATATGTTACTGCAATGGAATGTTTTAGGTAGTGTATTTTATTGGCACAGTGCTCCAAACTGGCACAATGCCTCAAGATCCTTGGCAGGGCACATATGAGAAATGCATCAATTGCTGTTATATATTAATTACATCCTCTGATACTCTTTCTGTGAAGAAGAACTTTGTCACATAGTTTTGACCCTAGGTCTGATGGTTGCATTGCTGTTGGGCATAGACCTACATCCCGTAGTGGTCTTTGTGCCTGTAGCCCCTTGCAAGCTGCAAAGGCAGTTTGTGTTTAAAAACTTCAAAAAGTGCCAGAGTATGTAATAGAATAAAGTCACAAATTAATGCCTTTCCATCCTGGTCTGTTTTGTCTTGTTGTTAAAACTTTGCCAACTATACAGGAGTTACACTGAAATGTTCAGCTGAATAAACCAAATGAAAATCCCTATACATGAGTGTATGTTGCTTGAGTACTATAACTTCTTTAAAGTAGTGGAAGTAGTTTGTTTTAAATTTAAGACAGTGATACCCATTAGACATTTCTCATGAAGCTTGAGATATTGTGGCTCAGCTCTTGGCACAGTTGTTTGGTGTAAGTGAGCACCCCCTTAAAGAAAGGTTCCAGCTATGCCCTGCGCTGCTGGAACACAGTGAGCTGAATCAGGCTGAGGCATCCGCAATGTCTTCTGCAGCTCCCGTGTTGCTATAGAGTTGGAATGAAAGAGCCTGAGAGGAAAAAAGCCAGGCTTTGAATAAAGAGGAATGTAGGTATGAAAACTAAGAGGAAAAAGAAAGTTCAATTTTTTTTCCAACAAAGGGAATAAGACATCTTTGTTCCTTTGTGTCTATATTTCTTGTTACGAAAAGAAAAAAAAAAAACAAAAACCAAAACGAAACAAAAAGGCCAACTATTGGTTTTCAGATAGATATGTTATTGAAACAGATGTCAAAGCTATCCTTTATACAAAAAAATTTGCATAAGAAGGTACAGGTTTGGGTGTGTTCCTTCTCTCTGTTGGAAGACCCTTTCAATAAGAATAGGTTTTTTGCAGGTTTCTTGTGGTGTTTGCAGTATTACAGTTTTACTTTAAATGTGTGTGTTTCAGCAGACAGCTGTACAAATGGCAGGGCAGACTAAGTGGGAGTATAATGAGTTTGGCTGGTAGAAATGGAGTGTGACAAAAATGCATGTGCAAGTTGTTTTCAGTGGCACCAACAGTTTTCAGCTGTGGTCAGCTCACTCCAGAGTAAATAAATTTCTTACAATCCACTTCATTTTTTTTCTAATTTCAAACAGTGAAGTTTCTGGTCAGGTTCACTTCAGTGGCCTTGGATCTGTCCCTGAGAAGTTCTCAAAAACCAACTGGTCATCAGTGTAGGGATATATGAGTTTATAAACAAAAGTTAATATTTTAAAATCCTTCTTGCACTGAAATATGCATGATGAGAATATCAGGAAATCTAGTCAGGGAGGCTGTTTCTGACCTTGAAAGGTGTTTATGTGGACAAATTCTTCTATTGAATAAGTGGTATGATTTTCAGATTGTGTATATCATTTGGTAAAGAATGACTGGAGGTTACTTGAGGAAAATAGTGAATATAAATGTCCCTGCCAGAGTTGCTTATCTGGCATTCTGCAATGTTGTTATTCAGAGTCAAAAGGTAATACAGTAATACTCAAAAATTGAACCACAGCTGAAGTGAAACTTCTCTGTTCGTTCACTAAAAACTGAACATTTGAGGAATAGTATTAACAAATGAAAACACACAAAAGATCATTCCTATTCTTTTTAAACAGCAAATTTATCAGTGAAAATAGTAATCTATGCAGCAATTAAGGACAAAAAGAAAATTAAGTCCTTATTAAGTATAATACCAAAAGTTACGGTTTATGAAAGCCTAAACTTTTATTCTTAGTCTCTGATCTTAGCCTGTTTGTTAAATTTGAATGGAAGATCTGAGCATTGTATCTATAACCCTGTATTTTTAGCTTTTGATAAAAAAATTACCAAAATGTAACTCTTAATTGTAATGCCTGGAAAATTGAAGTGTACTTTACAAGAAGGAACAGGCTACTTCTGCATTTTATCTGTAAATATGATGAAGACTGTATAATATATTAAGTGATTGTTGGAGCAGTTACTTCCATATCCATCAGAGAGAGAGATTTTTATCCAAAAACAGTTTGTCATTTATTTAGCCGAGTAAGTTTTATGTTTATAAGACTAGCTTTCTGATAATAGCTGGCACAACAATAAAAGGCTGTGTTTAACTTCAGAGGCAGTGTACTTAGAAAACAAAACTGGGAGGAAAAAATCCTTCCTTCTTGGTAATGATTAAAGAACTTCACTACAGCTTTATCTTGCATGTTAACGGGGATGTGTAGAGAGGTTTCGGCCTTCCTGGAGTCATGTAGAAGTTGTAACTGTGAAGGCTCTAAATCAAGGAAAAAAGGTCTATCCTCAAAGTGTTGTGTTACTTGTCTTTAGAAAGAGGATTTTGGGTTTTATAATAAAAAGCATCAATATTTTTAAGGACAGGACAAAAAAGTATCTAATACTTGTGAAATTCGGAATTGTCAAAAAACAGGTGACAGTATTAAGGCTCACATGGTTATTTGTGGAATTGAGGAAATAATTGTGTTTGTATTCTTAAACACTACTTTCTAAACATGACTTTTTATTTTATTCTAGTATTCTTGTTCTGAAAAGATCTATTAACAGAACAAAAGAAAAGTATTTTTTATTGTGGAAAGAGAAGGTCTGCTGTAGATAAAAATACATGTGTGATAGTTTTCCCAAAGGAGTATCATTAGAGAAATACAAAATTCTTTTAAGTCTGAGCTCTTTTGGGCTTGCAATATTTTAAATAAATAGAAAATCTGAGTTGCTCTGTCAATAGGTGGAATTTTGGCTTAAGAGCTGAGAATCCTTTCATACTATTGATGATATATTTTCAAAAAAAAGTCCCAGGAAAATTAACACATCATATGCAGTTGTCAGAACATATCCTGAGCAAAGCAGAAACTAGCTTTTTGCTTGTTGGAGGATGAAGATACAGTGCCTACACTGAAAGGCTGATAAGAAAGGTTGAGTGATGTCCTTGAGTTGCATCTTCCCACAGAGTCCTTGTTTTTCTTGCAGAACCATTTTGAAGCCCATCAAGAGGAAGGGATGGTAATCTCTCACATGGCTGTTGCTGGAGTGGGAGTCTGGATTGCCTTCACATCTGGATCTACCCTTCGCCTGTTCCACACAGAGACACTGAAACACCTCCAGGATGTTAACATTGCCACACCTGTTCACAATATGTTGCCAGGTAGTTAAATTGCATTGTATAATAACATTTTTGTTTTATCTTTGTCACTATCATTGTGCAGTGTTGTAGATTAGACCAGAATGAGAAGGTTCATCTCGGATATTGAGCCTGATAATGATCTTCTGGCTATTTGCTTTAGTAAGTCACAGGCCCTCTCCTGCCCAGGTGATCAATGTGTGCAGTGAGCTGGTTGAGTAACAGCTCTCTTCCTTGCAGGTTATAAATGTACTTACATAGCTAAGCAGGTGGATTCTTTTGTTTAGTCCTGTTTTTTGTGTGACTGCGAAACAGTTGGACGATGTAATCTGCCATGAAAATGTGTTTATTTTGCAGAGATTAGCATTTGCTACTGGGACTTAATATGAAGTACATGATGAATTCAATTTGCCTAGGATTCAGACCAAAAAACTACTTCCGTAATTTTAGTTAGATCAGTAGTCCCAGTGAACTCATCCGAACCACTCATACGCCACCATTTTGGAGTGTGTTCAGTGTTTTGCTGACTGGAGCTTTCATTTGCTGAATTAAATGGTCAGTCTCATAAATTAAGATGAAACCTGTGGTTGTTAGGGTAAAGTTTTACAGCTCTTTAGGTGTTTTAAGACAAAAGCTGCTCAATCATCTCCCAGGCGTCAGTGTCACAGGCAGTTGCACTGGCTGTATCAGTTTGGCAAGTGAGGGACAAGGACCTCAACATCAACAAGCACATCGGGTGGGAACTGTGGCAGTGCTGGGAGAAGAGATGGACAGAAAAGCAGTACTGGAATGGCTGAGCATGAGGTATCCATGAGTGGACAACCATTTTTTTTGTCCCTCTCTGCAGACTGGAAGAGACCAAGCTTCTGCAGTTTTCATGGGCAATGTGTGTGCCAGCTTTATTGCTTATTTTTTCTGTCAGAAGCCAGTTCTTCCCACACAGGGATTATATTTATATTCTCATAGGAATTAGGTATAAATATTACATCAAAAGCATTTCACTTCTTCAGCCTCTGTCTTCTTAACATGCTTACTTCAGATGACATTAGCTTTGCAATAAAGCTCTATTATCTATTGTGTCTGTTTAGATCATGTTCTAGACAGGGTGTTTTTTACATGTGGTGTTTGACTGTACATCCAACACTGAACAGCAGCAAGTCACCTAATGCTCTAAATAGAGCATTTGATTGAATTCGTCACAGTTATGCAAAGAAATTAAGATAATTTGTAAAAAATATTAACTTTTAATATGTTCTGCTGTTTATAGCTGAAGCAAAAAGGGAAGTAGAGCCTCCCTTATACATTTTTTTCTGCATACAAAAATCTTTAAAAATTAAGCTTTGTGTTCATTGCCATGGTAATAAAACTGCTGATGTAACATACCATTATTTTTAGAAAACAGTTTTAGCTAATTATATCTCTTTGGTGTCATTCTTACTCATTTTAGTTCCTTTTTTTTTTTTCTTTGTTCAGTGTCTTCACAAAAAGCACACCAGTGAATGGAAATGGAAATTTATTTGGGAGTAGAACATTATTATGGCAAATGTTCCAAGGGAGAATCCATTCTAAAAATGAAATGAATTTCAATTATTTAGCAGTTGCTCTTGGGCCTGTTTATATGATCTCAGAAATGCTGCAACAACAAAAGCTAAAAGACAGAGTAGTAGGAGGTTTACATAATAAAGCATCAGTAAGGACCTTTGGAACTAAAAGCAGCTAAAGAATAAATCAAGATCTGTGTAGTGTATACTGACATTAAAGAGAAAAAAAAACCAAAATGAAACAGTGAAATAGAACACAGTGAAATAGCTGTGTATGTACAATATATGTATTTGCCTTCACTGGAGATTCTTAGGACTTTGAGTTTTAAAGGAAGCAGCTCTGTTAGTTTTTTGAAACCCAACAGGAGATCCTTAATATGCAAAAGTAACAGATAAGTAAAAGTTCAAGCATTATTGAAATGAGAAAGAAGAAATTGGTGTAAAATTATTGCTAAGAGTCTTAAGAATAGAGATTAAAAAGGTGAGATCTCTGTATAACTTTGAAGAAGCTGGACTTCTTTTCCCAGGATTTTAGTAGGAACAATATGTAATATTTGCTCAATAGTCTGCCTGGAGATGTCATCTGCTTCCAGTAATGTAAATGTGAGGAACGTCACTCCATGAAATTAATGAAATTATTTTGTTGTTATACAGTAGGAGTAAAAGAAAAGCTTACTGTCAGGAATGTGAGTTACATTGCTGTACCTAAAAGACAACTGTAGTAACTAACTAAGATAGAGGAGTAGGAGGGTCTCATAACCTTAATTATGAGTTCTCGTAACAGTTTTCCCCATTTTGTTGTTAGGAGGAGATGGCTTTAAATATCACTGCCGGCTCTCCTTGTTGTAAAGGATATGCCTGCTCATACTTTGGGGAAGACAGCCCTGCAGCACAGTGGGCAGGGCAGAATCACAGAGGAGTGAAATGGCACAGGAGGGGATTGTCCCTATGATATGGTGAAGTTTAGTCATGTAGAAAAGCCAACCGTGTCTGGCAGGATCTTTTATCTGCTGCATGTAATTTTAAATCTGTGGCAGTCTACTTATGAGGAATGGAGCTGGGAGGCCTCCCACTTTCTGGAGTTATGGGAAATTTGTGTGTAGGAATGCAGGACTGGAAATTAAACCAGGGGCACAGAGGCAACCACAGGATAGCCATTTAGTCCAGATTGTTCTGCTGCAGTACCTTTACTTCATGTATCATCAGAAATACTTCTTAATAAGGCATAACAAGATTTTATTCTATAACAAAAGACCAAGTGCCATATGAGAAAGGTAGAGAATGGTTGAGGAGAAGAATATCATCGTTACAGCTACTTGGACCTATTTATTTCACTGTCTCATAATCCTCTGTACAGCTGGATTGCCTCTGGGGTCCAAAGCACAGCTCTGCTAGCTGAACAGAGGGCACACTAGGTAGCAGAAAAAAATTATCTATTAACATGTGAAGACAAATATACACCCTTCACTAGTGCAATGTGCTTCATTTGTAGAGCAAGTTTATGCTTAATGTTTGTGATCTGTAGTTGAAATATCCACAAAGGCAGTTTTTTGCTAGCCTTTATCACAACTCACATCCAAAAAAAATCCTACTTTACAGGAGCAGACAGTCCACTTGTTTTTTCATAATCACAGTCAGTATTTCATGATTCAAGAACATCCTTAAACATGTTTTTGCTTTCAGCTCTGTAACAGTTTGTGCTTTTAAAGAGATTACTGTGACCTTGATACTTCATTGCTGATAGGGATGATGACAGGTTACCTGTTTAGCAAAGAGATGATTTCTGCTTAAGTTGCTGTATTCTGTTTATATCCATATATTCTCTAGTGGAATGTCTGTTTCCTGGAAACAGATGAGAAAAGTAAAAAAAAAAAAAAAAAATTAAAAAGTATAATTTCCTCTCTGTGGAAAGCAAACTCTACTTTGAGGCTTAAGGGCTTTCTTTTATCCCCACCCCACCAGTGCCAGCCCATGAAATGCAGCTGCTTTATGATTGTACTGCTGGGAAATGATAAAACAAGTGGGGAAAACGGTAGGTCAGCCCAACAGATCTGTACAGTGGGCTATTTTTTTACATAGTAAGAGCAGCTTGGCTATCTAAGAAGATATGCAGCAATGTCCTTACACCTACCTGGGGTTGACTTCAGATGGCTTAAGAGGATTTACCCAGGACTGGTGGTTGTTGCAATGGAGACTTGAAAAGGGTGAACACAGCAGAACATAAACAATTAAATAATTTGTCCATGTACAAGCTTAATTATTGGCTTCAGTTCTTTCTAAAGTTAAGATCTTGGTCAGATTATTTTACAGATTTCAACAGTTTGTCTGCATTGGGACAGTGTGATCTAAAGTTTTCTTTTAAAGATTAGTATTTTATTGGTATTGGCATTTGTGTTTATCATTTTTCCTTCTTGTTAATTTCTGTGCTTGTTGCATAATGCTTTCTGGAGAATTTGAAATATATCAAAACAAAAAGTTAGAAAATAACAAATAAAAGTATGATTTCAAACCTTGGCTGAAAGATAAATCAATATTTTAAATTAACTATTTTTAATCTATTTTTTTCCCCAGCTGATTCATGTTATTTCAAAGTATCTGTTCAGATGCAGATGTTTCCTGCTTTTCTGAGATTTCACAGCAAGGGATTTTCCTTTTGACCTCACTATGGTTGGTTCACGCTTTAGGTTGTGCTCAGTGTTTAAGATTCTAAATTGCTGGGTGATAATTTGCTGTTTCCACCTATGAAAACATGTACTGCCAGTTTTCCCAGGTGAAAATTACTGTTTAAAAGTTGCTTCAGGGTTGACGTATGAAATCAGTCATATAATTCTATATTTTAAATGATTAAAAAAAGCCTTAAGGGTCTACTGTTAAAAATATGAGCATCTTGCTTCTTCAAGGAGTTTGAGAGTTTTTAATAATTTTAAAAGTTAAAAAATTGTGCTTAATTATTTCTGTAGTTCATAAAACAAGCTCTTAGTGAAATGGAAGGAGGTTAAGTAACCTGTAGTTACCTTGCACTTGCTGTGGCACTGGTTGTGGAAGAGGACTCACATGTTATGTATAACCTGAATGAGCCTGAGCTCTAAATCACAGGATTCAAATACTATTTTTTGAAAACTCCAATACACAAGAGGTGTTTCAGCATTACTGGTTGAACTTCTTTTGTGCTGAAGGAGTGCCTTTATGTGCTCTGTTTTGGAAACGAAGTGAATCCCTTTAATTTAAAAAAAAATAAAAATCCTAACACCATATCAACCAAACAAAAAAAACATCAAAAAAGCAAACACCAAGCTTCAAAGTACTTGTAATTTGTCTACAACACAGACCATCCCTGCTTATTTAGCTGAGGCAGGATGATGCAGTCCTACCAGCATAAACACTTACAGTTTATGGAAAACAACATAGGAGTCTCTGAATGTCTGCACACGTAGATGGAGCCTTTTAAACTTACTTGTCCTTGTTACACCTGCTGAGGATGATCTAGTCATTATGCCTTTAGAGTGTTTTTAGAACGTGCTTTTAGGTGGACAGAGCTTGGATTCCTGATCTGACCCCCTGTGTGTGCCTCTTAACACACACCATTGCTGGGTTAATACTTTGTTTTTCTAAAGTTCTGTGAGGAAAGACTTGAACTGTCATCTGCCTCCTGCTTGCCAGTTGGGTGCTTTGGGCTACAGTCAAACTGCTCCTTCCCTGCTTTCCCAATGAGTCTGTAATTCCTATATTCTTGGATGCAAGCTTCAAGGGACAAGACAGAAAATACATTCATTTGTGATACACCATAATTAAGGTCCTTTTCCAAAGTGTGGAACATATGGGCTCGTTCAAGTTATATTAGATGTGAAATCCAAATTCCTGACTTACTGATGAATTGACTCACAACTTGAGAGCTATGATGAAGATGGAATGACCTCTGTCCTATATGTAAAGTTAATAATAAATCCAAGAATGTGTATGTTTTGAATCTGAAGGCTTCTACTAGAGTTCAAATCCTTCTCCTCATAAACTCAGGCAAAAGTTTGGGCCGGCCATGGTTTCTGTTTCTGAAACTTGTCAAGGCCATTTTGAAAATCCATCTAAACTGAGTCAAACACATTTAGTAGCATTGCAAGCAAAAATGACTTTGTTTTCATTAGAAAAAACAGCAATCCCATAAATAATGTTGTAGAAAATCATAGACTCATAGAGTCATTTTGATTGGAAGTTACTCTGGAGGTCATCTTGTCCATCCTTCTTGAAGCAGGCCTGATGAGAACTGGTTGTTCAAGGTCCAGTCAAATTTTTAATATTTTTGGATGGGATGAAGATTCCACAACCTCTCTGAGCAACCCATTGGAATTTTTGACCATCTTTATGATGAAACAGTTTTTTCCTACTTAGAATACAATTTCCACATGCTCCAAATTTGATCCATTGTGTCTTGTCATATCACTATGCACATCTGAACAGAATCTGACTCTGTCTTCTGTGCATCCCTTCAAGTGCAGACAGCACTTTTAATCTCTCCGGTCTCCTGATCATCTTGGTCATCTTCCACTGGACTTCTTCTAGTATGCTAATATCATCTTGTATGCGGGGAGCCAAACTCAAAGAGAGGGACACAGCACCTCTGATGTAGTTTCACCTAATAAAAACCAGGAGAAAAAAGTAGTCATGAACAGACAAGGCTTGTGTATAGTGTGTTACAGCAGTATAATTACTGAGTATTGTGAAGTGAAATGTCTTTCAGTTTTATTATTGGGAATATCCAAACATAGCCTTTTCATAAAAGCATGTTTTTAAGGACAGTCTATGACTACCTTTAGATACTGTTGTTTAGAGATTTAAGGCGTTTCAGAAGTTTAATACTATTTAAATTGTCACACATGCAAACTGTAATCCATAATCCAGCAAAATATTTGTCTTTGTGCTGAGTGCTTTGCTGAATGAGACAGTACAGCTGATTATGTTTGCCTGAAGTTACTTTGATGTAGGCAAAGGTCATCACTCCTCAGTAACAAAGCACTTCCTAAACTTCACAGGGCAACAGCGTGTCTCTGTGACCAGCCTCCTGGTGTGCCATGGTTTATTACTGGTTGGAACAAACCTGGGTATAATAGTAGCGTTACCAGTGCCTCGCTTGCAGGGGATTCCCAAAGTAACTGGTGAGTGAAATTGCTCAAACATCTTGAGTACTGAAGATGCCATTTCTCTTCTGTCAGTAACTTAAGTGAGCCTTTCAAATTATATGTATTGTTTAGATAAATGTCAGAGCTTTGTGATGAAATTATACTTCTCTTCCTGGCCTTTACAGTATGTCCAGATACTCGACTAGTTTTGTCTCAGTTGTTTGAGCTGAGACAACATTTTTTCTTTAGGGCATAAGAACAGGATAGGCATTAATTCTGTCAGAGTACAGTAAAATATATGGGGATGAGAAGAGAATGCAGTCTTTATTCTAGATTTGGGGAAGATAGATGCATTAGATTTAGAGACATAGATACTGAAAATCTAGCATGTTGTGACTCATTATTGAATAAATTGGGCTTGTTCCCTTTTCCCCCAAAGAAGACACTTGGAATATAGGAGAGTAAATATTTCTCTTTTTTTTGACAACAATCAAGGTTTCTGCATTTTCGAGAGATGCATTCATTGAATTACTTTCATATTACCCCATTTGAAATACAAATGCATGAATGCTGCTGTATCACTTTACTAGTGTTTAAACTACTCTCAGAAGCAAGATTTTAAAAGCATATTTAAAAGGGACTTTTCCCCAGTGTTTTGGGTTCAGAATTCTGTTCGAGCTTCTGTGCTGTGGAGGGAACCTGGCACATTTTATGAGGCAAGCTGTTTGCAGCTTCCTTCAGGGGGGAAAAAAAAAGCTTATGTAACTTTTCAAAATGAAAATGAAATCCTCTGTGTTCAGCAAGATACGCAGCAATAATCTGGTATGACACAGGATAAATGCTCCATAAAAATCTGGAACTTAGGTGAAAATAAATACAATACAAGCAAATGCATAGTTGCAGAATAAAAAGATCTCTCATTCTTCCACTTTCTGGTTTTATTACTGTGTTTTATGTCATATATTCATACATTTATTTGGGGCCAAGATTTGTCAGATTTTACAGATCTAGCAACATTATACTTAGAGATCTGTTTTTATAGTCTTTGATAACTGTATTTTGAACTCGAAAATAGTGACTTTTTGTGTTGTGCTTCCAACAGTGATAATTCATCTTTATATGATTGTACTTTCTGTAAAAGTATTTGTTTTCTTATAACCTGGAATGAACTAGGGAGTTAGGGATGAACATAGTGATTTATAGGGTTTGTGGGCTTTTCTGCTTAATAGCCTAGCTCTTTTTCATATCGTAGATTTTCTAGAACCCTACTTTTTTTTTTAGTCCCTCTTTTGCTGTAAAAGCCACCTATAGTGTTACAGCTTCTGAATTTGACCATATGCAATTTGGTTTTCATACATTCTAATGATTTCCACACTGTAAATCTTCCTTGTATCCCCAGCATCCCACTGATTAAATACTTAAAAAAGGAAAAAGGAGGAAAAGTTAATAATTGTTCATTCATTTCCTTATGAATCTATCACAGAAACTATACAACTATCCAGAAGGATGAGTTTTAGTTCCTGTTGTATAGTGTGGAAGGGTCTGTTCCAATGAAACAGACAGATATTCTAAAGCTATTCTGGAGAGGTACTGAGGTAGAACAGGATTGTTTGTGGATTACTGGAGAAAACCAAGTGTTACATTTGTGTTGATGCCAACAAAGAGAAGTTAGCAGTGTTTCCGTGCTCACCCTGTTCCAAGAACAAAGCACAAAAGTATGTCAACTAAAATTCATAATGCCATGTTTCAGCTGATTTAGTAGTACAGTTCTAAAACACTTGTGGTAGAACATTTTATTTTCTTGTACTTCTTTTTTTCCCCTCTAAATAGTGTATACACAAGGCAAAAGACAGACTGGATTCATATAATAGGGTTTTAAGAGTTATGCTTTGCTGAGCAAATTTCATAAACTAATCATGGCAGAACACTGTGGTCAAATAAATACTGTTCTTTAATTGCATCTTTTCTTTTGGCTTCAGGAAGAGGAATGGTGTCGTACCATGCACACAATAGCCCAGTCAAGTTTCTTGTAACAGCTACATCAATAAACAAGAAGAACAGAAACAAACTGAGGAACAGCCTGCCTCGTGGCTCAGAACCTAAGGACGATGACCAAAAGAACATTCTGCACAGTGAAAGACCAGGCTCTTCCCTTAGTAACACCCATGACACTGCCGTTTGGCTGGGGGGTTCGGCAGGGTCCATTACACAAAGAAGTGACTTGTCATCATCTTCTGGATCCCTTACTTTGTCTCATGGGTCAAGTTCCCTAGAACACAGACCAGAGGACAGTAACATTTATGAGCTTTTGAAGGATCAAAATATCTCATTTAAAAGTAAAAGACAGAAATCTAAGAAAATAAAAGCAAGTTCAGTATTAGTGATTTCTGGTGGCCAAGGACACAGAAGAGTGAACAAGAAGACCAAGCAGCAGCGACAAGATGAACTAGTGTCTTCAGTGATGGTCTGGCAAATCCCACTATTAAATATCTAACTGAACTAAATACAGCATCGTTTCTGCTATTAAAAAAGTCTGATACCCTTTTGCAGCAGCTTAGAACCCAAATGGATAGACTTTATACACCTGGGAGCAATTTCAGTAGGCTTGGATCACAGGAATAAGGGTGCAAGACAGTCTTCACATACTTAGAACATTCTGCAGTGTTAGAGTATTGGAAAATGTTTAGCCATTGGTGCTGTCCTGGATACTTAGAACAAAAAGCAACTGTTAGGCACTTTTAAATGGTTTTAGAATCTCTTACTTTATTTATATTTACATTTATAAATATCATAATTATGTTCTGTAGCACTTATGGAAGGCAAGGAAGACATGCCATGTCTCATGCATGAATCAGCTATTCTTTCTTTTTCCAAAGTGACATATTGCATGGACTGTAGATTTTAACAAATTAGCAAATAGTTTTAAACAGTAAGTAGTCTAATGTAAGTTAATCTTAATTTGGAAATAACGGTGATAGTTTATAATATCACTCTGCAAACCAGAGTTTGGTCAGGCCAAAACCAGCTATATTAATTGATTGGTATTTGTTTATTTCAACATAGAACATAGATGTTTTAAAAATATTAATTTCTAATGCTCAGTTTTATTAAAAATGTTGCAGTACAAGAAGCACATTAATTTTTTTTGTAAGTGCAGTGTGTCTGCAACTTGCCTTTGTTATACAGAGAAAGTTGCAAGGCTTCGATGGCATTGGGTAAATAGAAAATACAGATACAGGACAGCTGTGCATTGTAGTGCTGGTAACACATCCTCCCCCTGGCAACTCGCTATCAAAGCTACAAATGAACTGTACCATTTTTAAGGAGGCATGCACATCCAGTAAATCAATAATGAAGTTATTAAGTCATTAATTGAGAAGAAATAGACTAGTATTGAAATATCTATAGGAAGTGCAGGTAATCACTATAGGTCCTACATCAGTTGAATATCCTTCAGCAAACATCTATCAAATAATGTCACAGTGCAACAGCAGAGATGTGGTCATGGCTGAGTAGTGGGCACCTCTTGTCACCCAGTTTCAGCAAAGCATGGTCACGTAAATGGGTATTGGGAAGATAGGGTACAGAGCTTCATTCATGCAGATGGGCAGGAGGTTGCTTTGGTAGTGCTAGAGGGCTGAATTCTAAGTAAGGACCTAACTGACATTTTGTTAATGAATCTGTGTATTTCCAAAGGAAACTTTGCATTTGGGCTTCCTACTGAAATTGCCTTTTGCACCAGTCTCTGCACATATGAAATATAAGACAAAGGCTTCATTTCATAAAGACATTGCCAGAAATGGTAATGAGACATATCCTTATGTCAAAATCTGTGTAACAGATAACACATTTAATGGAATCAATGGAAACATCCTTCTCCCTTGTCAGTAGACTGAAATACAGAGAAATTAGAATGATTAAATTTCAGTTGAGTATGTTAATGCAAATTAAATATATCTGAAGTAGAATGTTTGTCAGATGTATGCATTGACTAGAATCAAATAGAACTTTTGTCTACTTCGGTACCATTCTTATTCTAGTAAGGGTCTGGTTTGCCCTGAAATTATTTCTGCAACATCTAATATAAACTGTTTGATTCCACTGTGTTTTGTTTCAATCTGCCTAGTTTAAATCACCATCGACCATAATGGCAGTGTTTCCCAGCATGTGCCATTTCAAGGTCAACAGTACTAGAGACTGAATTATTTTGTTTGATACAGCAGTAGGATTGGTGTTTGTAAAATGTTGCTGAAATTTATTTTCTTAATTTTGGAGCAAATTTGTGTATGACTTAAATTTTCTGTATGTCTGCTTTAAAAATCAAACCTCTATCAATGTGACCTCAAAATCAGTGGGTCGACTAAGCACTGGACTAACGTCAGGTCTTCCCTGCTGCCTGACACATGTGGGACAGAGGCAATGCCAGTGCAGTGAGTCTTTGCCTGCTAGGTGGCACTAAAATAGGCACTTGAAAATCAAGTACCCATCCTGATTTCAGAGGCTTTGCCCACATCCTACATTCCTGCTTAGAACAAGATTCTTAAGCCATAATAGCATGGACCTTGATGAGTCACAAAGGACCCTTGTTACAGATGGGATTGTAGGCTTGGGATCTTCATTACTGTTTTGTGCTTCTATTCTGTGTCTTTTTCTGTGTGTCTTGCAACTTCAGTTGGGTATTGTCAGTATTGGCATGGGCTTAGTGTTGGCATGAGTCCTGGTAGAGAAAAACAAAAGAGAAAAAGCAGAGTGTCTCTAAGCCAGGCAGCTGGTAATATTTTCCCAAACTTTTCCTCTTCTGCCTGGCCTACTGCCTAGGCTCACCTGGCTTGGAAGATCAAAGCCAGTTTTGTTTTCTACACTCTTCCATAGCTATGGCCCTGGGAGCTGCTCTTTTCCCACTGTGTGGAAGTACTATATTGTACAGTTTAATGTAAGTATATTGAAAAACAGGTTAAAAGATTCCTCTGTGTATTAAGCATATGTAATCTAGTATCTCTTTGCTAGACTGCAGTAAAAAGACCATAAGTTTTATTCTGTGTTCACGTGTACTCTCTCATGGATCTCTATCACTAGGAGCAGTAAGCAGAGTCCACAACACAATTCAACTGGAAATCCATGCACGGTGTTATTACAGGATCTGCTAGCAGTAATGCATGAGAGTTGTAAAGTGAAATTCATCCTATCTTTCAGCTGAAATGTAATTTTCTTCAGTTTTGTCAATAAAACAGTAGAAACAAAGTACAAATCTGCTCTTCTGAAAGTACATTGGAGTTTTGCCAGTGACTTCCATAAGAACAGAACTGGGTCCCTCATTTACATTCTCCTATTTTGAAAACACTGATCTATTTATCTTACTAAGGTGTAAAGCAAAAGAGAAGCTGTATGTCTGTCTAGAAAAATACATATTGTCGTGAACTAAATTTTTAGTAACAGAGCACAAGGTGCAATGTTCTTTCTGACATGCAACTTATTGGTATTACCTTACTATGAAAACAGGCAGGAACCAAAGTTTCTCTGGCAAATAGTCTTTATAGATGTTGTAGGCTGTGCTGCTGGGAGTTTGGATTTTGCTTTCTGATACTGCTTGTCTAAATTAATAGAAGTTACAAAAATAAAAGAGGGGAGCAAGTGTAACCACTACAATATATTCTATATATGTTTTCTAACACATAGTAGTGTCTTTTATAACAGGAGCCATAAAACTTGTGTATTTATGTTCAAAGTATAAATTGAGAAAAATGTTTAATAAAAAATATGATAAAAATTAACTTCAGAAGAACATCTCGGGTTGTCATTTTAACTAGAAGGATAGAATTTGGGGCATGCATTAATGAATAATATATATATTAATGGATTCATGAAAGGGAAAATAGGATATGTGAGTAGGATGACAGAGGTATATTTTTTTTTAGCTTTATAGTTTCTACCAGCAAATGCAGTTTCTGAAAATGATGCATTCATTTATTATAAAGTTTGACTCCTGTATCAATGGGCCCAAACAGGCTCTAAGGAGTAGAATTTCTACTATGCTGCGTGGAGTATGCATCAGCATTTGGGCAGCATGCATGCTACATAAAAACAAGAAGCGTTAATATTCCAAATGAGTACTGCAGAGCAAAGCGTTAACAGAGGAAATTAATTTTCAGTTGCTAATGGGCAGTTCTGTCTAATTAATCTGCCCTAAAGGATATATACATAATCCCATGATTGTGTTTAAATACTGAGACTTGAATTCATCAGACTCAGCAATAGCCTTTTTGAGTGTACCTGTGCTATTATAAACAAACAAGAAGTTACTGACAACTGCTGGGTTGCTAGGAAAACCTGCTTTTTTGCTCCTGGCTTTATACCACATCTCTTTATTACTTGGTTCTGAAAAACATCAAATCACCTGTTTGCAGGATACCCTATGTGTGCACACCTGAAGGCAGATTCAGTCCCAATGGGAATTTACAGCTCCTCATTTATGGGTGGCAGTCTGAGGGTAAAAAATTGCTTACTCCCCCTCTGAGAGAGGCCTGAATATTGGGAAGGGTTTCCTGAACTGTGGTTCAGTGC
The DNA here is from genome assembly GCA_035221455.1 of Xenops minutus. Classification (NCBI taxonomy): domain Eukaryota; kingdom Metazoa; phylum Chordata; class Aves; order Passeriformes; family Furnariidae; genus Xenops; species Xenops minutus. The sequence continues at coordinate 95,689,305 of JAWWEE010000105.1, read as the reverse complement.
TTAAACTTCACTGTTCCTCTCTTCTGTCCTATTTAATTTTCTAACTGCATAAAGACAAAATAGTTTTTGGAAAATGCATTGGGAGGTGAGAAATCAGTCATTTGAAAGGTGCAGCTGTAATGGAGGGTTCTGTATTGCAATGAGTGATACCATGAAGCTGATAATAGTATTTTTAGACTGCTTTACATATCTTCATAGTAATAATACTTCATATAATAATAGTTCTGTTAAGAAGGCAGACTAATATCATCTGTTGCTAGGAAGAAAATTAGTTGAAAAGCATTTGACTGACTTGAAGCTATATGAGTCTGTAAAAGTACACAGGTTAAAGCCATTGCTGCTTTCTAAACCCATGATTAGCCCTTTAAACTGCCTTCTCCTTGTGGGCGTCCTGTATGTGTGGTTGTGGAAAATGTCTGTGCTAGCAAACTGGCCAGGACTAGGGCAACAGCTTGAGCACTGACCTGTGATCACAGTTAGGAGTTGTCTGGGGTTAAGCCTGGCCTGGACTGCTCCTGTCAGGCAGCACTGACAAAGCCACTTATCTAGAATATTTTAGGGACTGATTAACTACATGGATGTAAACTGTGTGGTGCCACTTGCAGAATAGGCTTTCTGCCTCTGGTTTCTTGATATTGATGCGGCCAAGCATGTATCCATATAACCGTCTTCCTATGGGATGGTTTCCTAGCAGTCTGGAACTTGAGACCAGTCTCTTACAGTCAGAAGACAGAAATATCTACTGGCACAGACTTGATATGTACCATACAGGCACCAAGTTGGTACGAGGAGAGTCACTGTTAATCTGGGATGGTTCATCAGCTGCCATAGCTCAAAATTCTGGTCAACTTCCTTCAGCTTTAAGATTTGGGGGTTTATAGCTGTATGTAGAATCTACATCCTGTTTCCCCGCAAATGCAGCATGCATTTTGTGCTATTTATGCTATTTCTGCTATTCAATTTGAGAAATATAGCTCACGATTTTTTCAGAATTAGTTTCTTCGCTGCTGTTGTTTGCTTACTTGATCATAGCATTTTCTTTAAAGACATGCCCAGCTACCAAACTGCCAAAAACCACTCTTTGCCTCCTAAAACAAAGACTCAACAAAGCAACACTGAAACAGCATCAGATGAAAGGATCTGAAAATTTCCTAGGCAAATGAAGATTTATTGTGTGACTATTTAAAATGCAACAATGCCAACACGTGACCAAAAGCACTTCAAGAGCTTTGGCCAAGCTCCATAAACCACACTATAAAGCCAGTTAGTCTTTCACAGCATGACCTTCAAAGGTGTTCAAAGAGATTTTTTTCCTCCAGCAAAACAGGCCTTGACAGCAGAACTGCAGGTTCTGCTGTTGTACATATTGTTATACTCCAGTGCTAATCACAGTTATCATTAGTGTGTGTCCCAAACAAGAAGATGAGCCAGAACACCTAGGATTAAAATGACACGCCTTGGGGGAGATGAAATCATTGTAAGAATACACTAGAAATCAAATTTAAGGCATATTTTGACATCAAAAGATTCAGGTGAGCCTCCAGCAGAGTTTGGTCAAAGCACTGAAGTTCCTAATTTCCACTGAAATCTATGTATCTTACAAGCCCAAATGCAGATAATGAAAAAGGTTTTAAATTCAAAAAACTAGATAAGTCTTAGCTACAGAGTTACAGATTTTCATTTTTCCTTTCTTATTCGACACTGAAGAGAAATTCTATGGGTTTCAACTTCAGCATCAGGATCACCTTGAATGTTGGCACAAAAAATGCATTTGCTCATGCCTTCCAAATCAAATTGTTTAAGTTATTTCCTGTGGTCTTTTCTGGTTTGCTCTGTAGCATTTCAAGTTGCAGAACATGCCTGCCAGATTACACTAAATGCTTCTTTAATGTTCCTTTTCTAAAGAGATTTTTTTTTTTTTTCTGTAGGGCTGGGTAGCGTAGACTGTGTGCATTAATGAGGAGGATTACCCTTAGTTCTGCCAAGATTTGTAAAGGTAATCACTTTTCCGCAATGTTGCCCAAAGCAGCCTCTGATGCTCTTAACCCCAATCACAAGCAACTGGCACCATCAGTTAACTTAAACTGCATCTACACTGCTGAACTCAAGAGCACTTCAGAGGTTATTGACAAACACCCTGAGGAGGCTGTATTAGGTGGGATCCATGTACCAATCCATTCCCTGCTGTCTGGATGAGCAAAGCTGGTTAAAGCCTACACCGATACATGATGATGTTTCATAGAGTATCTGGGGAGAGATGTACTGATCATGAGGTATTTTGCTCACAAGCCATAGTCATAGACGTGTAGATGAGACAGGTGATGGGACAATTCATGGCTAACTATGGCTGGAAAGAAATGTTGACTGGATAATCTCAGAGCACTGTAAAGAGCAAGGGTAGGCTTTCATTCTCTTTTTCAAATCCTTTTGGGTTTTATTTTTAGCAAATTAGGAGATGATGGGCACATTTTCCCAACTGTTCTTCTAAGTAAATGCTGTGTGTTCCCTATCTTTTAACCTTATGAGATGCTTTCAACCTCATAAAAGCTGCTGTGTGTATTCAGAATACTCTTTTGGGTGACAGAAGTATGTAGTAGTACAGTCTTTTTTGTTATACTGGTTGCTTTTTCTTAAAACCAATATTGATCTATCTCTGGTGCATAGAAGTATGCAACCCAACATGGAAGAAAGCTTGATCTGTTTTCCCTTATGACTACTATGGCCTGTCTGCTACAAGCTGATAACCCTCGTGATGCAACCAGCCCTTTTCTTCCCAGTTCTGCTATCTGGGTGTAATATAGGGATGTGTGAAAAATAACACGCACAGGCAGAGCAGCTTGGCTCAGCATCAGATGTATACAGATGTAACGTATACAGCATCTAAAGGTTTTGTATTCCAAACATAAAAAATGTATTTTAGGCATTTTTGTTCAGCTGAAATAAGCATTTTGTCTGTTCCAGCAATAGCATCAAACCAGTCCTCAAGGCTGTTGTGTTACAACACCAAGAAGCATTTCACACAGGAGTGTTCAACTGTGAAACACAGGATAAGCAAAAGAAATCAGGTTTTCTTTCTTTTGTTTTGGTTTTACATTTTGGCTTCTAGCCATGAACCAAATCTCTGGGCACTGTAGGGACCACCTACGTAAGCTACTCCCACTATGTATCTGATACTCCAGTACTTATAGAAGGAATACCAGCAAGTTTCAGCCATGTCTGTTGCAGAATTTTGATGCAATTTTTATTTTTCCAATACATCCTTGTGCCAATCTAAATTAAAAACAAACAACCAACAAAGAAACAAACAAAACAAAACAAAAGCCCCCAAAAAACAACAACAACAAAAAAACCCCAAACCAAACAAAATCAAGCAACAAAAAACCCCCAAACATGCTTTGCATGTGCACAGACGCTGGTAGCAAGTCTAGTCTATGCAGGCTTACCAGTCCTGCCTAGTGTGCTGGACATGTGCCCACAATGTGACGGAGTCAGGGAGCGAAGGCTGCAAACCCCACCTAATTAGCTGGGTAAATAATTGAGCATCGCCCGTGCTCAGCTCCATGCTGCCATGGGTGCACTACCTGCACAAGTCTACCTATCTTACTTAGAAAAGCAAGCCTGCTATGCTGTAAGCTACACTCTGAGCCTGTTATCTAGGAAGGCTTAAAGCCTCTTGTTTCATAGGATGTGGATTGAGTATTTCATCTAGATAAAGTAACGATTTTGTTAAATGATTCTGTAGCTTCACTGGCCAAGAATCAATGCCTCGAGACTGGCCTGATTAAATTTTGATGTGACCTGCTGGCTAATTTTGGCTGAGGAACTGTGCATTTGTTCCAGCTACCAGCATAGCCCAAATCCTGCATGACAGCCTCCAAGCTAGGAATGGTAGTAAGGAAGCTGCTGCTGCAGCCAGGGGGAGAAAGAAAAGAAATGTAATACCTCTCCCTGGAAGAGCAGGGCCCTGATAAGCTCTGAGCAGATGTGCTCTGGATTGGGATGCCATTTGTTGACCCTATAATGAGAGTGGCATTCAGCTCTATTGCCCATTTCTGCAGTAGAGACATCACAGTCTGGTGCCTCTTAGAAAGAAAAAATTGAAAATACTTTGTTTTGGTTGATGTAGATTAAGCAGACAGAAGGGTATGTAAGATGAAGAAACCTTCCTATTCCTATGTCTTCATCTGTTCGGCTTTTGTTTGTGTTTTTTTTTGGTTTTGTAGGGTTGTGGGTTTTTTGTTTTTTTTTGTTTGTTTATTTTAACCAGAGAAACACTTGATAAAAGTCTCTCCCCTCCCCCCCCAAGCTGTATCCCCTTTTTATTACTGAACACCACTGGTGGTATGTGAGAAATAGAGAGGATGAGCTGCATGTCTAGAAAGAAATCTGCTGCATGTGACTGGCCAGGGGCTAGCTGATGTTTCTGGAACAGAGCAGATTCCTTGCCTTTACTCATCAGCTACTGCTTTTGCTCCAGGCTAATTGCCCTTGCAGAACACAGGATCTCAGCAAGTCCTGATGGCACGTAGCAGCGTTACAAACTATCAGTCCTCCTGAATATTTGTCACATTGGCTGGGCTACAGAACTGCATGTCGGGCACCAGATTATGTATCATGTAAACTATGTAATACCCGATTTCTTTAGGACAAGTTCTTTTCTACCCCGGGACAATGATTCATCTCATGTAATTTAGGTGTTTAAAAATTAGTTGTCTGCAGCTATACCAGTCTGACTTTACAGCTAATGGAGAGAAATAAATACCAAACGATGATTCACCTCATCCTGAGAAGTCAAAGATAGACGAGAAAAATTGCCTTCAGACATGGTTATTCCTGTACATTAGTTATAAACGGAGCCTCGGGAACTCAGGTTAAGTAGGGAAACCTAACAGCTAGAACTCAGATGGTTTCTACAATGGGTGCCCCAGATTTTAGCATCATCTCCAGTTCTACTGAAAACTGAAAGGCTAGTCAACAAGCAGCCTTATTCTCCATGGCAAGTGTCACAGCCTATGATCCACAGAGCACCAGTATTTTGCAAGAGTTGTGCTAAGAAGTCAGCATTTCTCCTTTGTATTTGTTTTCACTAATAGGTTAATGACAGAAGGGCATGGGGGACCAGAAAGGAAACTTGGAGGGAAGACAGTGGACTGAGGCTTACAAAGTTAGGGAATTGCTGCCCAAAGCGAAACTTTCATAAAGCAGAACTGAAGTCATTTTATCTAATCTGCTTCTGGCAATGTTCAGTGAGAGCAGAGGATAAAGTCAGCAACAGCCAGGGGCTACCTGACTTCTCAGGCTAGAACCTCCATGGAGCTTGGATTTTGTAAAGATCTTCTGCTGGCTCCAGCCACAGGGGCAAGTATGCCCCATAAAAACACAATATGCTACTTCCTACTCACCACTGGTTTTCAAATTCTCTCCAGAAACCATCACTCAGACACTATGTACACCCAGTCTGGAATGTGATGTGGCAGTTAAACCTGAAGACGAGTTAAGAAAACCCGGTAATGGTTAAAATTGTCATGTATTCAGAAAGCATGAGTCAGGACCATCTCAAATGGTCTCAGATATTATACTGCTACCACAGTGACATACTTATCAGTGTGATGAGAAGTTGGGCACCTTGAGGAGAGACAATCCTCCACATAAGAATAGAACAACAGAGATTTTAAAAGTGAAAATAATTTTCCATATCTATATCAGTTGTCTAATTTCAGTGTCATCTTGAAATATATAGTATTTAAAGTAACATGAAACTGCAGGAAGATTAATTCCTGATGTCAGGAGAGAGGAGTTATTTCTGGCAGGCTTTAATGGATCTGCTGCATCACATGGAAACTTCTTCCAGCTAGCCATGTACAGAAACTTACAGTCTAACCTTATAAAAGACCCAAAACAGGGGACAGCAGGAAATTTGCAATTATGCAACAAAGCCACATGTTGCAGTTATGGACTCCTCTAACACCCCTGTGACACTGTATGATTGTTACTTATCTATTTTATGGCACCCAGAAGCAGGTTGGCCTCTCTCAGTAGAGATCAGACATGACCTCAGCTTGAAAACCAGCCTTTCAGCTAAGTACTCCTCTTAAGAAAGAGCACAAGATGAGTGGAGCCAAGGCTTTCAAGTGGTTAGTTACCTAGCACTGCATGCAAGCACTTTAGTTCATTAAGTGCTAAGTCAACACATAAGAGTTTTAGCAAAACCAATGTCAAAAAGTAGGAGTAATGGGACAAAATGAAAAGGACTCACTACCACGCTTAGCTATCACTGCCACGAAGCTAGAAGAACACACAGCTGCAATGGCTACACTGCCAGCACAGACCAATTAATTGCCAGGTTAATTTGAGAAAGGGGAGGGGGTAGTGACTTTTCAAGTCTGCTCAGGAGTGTCTCCCAGGACCGGGAGCCACTCGCTGGGCAGCTGCAGGGGAACCAGTTTGACGGGACCCTGGAGTCGGTGCAGGGGAGAAGAGGGAAACCTTCAGATGAGCAGTGTTGGAAGGCAACAGTACAATAGTAAGAATGGCAATACGATGCATCCGGGCTGGAGGAATGGTTCAGAAAGGCCGGGATAGCGGGGCATGTCTGCTGTCTTGGCAGAAATGAGACTGCAGCAGTGAGTACCACCGCCCGTGTCGGGAGCAGAGCCGGGGGACAGGGAACCGTGGGGGGCTTTTCAGGAAACTGAGCAGCGGGTCTGTTTCTTGGAATCCGGATGGCAGTCTCGGCTTTGAAGCGCAGGAGAAAATGGGACCGTGGCGCAGACTGCACCCAACCAGAAAGAAGCCACCTGGCTCTGTCAGCGCCAGGCACCTGAGCAGCCCAGGGGCTGCGCCGGGGAGCGCTCCCCGAGGCCGGGCCGGGCCGGGGGGTCACGGTCCCCCGGGCCTCCCTCCAGGGCTCCCCCCGGAGCTCCCGCAGCCCAGCCCAGCCCAGCCGCGGCGCCGCCCGGGGGGAGTTTCCCCTCGGCAGGTGGGGCCGCTCCGCCGCCCGCCCCTGCTTCCCTGCTTCCCTGCCTGCTCCCCCCGCCCGGCGGGCAGCGCCGGCACCGCCGCCAGCCGCGGCAGCAGCGGCAGCAACAGGTCGGTGCCCGCTCCGCCCCCTCCGCCGCTGCCAGGCGAACAAAGGCGCTCAGCGCGGCCCTCGCCCGCCCGGCCCCCGCGCTCGGCCGCGCGCACCGCCCCGCACGGCCCCGCACGGCCCCGCACCGCCCCGCACGGCCCCGCAGCAGCAGCAGCAGCAGCAGCGGAGCGGAGCGGGGCTCGGCCGCGCCGGCGGCACCAAGGTAAGCGGAGGGGCCGGGCGGGAGCGGGGCTGGGGCTGTGGCTGTGCCCGACACCCCTCCCCGGGCAGCAGCGGTGCCGGCATCTGCCATCTCTGCGGTAAAAACCGCGACGCGGAGCCACGGCAACCGTGTGTGCGTGTGTGTCTGCGGGTGTGTATGTGAGACAGCGGGGTGCTGGAGCACTGTCAGGTTTAATCGCGCTATTCTCTTCCCTCTGTCCCTCTTAATCCCCCTCCCCGGGGCAGCAGGGAGGCCAGGCATATCCCCATATCCCTTCTCCGTATGTCGCAGACGAGCCTACCCTGATGCCTGCGTATTTATTTATTTATTTTTTATCCTGCTGACCTATTAAAAATCTAAATGACTCTTTACACTAACGTTTAGCGATGTGTAAGAGCAGCAGATTGCTTTCCGCTATACATTTTTCATGGCGTGCTTCCCCATCCTACTAAAAGCACACGCAAGCCCTGGGTGAACACATGCGTGCAGGGTTTTGCAGGGTGGAAGATGCCTGAAGAAAACTCCTACTAAATTTCAGTTGTCTGAAGCCGGTAGGTTTTTATGTCTGAATCTTTAAAGCAACAAAAAGCCTACTCCTGAACCCAAACTTCCACATAGCACAGAGAATGATAGTATTAAATCCTATTGCCAACTTTTTTAACCTATCAAGAAAAAATCCTCTAGAAGTAACATTCCATAAAGCTTTTCCACAGCAATTAAATCGAACAATAGAAAACTAGAGCAAAAAGCTAGAAAAAAAGTAGGGCAATAAAAAATAGAATAGCAATAAAATAGAACAATCCTGTATGATCTGAGAAGCAAAATAGCTTTTCCATTTTTCACAGACTTAACCATATGTCTTCCAAAAAGGAATTAAGTGGAATGTTTGTGGAAAATAATAATTAAATTGTCACTAATATTCACAAAACAATATTTGCTTCCCTGTTTAACTTTCTGGCCCATCCTGCTTGTTCTGCATTCTCCTCTTCCATCACATAGCATTTATTCACTCTTTAATTAGCACATCCAGTGCATGCCAATGGGATCCTTTGGTCATCCACTGCTAATGGCACTGTCTGAGGAGAACGTGCCAAAGAGCCAAGAACTGTTCCCTTGTCTGTCCCAGCTCCTCTCTGCTCTCCAGGACTTGCTCCTGGCAGTGGTGGCACTGAAGTCGGTGGTGACAGTCTTAGGAGCTGGAGTTGGTAGGACCGTGCCTTGATAGTATCAAAAGACTGAAATCCTCAATAACTTCTACAAATGCTATACTTGCATCTCTTTTCAGTATAACAAATAGTCCGAAGAGGTGGACAGATTTGAAATGTCAATAAATATTAGATGACCCTTATTTGGCAGGAACATTCGATGAAAGCCATTAACTGGCTTTACTATAGTAAAGCAGGATTATAGTATTTAGGGCTGGCCTAGGTTACCGTAGAGACAGTGATGTGGTTAGATGACTGGATCCAGATCCTATTTACCAGGGGTTTCGGCATCCTGTAGTATCCTGTTGCAAGAGGATATTAGGGGCAGCTGAATGCTAAAGAAGGGTATAATAAAACATGAAAGGAAATCCTGCAACTTCTTTTAACATGGATTTAGGCTTTTTTTTTTTTACACTGTTTTTCTTGGTGAGATCCTGTATGGATTTTTGCAGGCATTTTCTACTTATCCCTACAGACATTGTGCAGCATTGCAGTTGGGAGCCTCTTTCTTGTGAAGAAGAAAGAAGGAGAGAAGTAGTTTTATACCACTTCACATCTTTTGAATTACCGATTTTAAAAATGAGCTCATTTTCATTAGCCTTCTCAAGACATGACTCTTTTATGTCTGCTGTTTTATTTATCAATGGAATTGTCATCATCCATTCTTTCTGCTTCATTTTTGGTCTCAGCGTTGTTTTGTCAGAGAAAAGGCATGATTATGTCCTTTCATTGAAGAAGAATTACTTTATAGTAGTTCAGGATTTGACAACCAGTTTAACCTGATCTGTGACTGAGCTGTCACTGAGCAGGAAGGGACCCTGTCCTTCCCTAGCCTGGGCCATACATTCCTGCCCAATTCCCTGAGCTAGCACTCATAACCATGTGACAGTACAGTGAAATGGATAGAGATTTTACCTTCCTCCTGCAGTTAATTAAGCAAACACTCAGTTTACACATGCAGATGTTGGCATTATGAGTGCAGCTGGTCCTGTGGCCAAAGTATTTAAATCTGCCAGTATCTCTCTGCAGGTTCAGGACCATACATGATGTGTTTTCCTTAGACAGTGTTGGCAATGCTGCAGCCTTTTTTTCTGTCCGCTTCCTAAAATGCTCCTTGGATGCTAACTGGCAGTTTTGGCTTTGAAAGGGTTACAAGACTGGTCAGTATTATCGCAAAAAAGAGTTGGCTGAGTCCTTTGTTCTGCACTGCATATTTGGTATTTTCCAGTTTCTTATACCCCACCAGCGAGGATGGCATGTATTCATGGTCAGTTCAGTCAGTTCATTTAACGCAAAACAAGCTGGAGAAAAAAATCCAGTGGTTCTAGAGTTTTTGAGCCTTGTCAGACAGAGAAGAGAGATGTGTCACATAAATACTTTTCAGGTGCGATGTTTCACGAGCTGCCATTGCTGTGCCTCTGGCTAAAACAGACTGGTTGGGTTGACAGCTTTTTTTAACTCACTCTGAAACACTCCAGCAACCACAACCTTTCTATACTAATTGACATAAGTTGGTCAAGCAGCTTCCATGCTGTTATGTTGTCTGTCACAACATGATTTGCATTAATTGAAGCTATTTTATATGTACACATTCATAGATTAACACAAGCTGTTTGTTGTTTTTCTGGACACTGATTCGTTCAGGAGTACTTAAGGAGTAGAGTAAGCTTTGCATGTGGATCTCTTAACTGCTGGAAGGCTCCTGGACTTCTGAATCATTTCAGACTATCAACCTGTCAGAGTTAAACAATAGTGTGGGGTTTTTTTTCTTGGAAGTAATTCTCTCTCTCCCTCTCCTGTAAGTAGATTGGAAGAACAGGCCCTAAGCTTTAGAGATAAACTATTAGTTTTGCAACCTATATTTTAAAGTGTTAGACAGTAAGAACTAAAATCCAACCCTTCGCTGTGGGAATGGCATGCAAACAACAAATGTTCTGATTCCGTCAGTCAAAGACAAATCTGTTCATGGGAGACTCCTCCTCTTATCCTGTAGCTTTCTTTCATTTCTCCTTTACTGCAACTCCCTGCATTGCTTCAGTTCAAAAAAGCCTGCCATACACATTTGTATGTACAGTTGTGGTAGAGTAACCCTGGCTGGATGACCATGCCCACCAAAACCGCTCCATCACTGCCCTCCTCAGCTGGACAGGGGGAGACAAAATAAAATGAAAGGCTTGTGGTTGAGATAAGGACAGTGAGAGATCACTCAATGGTTACTGTTACGAGCAAAACAGACTCGGGACTGGGGAAATTAGAGTAGGATAATGAGAAAAAAAAAATTAAATCCTGAAAACATCATCTCACCATCCCTCTCTTCTTCCCAGGCTTAACTTTGCTCCTGAATTCTTTTACCCTCCCCCCTCCTCCAGGGGAACAGGCAATGGGCATTGTGGTCCATTCATCACATGTCTCTGCTGCTCCTTCTTCCTCGCAGTCTTTCAGTGCTCCAGGAAGGGATCTCTCCCATGGGAGACAGTTCTCCATGAATTCTTCAATGTAAATCCTTCCCATTGGGTGCAGTCCTTCAGGAAGAGACTGCTCCCGCATGGGTCCCCTGTGGGGTCACAAATCTTGCCTGGAAACCTTTTCCAGCATGGGCTTCCTACAAGGTCACGGAATCCACAGCATCCACCTGTTCCAGCCTGCAATCCTCCAGAGGCTGCGGGTGAATATCTGCTCCACCATTAACCTCCATGAGTGGCATGGGCACAGCTGCCTCATCATGGTCTGCACCATGGGCTGCAGGGGAATCTGTTCCAGCATCTGGAGCACCTCCTCCCTCTCCTTCTGCACGGACCATGGTGTCTGCAGAGTTGTTTCTCTCATATTCTCACTCCTGTCTTCTCTGGCTCACATTTGCTCCTGCTCAGTAACTTTTCCCCCTTCTTAACTGTGCTACCCAGAGGTCCTACCACCCTTGCTGATGGGCCTTGGCCAGTGGCAGGTCTGTCTTGGAGTCAGCTGGCATTGGCCCTATCAGACATGGGGAAGCTTCTGGCAGCTTCTCACAGAAGCCACCCCTGCTGCCCTCCCACTGCCAAAACTTTGCCGTGCAAACCCAATACAGCAGTGTAAGAAATCCAGGTGCCCATGAAGTTAATGGGAATTTTCCCTTGACTACCATGGAGTTGGGATTGAAAGTGATATCAGACTCTGGCTTTATCAAAATACTCTGAAACTTAGGTGGAGGTTTCTAGCTGCAAGCTACTAGCAGAAGCCTCATTCTTTCCAAAGTCATGGAAATAGGCAGTACACAGACATATTTCTTGTCTAGTAACAACTGGTAATAAAAGTCTGAAGTTTGGTTTCCACAGCAGATGGAGAAAGAGTAAAAGTAAGTGTAATTTGAGTGTATTGCTTTGTGAACTTTGGAGTTAGTCAGTGTCATGTGTCCCGTGAAGTTTTACACTTAGAAAAAGGAGGGCAAAGACTGCTCCTGTGCATTCCTATCATAAAATTCACTTATTGTTGTTCAGGGTGAGGTCTATACCACTCACTCACTGTAACAGAAGACCTTTAGGACAGGCAGTAGAGTTGCAAGGATCTATTAGTTAGCTCAATGCCTGGACAATATTCCTGCCAAGACATTTTGCACCCCCAAAATCAGGCAACTTTTCAGAGTTCAGTGGCTGAAAAGCCTCACTATCTGCTTTGAGGAGGTGTTGATGTGTATCTAAAATCTCTCTCTAGTCAGAAGTAACCAAACTTTAGACTTATGAGTAAAACATCAAAATCTCTGAACGGTCAAGAACCACAAACTGGGACCCCTGAATCTGTGCTTCTTCTCACACCTCCCAAATCATAACCATAAAACCAAACACCTTTCTGCCTTGCACTCTGATTTAAAGGTCTTCTTACTCTGGGTCCTGACTGTACAGCTCTGCCCAGATTGCTGATTAATAAATGCAAGGATAGCGCTGTGACTGTTGAACATGATACAAATTTAAAGGCATGCATTAACAACCCTTTATTCTGTAGCACTTGAAAAGGACAAGTTTGAATCATAGATTAGTCAGACATACTACAGTCTTTACATCTCCTCTGTGTCAGGAAATCCAAAAGCAAATGGGACAGTCCTGAGGTAGCTGTGGTCATCATCACCCTTCACGACTGTATTGCCAGTCTTTATGTCTCTTCAGAAAGAGCATGGATCATTTTGGCAAAACAGAATGTTGCCAAGTCAGCAGATAAGAAAGTGCAGAAGGCAAAAAAAGTGAATTCTGAAGTGAAAAGCAGCATGGACATTTCTTCAAGGTATTCAGGATGATCCATTTGACACTTGATTTTCCATCAAGGCTGTTGGCCAAAACAGAGAAGCCATACAGATGTGAGATGGATGATCTGAGCAGAATAATGCTTTGACCTAATCCAGCCAGAAGTTATTGGCTTGGTACAGGAGTAAAATTCTTTGGCCTGTTCTTGCAGAATGAAATTAGATAAACAGACAATCTTTTCTGTCCCTTAAATTTAGGCATCTCAACTGTTACCTATCTGGCCTGTTAAATGGCGAAAAACCCCAAAAACATTATTGTGAGAAGTACTGAATTGCTTACTCTAATTTTTTAATGTAAAGTTGAGTATAGTCAGAGAAATCAGTGCAGCCAGAAAAATCCTTGACTGAACGTCCAGGCTCAGCATATGAAATTCACATTAGAGTAAAAAATGTTATGCATCCAATGCAGAACGTGTCTGGCCATGAAAATAAGAATACTTTAATAGAAACCTGTTTTATTTCTGTCTCAGAATGGTCAGCAAGTGTTAACTTCTAATGTAAACAGCATATATTACACTCAGTTTTTCTCTTCTTTCCCAGTTCAGTTCCAATGATCACATAGAGTAGCCTCATATTTTGCTAAGCCCTCAGTTATGTCATTGCTGCTAAAAGCATTTCCATTGCTTGGTGAAGTTTGCGCTGACAGCCTACAGGTACTTCTGATAGTAAAGGCTTGCCACAGAAGTACCTATGAACTCCAGCATGTGTTTCTGCTTTGAGATCAGCAAAAGTGTTTTTTAATCCTAGCACAAGCCAGGATGGCTTGGATCTCCAGGCAATACAACTGAACCCTGGTCCACCAAAGGCACTGAGAAGAGCAGAAACTTCCCTTTTTGTCAGGGAACAGAACCCAGGATTCTTCTTCCTCACCCTAAGAAACAATTTTATTGTTTCTGTGAAAAGTAATGCAGCTTTAGTCTGAAGGAGAGTAACCTTTCTTTCATGGACTTGATGGTTTGGGCACTAGGTTGACATTTGGGGATTTCAGTCTTGTCAGGCTAAGGAAGGAGCAGTGGCAAGTTTCCCATGTAGGTTGGTCAGAGCTCTAACTATTGTACAGAAAGGCAAAGTAGTAACAAGAGTCAGTACTGCTGTCTTTTAAAATAATACAGGTTTATTTCAGAGAGGATTCTGGGCTAAGGCACCCAAAACAAGAATTAATGTCTTCTCATTGTACAAACTAAGCACTTCTTCACCATGGTCTTTCGTATTTTTCTACTGGCCAGCCCTTGGTAGCTCTCATATGCTGGTTTTTAAGGATCTCAATCAATTGGCATCTTAACTGTACCCACACAAGGCATATGCACACAGAACCTGTGTCTGTGTTCCAGATTCCACTCCAGGAGCTTCTTAGAGGTAGATCAGCAGTGCTGTACAGCAGAGACAGCATCAGTTTCTGCCCTTGCAGGAGAACTGGCAGGTACATCCCACCCACAGATCAATTCCATGCAGGAATATAGCCCCATGTCTCTCCACCTTATCCTGATTTTCATGAAAAAATAAATAAAAGAAGTCAGACTCCTATGAGTCACCTAATAGTTCACAGTTACAGGCCCAACAGCAAACTCTACCAGCAGCATTTCTGCCGTGGCAGAAGTTTGCAAGCTGATTCTTTCCTCCTTTCAAATTAGGGCTGTCATGCTGGAGGTTTTGCTTTGCTATCTGATCTGGCTTAGGTCTCACATCTCTGCTGCATTGCCACCTGCCAGCTAAAACTGCCTTCAAAGTCAGCCTTTGCCATGTTTAGCACTGCGGCAGGTCTCTCCACCTTCGAATCCAGTCTAAACTCTGTGTAGAGACAGTGTCTGCAGAAACCTGGCACTATTCTGTAAATCGAACTATGTGCAGTGTAATTTTTAGTTGCAGCTAGAATGATTGTAAACCTCAAGTTTGAAGAAGTATCTGGGCAAAGAAACAATATAAGATCTCCAAAACCGAGAAGATGCCTTTCCCCATGTAACTGAGGGACCTTTGCCTTTCTAAGCATTGCTTACTTAATTTTTCAATAAATCAATGATCCTGTTCAGTCTCTAAAAGTGGGACTTTTTTTTCTGTTAAGTACCAGATTTAGAGTTTGTCTGGAAAAAGAAGTGCTTTCATTGCCTCCTGGAAGTTTTACTTTTTTTCCTAGGCATACGTCTCAGAAAAATGGGACTGTTTGCTTCCCTTGGAAGTCTGTTGTTACATTCTGTCTTTCTCAAGCACAATGGTGACATATTTTGGCATATTTCTTGTGCTTTGGGCTCTTTAATCTGTATGTCCTTTCCATAATGATATTAAAAGCAAAATCCTGTTTTATCTTAAAACAGGATTTTAATTTCCTCCAAATACATTGCCTTATCTTCTATATTAAATGCAATACATAGCAGGTGAGTTGGAAGAGTGCAGTACATTCATGGAGATCAGGTGCACTTCTGGAATGCAAAACCAAGCCTGACTACTTTGATTTTCAAAAATCTGTCTGAACTAATTTGCTGGTTTGCTTGACTTAGTTTCTCAGTGGATATTCTCCTGCTCCTTTATTTGTACCAACATTGCCAAAGTGTTCGTAGAGCCTTTGAACGTGTTTGCAATTTGTTGACAATACAGTTTAATGTTGAAAAGCATTTCTGCAATCAGCATTACCACATTACAGTACATTACACACATGCTTACATGCTTAGATGAGGCTTTTAATCATTACAAGCTGATGCTTTGCTTCAAGTCAATGCTCCTGGTGTATGGCAATTTCCAGAATTTAAGGTCAGAAAGGATTATTAGATCAATTAGCCTGCTCCTGTAAAATTTCATTCACCCTGGACTCCCATGTGCCTTCCAGCAAGACACACAGTCACGATCCCCTTCATGACATCAGAATAAGGATCTTTCCTTATCAGATCAAATGTCCACCTAGACCAGCATCCTGCCTCCCACATGGACATAATCCAGTATTGAAAGAAAGAAGTGTGTAGCATGATAAAAAAATGTATTTCTCCATGGGATACTACTTTGTCTTTGACTATTAATACCCTGACCATTTTCCCACTCACGATCCTCCTAAGCTGGACACACTTTTTGTGTTTATTGTCTATTTCGTCACCTTCTATAGATTTCTCTTCCTTGAGCCCATTCTTCACTTTGCCCATCAATTAATGTAAATTTTCAGTATGCACAATACTCTAATATTTTAGTCTTTTTTTTTTCCCCTTCAGTAGTGTAAATATTTTGCTTTGTTTACACTTACACTTGGTTTGTTTAGGTTTTTCTCCACCAGTCTAAGAAAGCCATCAGCATGCAGAATTTTCATGTGCCTACACTTGTGCACAGCTATCAAGTCACAGAGCAAACATACCAAGCCCTGAAGAAGTGTCAGCACTGCATTTCTCAGGCTGACTAAGGCTTGCTATACTAGTTTTCCAAACCACTGGAACAAGCGACCTTGTCTCCAAAGCCATGGAAGTGTGGCTGTTAGGGCTTGTCTAAGCTAGGTATCACTTTTTTGCTTGGGAGTTGGCTCAAGACTGGTGTGCACTGTGTGAAGACAGAGTAAGCTTGTGTCTGGTTGCAAAGTACTGTTTCGAGTCTCTCACTGAGGTTTTTTTTTTTTTTTTTTAATTATATATATCTATAAAATAATTTGGTACTTTTCTCTGTCCTCACAGATTTTTTAAATGCTACTTCCAAAATGTAAAGCCTGGAACATACATGCTTCCGTCCATTCATCCACTATGTTCCATTGTAAACCTACTAATGCTGTAGATGAAAGCTAACATCTTCCCTACTGTTACTCCTTATTTCCCACTATACACATTCAAGGATTGTGTTTATCCTTTCAGCTGTAGCACCATGCTGGTATGTTTGGTACTGCTGTTCACTAAATGTAACGTTAGCTGTGCCCAGATACGATGACAGCAACCAAAATTTAGTTTATCACAGATGTGACTGCATGCTCTCACCTTATATCTAGAACTGTAGTTGCCAGCCCATGTCTAGAATTAGCCAAAATTCTGCATAAAAAGTTTTGTTACATTCAGTATGGTATTGCCATGCCATTATCTCCTAATGTGCAGTGCATTAGTGATAAAGACATCAGCCCTGGAGTTTTTCCCAGAAGTATTGTAATCACTCAAAACCTGTTTCTGACTGTTCTTTTTTTGTTAGACTTTCTTTAAGAGATATTGGAGAGGACTTGCACTTAATCTTTGCTAGATACTGCTTTTGTGGGAGTGTTATTTCCTTTTTGCTGTGAGAATTCCCGAGAGACACTGCTCCTCCCTATTTCTGAAGAGTCTAAACTGGAAGGAACTGAAAAAGATAGTTTCCTTTTTAGAGAGTGTTTGTCTTTATGGATATTACTGTAAGGAAACCTTTTCTATGGTCATGATGACTGTTTAGAACTTGTATATTTTTAGTTTGGATTTGCTAGCTGTAATATCAATTTAATCAGGCTTTTGATAATATTTTTATTATGACTTACTTCCTCTCTCTCTTTCTCCCTGCCCAGACACACACAGCCTTTTCTTCCTCAGAGTTTCTGATGAGGAACTGCAGCCCACATGTTTCTTGTGTGGTCTGTAATCATAAGCCGCATTTCTTTAATTTTTTTTTTCTTTTTGATTTTATGAAAATTTTGTAGTTATGAGATAAAAATAGTCATAATTCTGTTAGTTGTGATAAAATTACAGCACCTTGAAAGGTCAGAAGGAAGCTACATAGGCAACTTGAGTGTGAATGTGATACTACAAAAGACATACATCCAGCAGTCAGGGCATGACACTACAATTGTATTGTAACCCCAGTTTTAATCATTCCTAATTTTAAAAAAGGGAAAGAAAAAGACTTCTTCTTTCTGCTATATTTATTCAGGTGGCACATTGAAAGACAACTGTGATTTTTTTCTAACAAGTGGAAGATTAATCAAGTGGTTTAGAGTTAAAATCTAACAGGATCCAGGAATTCAAGTGGAGCAAGCCCTTTCAGAGAAATGGCATCTTTATGCTCCAGATGTTTTCCCCATCTACAAAGAGAATATTTTTCCCTCCAAATTTCACAGATCTACTCAATGAGCAGGAGCATAACAGACTGTTTTTATAAACATGCAAACCACTCTACACTTGATTGTACCTCCTATAAGATTTTGCCTTCTGGTCTGAGCTGGATGTCTTCACACTGGTCAGTTCTACTTTTAAGTCATTGCTTAGTTTTTAAAACAAATACAAGGGATGTTTTTTATCTTTTGATGATTCTGCCTCTTTGGATGCCTTAATCATCTCAATCAGATGACGCCCATATCCCAAGGGAATTCTCTACTGAAGTAAAATTTGGCAGTACAAGTTTTTACAAAGGCATTTTCGGGACTAAGGTGGAGCAGAATGGCATTCTGTCATTTCTGAACTGTGTCTCTTGGGGAGCACAGCCTGCTTATGTAAATTAGAGTTGCTTATGATTGGGAAAGCACTGTTTTATTTACCCTGAGACTGAGTCAGAGCAGTTTCCTTTTCTGAACTGCAGAGCAGTAACCTGATTCCTCCCACATGTGCATATTCCCCAGAGAAATGGGTCTTGCTCGAGCACAGGGTTTGGGTCAAGGGCTATTGGCACTGCACAAAAAAAAAAAAAAAAAAAAAAAAAAAAAGAGAACAATGCAATACAAGCATTTAATTGGATTTTATCAGAAGGACTGCCAAATGAATGCAGGAAACCTTACCTGCAGCTCTTCATTACAGTTTCTCTGTCAGAAAAACTATGCCGCCTTATCTGTGCTGTTACTTGAGCAATGTCTCACAGCATCTGAGGTTGGGGCCACACATCCAGGATATTGTAATTGTGTCATTGCCAAGTCTGTAAATACAGTTCATGTTTGTTGGCAGCCTCTCTGTTCATTAACATTACATCATCCCTAGACCAAGCCAATGATAATGAAAACAGTTTCAGTACAAGTAATTCAGCTTCTGACTTAAAAGTCCCCAGTTTAAAAGGTGACACCTGTCCACAGATACCATGTACTGTAAACAACTTGCTTCCTTTTCAGTACCTATCCTGTTTCTGAGTTTTGAAAAAAGTGCTAAAACTAAGTTTGTTTTAAGCCAAACAAGATCGTTAAGGGGTCAGATTCTTCTGAATCAGCACAGCTATCAAATATCTTCTGTGATTCTGTAATTTTTGAATGCCCTGTGTTATCAGAACAGCAGTACAACTCTTTAATCATTGTAGATAAAAATGGAGAAGTATTTCCATCAGCCCCTTCCAGCATCTTCCTCTTTTATACTAAATCCATGACCTTTTAACTCAGTTGTGTTGCTTAATAATGGGAGGGTCCCACAACTTCTCTGTATGGTTTTTTGAGCTTCGTTTTTGTGTAATGCCTATATTTTGTTTTCAGCCAGACAAAGGTGCTGAGATTGCTGGAATGGTCATTGCTGTCATTGACAAAGTCCTCCAAAGCCTCTTTCAGCTTTTCTAAGTCTTCACCTTCCCTGTACAGTTCCTTACTGCCTTAATTGCATGTGATACTTTAATTCAAGTCCTTCTCATGCTCAGCATAAAATTCAACATATTCTCCGTGGTTAGCTTTAGGTATAGCAGCAGATAATTTTCTTCAGAATTCCGCTACTTGGTATTAGGCAGCTGTACCATTAGTCCTTCTTTCTGCTTGTGATTCCTCATAAGGATGCCAACACAGGAGTTTGTTACGACTGTGGTAGGTGGCAGCTTCTTTCTCAATAACATTTCAGTGTCAAACTTCTAAGTCAAGCAGATACCTGAATACCTGAATATGGGGAAAGGTATGATTACTGTGCTCAAGGAGGATCTCACCCTTTTTTTTTTTTTTTTTTCCTTCCATTAGCTGAGAAATATGAGATCACTTTTTTCCTGGTTGCTGTTTTAATGACTTTGAATATTCTAAATGGTGATTTGCCTCTGAGATATAATGCAGGAAATACATTTCACCATACAGAGATATTACTAGTAGTACAGTTACTGGTTTTTACTTCTCACATTTAGTCACCCACACTTTTAATTTTTGGTAGCATTCTCTTTTATTTTTCCCTTATAATTTCACTTGCAAAATTAAGCTGTAAACTGAGAGCTTGAAACTATCTGAACCTACTCATTCCTTCTTGTAAAGGGGGAACATAAGTAGGAGTGGTGTCAGAAGTGAGGTGTGTCAGGAAAGGCCATAATATTGAGAGCAATGAGGGAAGGTATATTAGCACACACTGAATGTTCATCGTTGTGAAGTCCAAGCTATCCTGAACTATATCAAAATAAGGATTGAATATTAGGGAACTCAGCCCAAGAAAGAGCAGAGGAGACACAAAATGTTTCAATTACTTACTTATGTCACAAATTATATACCTGTAGCAATTTTCTTAAGGTAACTGTATATCAGAGTTTGGCATTCTAGGTGTTTTCCTTGCCACCTCAATTGGACCTTTGTCATTTCACCAGTTACAGTAGCTGCTGTCAAACAAAGCTGATCATCAGGGCTCTGGAAGGCCTGGAGCAGAAAGAGATTAATCTCAGTGTCTACAGCATAATAAAACAACATAAAAATTGTTACATAGCGAATTCAGTACTGTGAAGACTCAATAAAAAACATAATCAGATCAACAGGGATGCTGCCCAGTTTAAGTTATTAATGCATCTATACATCTTCCACAGACACACTGAGTGTACACACAGATTACTGCATTTCTCCTTGTCTAGTTAAAGCTGCAGAAAATTCAGTAAAAACTGACCTACAGTTAGATCTGGACTGCAGCAAATTTGCCAGCAAGGCTATCCAAAGTACATACAATGTCATAGAAAGTTTCTAAGTGCAACATTTTAAACACCCAGATGAGGAATACAAAGTTTGTTAAATCTGTTCATTCTCATAAGTAATATTCAAATGCTGTTGAAACTTTGTTATGGTCTCAAAGAAATTAAAATCAGCATTGATTAAGTCTAACGGAATGTGATGAGATGTAGTAGAAAGCCCTTCACAGGGCAAGTCCACAAAATAAAAACCTATAAGAGAAGAGTGATACTACCATTTAAGTAAAGTTTATACGTGCACGGATGAGTATCTAGGCTTCATGTCTGTGCCAGGGGGTTTCCAGACACTGTCACTTACCAGTTATGCTTTCAGTAAAATAAAAACTAGGAAAAAAAAAATAATATTTCCTAACATTAATTTAATAGGGTAAAGGAATCATCTCTTATCTCTGCTGAAAGGAAGTTACAATGCATATTTTACATAGAAATGAGTGTTCCTTGAGAACTGTGAAAAAAAATGCAAACAGGGATTTTCATGGAAATTGGTAACCTCCTTAAAAATAGAATCAGAGCTGCGAATACTTATTAAATGAAATTAAGTACATCTGGACAATTTTCATGTGTCATTCATGAAAACTTAAATGGAGCCTGGAAATCCATAAGCAGACATGAGGCAAACCAATGGCACTTTGTTAAAAAACTACATTTGTGAAATGAAGGTACGACTGGGTGGTGATTGTGCTCATGGGGACTAACCTCCTTACAGCCGTGCCCTGTAGCCTGCCATTTCCCAGAAGAGACTTCATCGTCTAATTATCTATTGTGACTTTTTTCCTTGTTTCTACTTTTTATTGAGAAGCTATAAATCTTACAGACATGAAGCAGTCCTTATGAAGTCTGATTTACACCTCGCTAATGCATTACAGCCACATATGCTACTACATAAGTGTGAAATTGCTCCTCCTAACAACAGGAGAAAATCCCTTGATATGTTTTGTAAACAATTAGAATTATTAGAATACTTCTAGTCCCTTTGAGATACTCTAGATAGCCTATTAAAGGAAACATAACTCTAATAGTCCCAAACTTCTGAGCGAACAGAGAATGTATCGGTTTTCAAACTAATCAACTTTTTATGCTTTTTTTAAACAGGTTGAATGTGTACGAAGAGCGGTGACATGAAGAAAACTTCGAAAAGGTCTTGCAAAGACAAACTTGATTAGTGGGGAATCAATTGCCTTCCAGCATAACCGCAGCCTTCCACTGAAACAGTTGTACAAGGTGAATACATTAATATAGGACTCCCAAATATCTGTCATTAAAAGGACATCACCCAGTAGTCAAGAAGAGGTTGCAGTGCCTGCAAAGTGCTTAAAATTTTTGCACAGCAACAGGAAAATGAGAATTGCTTTTCGGGCTGTTGAGGTGCTCATCGGGGCGATCCCCCACCGCACCAGAATTGCTCCGGTTTTCGGGGGCTGAGCTAGCGCAGTGCGCCGCGGGCAGCGGGCGGCGGCAGAGCCGCGGGGTGGATGCCCCAGGGAAAGCAGAAGCGCAGGTTGAGCCCCGGAAACCAGAGACGGCCCCGCCTGCGAGCGCGGCGGCGAAGCGGGGCGAAGGCGCGGGGGGTGCGCGGGGCAGCGGCGGGTGCTGAGCGCTGTGCTGTCCCCGCAGGTGCTGTGCTGTCCCCGCAGGAGCTGTGCCGTGCCCGCAGGAGCTGTGCCATTCCCCAGGAGCTGTGCCATCCCCGCAGGAGCTGTGCCGTGCCCGCAGGAGCTGTGCCATTCCCCAGGAGCTGTGCCATCCCCGCAGGAGCTGTGC